>JAJOZX010000605.1:920000-1324617 GCA_023014485.1 Bathynomus jamesi
TGTGTGTGTGTGTTACACATAGACCGTGCATGAACAAGGAACTCTTCTATGAAAATTAAATCCACTATAGTTCGAATAAGTAATAGTATATGACATATACTATAGTATTTATTTTTCATGATGGAAGGTCAAACGTTAGACCTTCAATCATGAAAAGGAAAAACTATAGTAGGCCCTATTTATCATATACCATTACTTATTCGAACTAGAATGGATTTAATTTTCAAAGAAGAATTCCTTGTTCTATGCACGGTCTGTGTGTAGCACGAGTTTTTCACGGGACCATTTTGAGTTGTACCATATATATTTGAGTGTCTCAAAAACTCAGTTCCTTCATCTGTCTACTCGTCACTGTCTTCCACACGACTATTCCGTTATCTTCAACAATACACAACTCAACCCTTCCTCTTCTTTTAACATTCTTGGCGTTTCCTTTTCTCATAATCTTTCCTGGAAAGATCACATGTACTCCCTTTCCAAAACAGCTTCTAAGAAGTTAGATGTGCTGTACCGGCTCTGCAGTTTCTTCACCCCAACTCAGTTGCTATCTCCGTACAGGGGTCTTCTCTGCCCCTGTATGGAGTAGTTCTCACGTGTGGGATGGCTGAATCCACACAGCCGTACTTGACCGGGTGGAATCAAAGGCTTTTCGTCTCATCAATTCCCCGCTTCTTACTGTCCCTCCAATCCCTCTCTTTTCGACGCTATTATAACGGACACTGCTCTTCTGAACTCTCTGACTGCATGCTTCCTCCTTTAAGAAGCGCATGCAATTCCAGACTTTCGACAAAACCTCATCCCTTTTCTGTCCAACTCTCTAACGCAAGGGTTAGTCAGTATTCACAATCTTTCAGTTACTCAACCGGTCAACTCTGGAACAACGTTTCTCAATCCATCTTTCCTCCTGTCTGTGACCTCCACTCTTTCACGTTGGAACTTGATTTTCAGCTTTCTTCTTCTTTACGAAGAGAATATTTTAGTGAGCATTCGCCCTTGGTTCCTCCATGCTGCATAAAAAATATCCGTACAATATATATAAATATATATATATTATATATATATAATATATATATGTGTGTGTGTGTGTGTGTGTGTGTGGGTCGTGGGTCGCATTCCACGATAAACTGTGGTTGGTCTAAGGTGGAGCAACAAGCTTGATCTTCGTCAGAAAGAACAATTCATGTAGAACCGAAAATAAAGATATATATATATATGATACAACTCAAAATCTCAGAATGGTCCCCTGAGATAACTTTTATGTTACACACAGACTGCGCATGGAACAAGGAACCCATTTAGGATATTAAATCCACTATGGTCCGAATAAGTAATAGTAAATGGTAAATACAAAAGTTTTTCTTTTTTATGATGAAAGCCGAACACAGGCAACGGTCACTAGCAAAGACGCCTCAAAATATAGCTTCCCTCACGAGCTATCTGTTAAGCATATATACGATATATGTATATTGTTTATCTAATAAAAAAGTAAAAGCTTTTTACATACCTTTTATTCACTGATTTTTTGTAACGTAAGTCATAGTTTGATTTCATTTTTCTAAAAACTTCGTCATATTTAAAACATAACTTTGAAATATGGAAAATGAATAACATAGTCGTTGCGATAACCAAGATTTTTATTTTTCTGATTGACGGCATCTTTTTTGTCTAAAATTGGATTAGTAAATACTAGGGGCACTCAATATATTTTGCCCCACCCTTTTTTTCTTAGCTAAATAATAGGCCATGAAGCTGAAATGTTTTTGGGCCGTAAGTTTGAACTTTCCGTGCTTCACATAACCGGATTTTTCCAGTTTGAACCTCCCCTCCTTGTATAAAACCGCTTTTAAACCCCACTGTATAAAACCGATGGTTAACGCAGTTTCGAAAATGGCGTCTGACAGTGATGTGCGTCGTAAACAGAGAGCTGTTATTGAGTTCTTAACCGCAGAGAATGAAACAGTTGGAAATATTCACAAACGTCTAAAAAACGTTTACGGAGATGCTGTTGTTGATCAAAGCACTGTTGGACGCTGGTCTAAACGTGTGATCATCGGAGAGAGGGAGAGCCAGCCTCGATGATGAGCCACGCAGCGGTCACCCGGCATCGACTGTGCATCTCACACTGTGCAACGTGTTAACAGCATTATTCGATCAAATCGGCGCGTCACATATAAGGAGCTATCACTGGAACTAGGAATTAGTGAAGGAAGTGTGGATACGATAATTCAGCAACTGGAATACTGAAAAGTGTGTGTGTTTTCACGGTTTGTTCCTCGCGAACTGACTGAAGATCACAAAGTCCAAAGAAAAGAAATTGCTTCTGAGTCGTTGGTTAGATACGAGACAGAAGGGGATGACTTCCTTTCACGAATTGAGACTTGGGTACACCAATTTGAACCTGAAATAAAACGCCAATCCATGGAGTGGCATCACGCAGACTCCCGACACAAGAAAAAGTTCAAAATGGCTCCCTCTGCAGGAAAGGTTATGGCCACCATCTCCTGGAACATGAAAGGGGTGATTCTGGTGGACATTATGAAGAAAGGAAAAACAATCAACTCAGAGATATATATTGCTACCGTACACAGACTCCAGAGACGTATGAAGCGAGTTCGACCGGAGAGGAAACGGGGAGACGTCCTTCTTTTGCACGATAACGCAAGACTACACAACAGTTTGCAAACAAAAGAAACCATCACAAAAATGTGCTTGACTGTGTTACCCTACCCTCCATACAGCCCGGATCTGGCACCTTCAGACTTCCATTTGTTTGGGCCAATGAAGGATGCTATTCGTGGAAGAAAGTTTCAGAGTGACGATGAGGTTGTTGAGGAGTTTAAGAGGTGGCTCCAGCGGAACCCAGCGGACTTTTACCAGCAAGGAATAAAGACCCTTGTTTCGAGGTGGAGGAAAGCCGTAGAAAAGGATGTAAACTATGTGGAAAAATAAAAACTTGTAAAAAAGGTATGTAACCACTTGTGCACAAAATTTCTAGAACTTACGAGGAAACTTGGAAAGAAAAAAAGGTGGGCAAAATATTGAGTGGCCGTCGTAGGTTAAATAAACTATAATTAATTAATTAACTACATTAATTTATTTTAGTTTAATCGGCAAGTACAAGATTATATATATATATATATATATATATATATATATATATATATATATATATAAGGAATAAGAAGACCGAGATGATGACTTCAGTAGTATACCCCCAAAAATGTCGAGTGCAAATCAATTGCATGCAACATGATCAGTATTTGCAACATTACATGCAACATTGCATGCACGAAGGTGTGGGTTAGACCCTCCAAGGGCGAAAGAGAGTTGCGCAACGAGGGGGAGAGGGGGTTGTACAACAAGGGGAGAGAGGGGTTAAACCCTCCAAGGGGAGAGGGGATATGCCTGAAGGGGGAGAGGGTAACCTAACAAGGGAGGAGAGTGGAAGGTTAAGCATGAAGAGGGCCGGGGCTGGATCGTCCAAAGGGTGAGTGGGTAACCTAACTTAACAAGGGTAATAAAACACAAGAAAGAGATAGAGAGAGAGAGATGTTCTCGCTGGCATGTCTCGGCACATAATGGAGTCTTCACTAGCCATCCTGGGCGGCTTTCGGATCACAACCAGTTGGCTTAGAAGGCGGCCATGACACAGCCAATTGTACGTCGTAATTGACTGCCAAGCAGTTTCTTTAGAGGGTAAGCAGCCAGTCGCCTCAGTTTAGTGACTTATATATACATATATAGGCTAACTGGAGAGACACTGCCACTCACAACAAATTCTTAAAGTAAAATGTGTCCATTTTGGTGGGCTTCCGAACCTCTGTCAAACGAAACAGGCAGTCGCCTCAGATACACACACACACATACACACACACACTGTATCGTTTAATATATATATTTATATATATATATATATATATACCCACCCTTCATTTCCATTATTAGAGATATTTGTTTACATGGTGTAAAGGAAATAAAAGAACAACATCGTTTTGTCTATTTAATATATATCATTAATGAAATACATTCGGTAAATGTGTATATACATTAGGTGCAAAAGATGGATAATGCATACATAGTTTATTTAAGACATATTTACATCAAGCATAAAAATGACACAGGAAATAGAGCACTGCATGTACATTAAACGCAAAAACAGGAATAATACACAATGTAGTTATTTAACATATATATATATATAAATATACATATATATATATATATAAATATATAAATATATATATGAATCAAAAGAAAAAATAATACAGCTATATAGTACAGAAGAATTCTATATACAACAAAATCAGAATACACAACACTTATTTGATATATATAATATATATATATATAAAATGGAAATACATGCTTTAAGGTCAGTTTCTACCAAGCTTAAAGAAAATAGTAAACTCTCATTAATCGAGTACACATTTACATCCTCATTGCTTTGTACTACACAATAAATACGATTTAACATTAATTCATCATTCAAAGTATGCGGAGTCTATATTCATTATAAAGGGCTTTTAACTCGTTAACAATATTTTTATACCCACTTTACAGTTGGGAGTAAAACTATCACGCTCTTTAAACATGGATAGAATACAATCAAAAGCAGCACAAAGATGACATCGCTTGCTACAACATCACCATTAAAATTAAGTTTATAAACACTCCTTTCGAAACGTGCATTTAATCTTTCCTCGCTGATCTTTCCAACTGTAAAATCTTCTTCACATCTCCTATCGTCAATTAAAGTATGTTTCTAAATCGCAAATCGCGCCGACAACTGCGTCTTATATAAAGAAATAATTCTTCAGGGTGAACAATGAAGGTGAGATCAGTTCATGATATTTCGAGGAGTCTGTACCTTCTAAATATGCATCCAGTTTCAACTCATTCTCGCCTTGTTCGTCACGACACTTGGTAAAATCATCGAGCAGGCAGTGTACGCGTATTCAAGCACCGTGTCAAAATAACGCATATCAGCAGCACGGGCGACTAATCTAGGTTTCAGTTTACGGAAACCGACGACTTCAAACATTCTGTTGAGAATGAAACGGTTTCGCGTAGGGATATGGGCGTTATTGTCACCAGTATTCTTCCACATCAGTCGTATATCAACGCATGGTTTTTATCACGATTTATGCATAGCGTACAAATAATGGCGTATGAGGGTGCATCACTAATCTGTTCTCTTTTGCACCTACACCCACAGGTATTTTATAATCGCACCCCACTTCTCAACCACCACGAAGATTCTGTTCATCTCTTCAACACTTAAATAAATAACATTGTGTCTACCAGAGTTTGATTGTCTACATTTCGTTTCAAGTACATAATTAATAGCACCGGTATTATGCCTGAATACACGCACAGACTTCAACACGGACACGTTGCATACTACAGTGATGATGATGCTCAACGGAAGCTCCATCTTTTAATAGTTTTCTATTGACCCTGCGAGGAGAGAACTTCCAGTCGGGTCAAGCTCTGAGGGATTATGAGTCGGCGGTGCGCTGTTTGGCTCGGCGGGACCGTGCGGGGCGGTTGGGAAGGTAGGAGATGTGGGGGTGAGTGAGTCACACGAGATGCGTCATGAACGCCGCCAAGCGTTAGTAATGCAGATTCATGTACGAGATTGTTCCAAAATGAAAGACTCGATGCGCGCTGGTAAATCATCCGAATATTTAAAACTGTAACCCATTATACTGGGTAGGTGCTAAGAGAATTTTTCCATCTGCGATACAGGAAGTAACATCGGTTTTAATGTTTTATCACACACACTTCCTGGAATGCGCACCATTTATCTTCTACAATGTTCAGGGGCAAATGTATTCACCATTGTACTTTCTCAAGTAAGAACGATGCACATATAAAATTTATTAGCACTCTGGCGATCTATCTGCGAGAAACATATGTCCATACTTGGCCTTTTTGTTGGACAAACGATACTCGTCCCTAAATTCTATTAAAATTTGCATAAACCTTTAGCTACAATTTCGCTGCGCACCTCATCATGATATACATGGATGTAGTGGTAGAAATATTTTAAATTGTCCATAATTATAAGATTTACATTCCCCGACGCAGTGTACGCGTAATCGGTGTGATGTAACATGGCATAATATCCCCTGTCAAACCAGTCATCAACAAGGTTCACAACCCAGATACTTTGTTTCTCTTCTGCAAACGTTGATTCTTTCACTTCACGATATATGTGCTCTTTAACAAGGTTTAATCCTGCAACATATTCCATTACATTTTTGAGCCGCGAAACCCAGCAACGCTCTCACCAGAATAACCATAGCGTATTTGGACGTCTTGCTCCTCATGCTTCGCAAGATTTAATGTGGCCTTAAAGTTCTCAAAGGAGGGATGACTAGAAATTATTTGAGTGTTCACCATTGCATCGGTCGCTATCGTTATTTTACATCTGCACGAGAATTCTTCAGTAGGTAAAAGATACGTCTGAGAACCAAGGCTTGCTAGGATCAACTGAACATGCCAGAGGAGATATGTCCGCCAACTGGACTAGTAGCAGGAGTCACATGACTTTTTATTGTTGCGCAACATACAGTGGGCGGTGCTTAGATTTTTTCTTGTACACACACACACACACACACACACACACACACACACAAAGGAGAAAATGAAACACCAGTTGAAACATAATTTATTTTAAATACATGTAATAAATAGAAAATAAATAACTAAAACTTCGTCGACAAGTAAATAGACCCTAATACAAACTATATATTTATTTTACAAATATCCAAATATCACGATATACAAAGAACAGTGTCGTAGGTGCCAGGCACCTGGTATCGTTTCCTGTACGTGTTACGACACATCTTCGTTCGTCCCCCTGAACTCACTAGCTCTTTCAGCGAATCAAAGTTGACGATCTGGCGGTTAGCATGGTTAAGAGTGATACCGTTTGCCTTCACGGTATACAGTATTTCATCTCCTCCCCAACCCTTATGCATACCCCGTAAGTTTTTAGCCTTGTTGAGACAAAAGAATCGGCGTAGGCGCTATCTCCATACTCATCCTTGATCTCGTCAGTCAACTCTCCGAGGAATTCCCCAGTCGGAGGCATATATTCACCTCTCTCCGTGAGTAACACACTGTTTGTATCTGCGTACAGAACCCTCCGTCCAAGAGAATGCAACAATGCCATAGCTTGATACGCGTGTATGCTGTTGTGAAACTGGCTACAGGTATGTTTGTGACACGTGTTGTATCTGTAACCAATTCGGTTCTGTTGTACTTTATTATGTACGTATTACCCACATTCACGATCTCCATGACCTCTTTATCGATGGCGTTGGCGTAATCCACACTTCGTTATAACTTTGCGCTAGATGGACGTTCCTCTTGTCTGTATTCTGGGAAAATTTCCCCCAAAGACTATTTAGACACAACTTTACATTAATGCGCTGCCAGGGTTCCTCACAATTTGGCCACGTTCAAGTTGTATCCCTTCACGATCAAGGTAGCGTTGAATATAGGCCGATTTTTCATTTTCGGTCTCAACGCCTCGCGGGTATCCTGATGCTTCTTCCTTATCCTTCAATAAAGTATTTATATACGGTGCGAAAAGGTTGGGGAGCTTCTGAAACCTCCACACCTCATATATCTTCAGTATTCTGTACCCATGACGAATGGCTAGGGATAGCTCAGGAGTTGTATATACTCCTCTGATCTTCTTCTGGTTGATTGTGTGATTATAGTCCCCATTTTCTCCTCTGCAAACTTCATACATAGAGGGAACTTGAGTTTGTGGTCTATAAAAACGGGCAAGATTAGCATCCATAAATCGTTAGGGGGATCACATCTACGAAAGAAAGACCAAAGTAGTTCTCGTTCGAATTAGCTGAGAACTCCTCGATGGCAGGCATGGCGAACCCACCAGTTTTTCAGGTGCGCCTACGGGGTACGGATTATTCTTCATCACGTAAGGGTAGAATGAGCAGAAATCGTAGTAATGAATCTTCACACCGTCCGTAGGTGGAAAGTATAGTTTCAAGGGATTTGTGCGTCCTCCAAACAAACTATCACTGCCTTTGAGGGGGTCCAGCACCATTGTATGTTTGATAGCCCTTATTTCTTCGCGATACTACTCATTGGCTTCTATCCAGACATCGTATTCGTGTTCCCACAAAACCTTATGAGTGAATTGGGAGCTTATAAGTTGGTCGCGGGTACGGGTCCATGCGAGACTGTCGGCAGGAGATCTCCCATGGATATGTCCTATGATACCACATTCAGGACGTGGGCATCCATGCCACCAGCATCCGTTAAAGGAGTACGCAGTCTTCTCACCAGTGGCGGGGTCCTCGCTTAGACCATCTGCCCCAAAAAACACGCCCACTAATTTTGATTACCACTTCCCCCGTGTTGCGCGCATGTTTTATGTATACACCTGTCTACTGTTGTATGTGTGTGAGCCAGTAAATAGCCTTATACCCATAACTGCGCGGAACGTTTCAGGGAATACAGTAAAACACAATGAAACGATCGTAGTTACGGCTTGTAGAGGATCACAGTTGAAACGGGTTATGTACATCCTTCTAAAGGCTTGAAAGCTTACTCTAATTAAGAGTACGTCATTGACAAAATAAAGCTCACATTCATCCGCTATATTGTAAAAATTATCTTCATTAAACCTGTTGTAGTAGCGCTCAAAGTCTTCACGGTCGACTGCACTCATGCTCTCATAATTTAAAGTAATGTTTGGAGGGTGGTAGTCCTACATAATTTAAAGTGTCGTGAGTGAGGAAAGTGTAAGGGAAATACCTTTTGAAACTTCAGCGTCTACACCCATCACCTTGGGTAGCTTAGCTAATTTACAAGGTGTGAATAACAGTGTCTTTAAACTGAACATTTCCTCTTATCTGCATATGTATAAGCTTGTTTCCTCTTTTCAAGGGATCACTTGCAAATATCTCTGAGGACTCGTGTTCAAGCAGCTCCTTATAAAGGAACTGAGTGTCAAATTTTGCAGCGTTATGGGCAAGAATATACATAGTTATTTTTTTAAATTGGTCCGCTAGCTTGACAATACAGGCCACAAAGAGTTTCACGGGGGTGTCGTTTGCACTCGTCTTAAAAATGTTTGTTCGTTTGCCACATTTGCGACACTCATGCACTCGTCACAGATAGTCTGACTTACGAGTAGGTGGGGAATAACCTCTTTAGTTTCTGCGTCCGTGCATGTCTATATATCGTAGTATACGGTTATACAAGGTTTAGTTTTAGGTTTGGTGTCTTTCATATAACAAACATATTTTATACCATCCGCCTTATATTTCTCATAACATGTAGTACAACAAATTTCGGGTACAAAGCTCGAATTTTCATCAACTGTCCATTATATGAAACATGCCGCACTCGTAACTTTTCATTTTCCTACACGTACCATTTGATTTATGGAATTCAAGACAGTTATTATTGAAAAACGTGCGTCAACACACATTACAGTCCCTCTTCTCAGCTTCAACTACTCAACTTTCACATTTGGAGCTTTTACACTGCTCGCATACCATGTGGCAATCCTTATAATGTTTCATCATATCATGCTCAAACGCGAGACAACACTTAAACAAATCATGATGTCTTCCATATTTTCGGCCTTTATCGCGTAAAGAGTCCTTATATTGCGAATGGAGAGATACGTTGTTCCCGACAAACCTAAAATAAGTAGAGGCCTTGTACGTTCTCTCACACTGCTTTTAAAAACATACACAGTCCTACGACGATCATCCAACCCAAATATAATTATACGCACATCCATTTCCTGCTCTACCCTTCTCAACTCTTCAGGCCACATATCACAGTCAAATTCGAGCCTGCAGTCTGTGGCCAGTTTACGTGCATGCTGCACAACCGTCGGCAAACAAATTTTTTTGGCAACTGTATTTAGTACAGTAAACATATGAGTCAAGACTATTGCTATGAAGCCGTAACCACGATCGAAGTTTCCGAATAATTGATAACTGTTAAAGTTAAGTGTATAAGGTGTGGCCGTATGTCCCGCAACACGGAAAACGTTGTCTCTATCTATCGTGAAGATGTCCATATTAAACTCGGTACTGTTGAGAGGCTTGCATTATACGCCTCAAAGTGTACTCTACATCTATGGCAGCCGACGTCTGTAGGGTATTACTACCCAAAAATCGTCTCTATCCCCATCATCTGACCCGAACCTGAAGGACAGTCGCGTCTTGGCTTCACGTCCCTCACTTCTCTCAAGGGCAAACTCCACAATCCGTTCAACTACGTACCGCAATCCGTGTTTAACACCGTTGCTATACATGGCTCGCAGGTTGACCCTGACTACGTACCGCTTTCTAGTCAGGGTAGGAGTGGGAGTGAAACTGCGCAACAGCTCGAATGATATACTACTGTCTACAGATTGAGGTGTTGCTGATGAGATGAAGGGCACAGCGGGGGTCTGTATTGAATACGAATAAGTGGGTACAGTTTTATTTGTAGAAAGAGCTACTTTAGCGGTTGTACCGTAAGACGTAGAGGGCTGAGGTTCTATTACATTTTCAGAGCTTACTGTGGGTCTAACGGCCGACGCACTCGTGGAAAGGTTTACGTGCTTTGCACCTGACGTTGAAGGTGTTTCAACAACGGGGTGTTCTCATGCACCCACTTTCTTCTCGAATTGTCGAGTGGGGGTGCTGAAGTTGTTGTTGTGAGGGTTCCATAACGCTAGCGGGGGTGATGGTGCAGTCTATAGCCTCAACAATAACTACACTATCGTCGCTATCATCATCTTCATCTGTAATGTCTATGATGGGACATGTTGCTGGTACAGTACCTCATTCTCGTCATCATTCACAGTTCTGGGGAAGAAGAAAACAAGACTGTAGAATATAAGGAGCATCACTTAAAATTTTATTATATTTTATAAATGTTCCACTTAAGAGTGTGACGTGTTACAGATGGATTCTGTAGAAAAATTCAAGTTCACGAGCCCTTCTACATGCATTATATCCAGTCCTACAGGCTAAGGCAAAACCGCGTTTATGCCTAAAATCATTAAAGGTAAGGACGAACTGCTCTCAAATTTTGTGCATAAAGTTCTATAGTGCTACTCGACATACCAAGCTGTATTCAATGAATACCAAGATGATATTTTGTTACACAAAGGTATTTATGATATTAGTTCGATAAAGGGCGATGAGCATAGCACAAAACGTTTGCCGAGACATTTACAGAGTTCTACCACCATCTTAACATAGGCGTATTCTTCATCAATCAGAATCTATTTTTCAAAAAGATACATGTGTGATGTATCGCTAAATACACAATATCTAATCATAATTGCACAACATAGAGATGTGAAGAAAATTGGTGTATTAGCCAATCAAATGTTCCCGAATCAGCGTAATGAGTTTTTGGAAGTTTATAAAGAAGCTACAAGCCAACGTTATGGATATTTGGTTTAGGGTGCTTCTAAGAACGAATATATTTCCAAACGAGGCTGAAACGGTGTATATCCCAGAATGACAAAGAGGTTAAAGAAATACCGTGAATTTATAAAAATCTATCATCGGCTGCCACGAACTCTCCAGCACCTGTTTGTCAAAAATATTGACTCCGACTTTTTAAAATGCATCTGCAAAATCAGTCTTAACGTTATAAAATGCAATGTACCAATGAAGCCCTCTTAGAAGTCTCGCTTACGTCGTCACAAGAACATAATACACGCACTCGCTCGTAAAAGTCAAACTATGGGGAAGGAAAAGCGAATTATTGTACAAAGAGGGGGGTCATTTTTACCCATCTTATTTTCAGTTTTGGGCCCTTTATTGTCTAGTTTAATATAATGAAGAAAGTAGTCGTGATTCCACAAGAGGTGTACCTTCACTATAAAACAAAAGAGTCAAGATACGGTTCTAGAACCCCGTAAAAGCAGGCTTAAAAGAATGGAAAGCGAATTGGTGAGAGTCCGTAACATCTCGAACATGTATTAAAAAATAGTCTCCCTCATACATTGAGGAATAAAGGGCTTAGTCTTTATAATCTATTGAGTGAGGATCCCATTATACAATGGTCCGATACAGGCGAGGTTGTTGTTGAAGGGCCAAAGGTACAGGGTTCGAACATCATTGATATCGTACATGATTTGGTGAGAAAATGGAATAGGCCATCACCAACAGGATGGGAACATATTAAAGCTAGACTACAGCAAATAAACATTCGAAAAACACTGATAAATAACCAGAACAGGTTAAAAGACTTGGGACAAGCAACGCATGTCCCATAGCTGAACACGCCTTCGACTATGGTGGTGTCGTCTCTGAAGAGGAAAAAGAAGAGACCAAGCAGCAACACACAACCCTACCCGCGCGCGTCTAAAATATGCAAATGGCTAGCACAGGGGCATGTTAAGGGCAGGGCACTTAAGGCACGTGACATGGGCCCCGCACTTTAATGGGCTCCGCACTCGAGAGAAGAGACTCTGCTTATTATATAAAATTAGATCAGCTTTTGTGTCACTAGATGTAGGTTTTTGGAAAGTGGAAACACATCAAGAAAAAACTGTAAATGGTTGGAAAATAACATTATTATTGCACTTTTATTTTTACATAGAGGTAATAGCTGATCCTGCTGATGAATTGCTGTTTTTACACTTTACACTGATTTCCTCCATGTTTTTTTTATTTTCCTTTCTTGATTATCCTTTCAAGTTTCAACACTATTTCTTACGTATAACGTACAGTATTAGTGCCTTTTGTATATTTACATTGGTGCAGAGTTTTCTTAACAAGTTAAATGCCGTTTGGCAACTCCGAGTCTCGCCCGTAGTGCCAAAGAGAGGTAGGCCTAAAGATGCCGAATGCTTCCAGCGTTCAGTTTTTGATTTGTCGTTGTGAGCGGAAAGTACGTCGTACGTATAGTGTTTTTGTATGTATGTGTTTTTCTATTGAATGACAACATAAAAACCTTGATACATATGCATCTACATACGCTGGGTGCTTTTAAGCAGAGCTGGGCATTTGCGGCATATTTTGCGGTACTGCGGTACTTGCGGTACCACCGCACTACCACCCCGGGCCCCCATAACGCAGTACCGCAAAGGATCGCTGAAAGTACTGCAGTACCGCTACCGCATTCAAATTTCCGCGTACCGGTTTGGTACCGGTTTGGTAGTGCAGCAGTACCGCAGTACCGCAATATGCCGCAAGTGCCCAGCTCTGCTTTTAAGATGGCAAAATCGCCTTTCGTCTCTGTTTTGCTGATATGTTTGTTAATAAGAAGGTTGAGGTTTTTTACTTAACTGTAAGTGTTACAATTTTCAGGACATTATTGTCGTCAAACAGTCAAATGTAAAATTATTTTGCAATAAATCGCTAATTATTTCAATTGTTTGGTACAAGAAACCTTGCATTTATTCATATTACCAACTATTTCTTATATTCTGCCATGTTATTGTAACTAAAATATATATACTATTAGTATAATTTTTACAATTTTTTTCACATATTTTTCATATTGTAGGGAGGAGACATTTAAAACAGAGGAGTCCATCACACTGTATGCCAGGATTAACTCTGTAAATTGTAGTTTGCATTTATATTCATATATTGCTATGGTTTCCATGTGTGTTCACGGAACCAATGGGCCCCGGAACTCATCTGGTGCCCTGGAACCCCGCAGTAGCTAAACACGCCCCTGGGCTAACATATTAAGAAAGCACTATTACGATATTTTTAATCCAGCCTCCTATGGAGGTGTTAATAGGTTGTACAGAGGCGTTTATAATGACGGCTTAGAGAAAAAGGATGGTGAGAGGTTTTTGCATGAGTAGGACGCATATACACTTCATAAACCGGTGAGAAGAAGGTTTAAAATTGCCAAGACGGTAGCCGCCTCGATTGATTCTATTTGGCAAGCTGACTTAACAGATTGCAAAGGTATTCGCTGTATAATGTCGGCTACCGGTACATTCTATTCATAATAGATGTATTCTCTATATATTCGTGGCTAATTCCACTGAAAAATAAGTCGCCTGAAACAGTTGCTAAAGCTGCAAAAACGCTGATATTGAAGGAAAACAGGATTCCTGACTGTTTGTGTACGGACACGAGAAAGAATTTATAGGCAGAGCTTTTCAGAGCATGTTGGCAGAGTTTAATATAAGTTATTACACATCCAATTCTATACATACGGTATCTTTAGCAGAGAGAGTTCAGCGTACCATAAAGGAGCGCATGCATCGCTATTTCACAGATAAAAACACGTACATACATATAGACATTCTGGAGTCGCTGGCATCATCCTACAACCGGTCACACCACCGTACGATTGGTACATTACCTAACGAAATTTTAAAAAGAGGTACGCATACAGAGCCTGAGGTGAGAAAAGATAGTCGCAGAGCACCACCACACACTGTACGTTTCAAAATCAATGATTATATGAGTCTGTCGCGTTCGGGAAATAAATTCACGAAAGGATTTGAGCAAGGTTGGACTCGTGAGATTTTTAAAGTTAGAGCTATGAGGCTTAAAGACGAGGTGATGGTGTATTACGATGAAGATTTGAATAGGGAAGAAATTGCAGGTGACTTTTATGGCGACGAAGTGCAGAAAGTGACATTTAATTTTGAAAAATGTGTTTAAAATTGAAAAAAAATTTGGAAGCAAAGGTTCAGGAAAGAAAAAAATGTACCTGGTAAAATGGCTAGGGTACCCAGCAAGCTTCAACACCTATATAAAAGCTGACGCAATAATGAAGCTTAACCCTTTCTGTCCCAGCGATTCCATATGGCATCATCAACAGAAAGTACGTGTAATATCGTCGTATTAGCTTCAATGATGCCTGATGGCATTTGAATATAACAATTAACTGTATAGCAATAACTGGCAGGTTTTTGGACATTGGCCTGAATATTTAGAATCGAAAAAGAGATGCAGAAACTGTATGAAGGGCTACTCTCGTCTAAAATGCAGAAAGTGTGATGCACCATCATGTTTAACGAAGGACAGAAACTGTTTTAATGCATTCCATTCAAAGTAGTATGATCTACTGTTGTGTTTAGCAAAGGACAAATATTGCTTTTATTTGTTTCATTCAAAGTACCAAACTTGTTAGTTTCTCTTATTACTCGATAGCGTCAATGGAATCATATAATTTCTAGCGTAATTAATTAAGTAAATTTCTAAACAAAATTTTGTTTATGGTTCCATACCAATTTTTAATATTTTTGAGTGTTAAAATTTTTTTTTAACCCAAAACAATAATTTGGGACAAAAAGGGTTAAATAGTATACAACATGCCGCCTAACCACTTTACGTCACACTCCCGTCCTCTGTCTTTCTGACTGTACATCCTAACAATACTCTGTCCAACCTTATAACAGAAGTGCATGGTCCCATTGATTTGGGTCGTAAATCATATGAGGTTGGAATATGCAAATTTCAATTGACCACCATGTTTTTAAGTATTAATAAGAAAGAACCCGTTTGAATGTGAAAAGGCGGGAGTAACTCGGAGTGGTACTATGCGTTCAGGCCGGAGTGAGGAGAGACAGTACTACATTACAGAAGTAACACTAGGGCCGGGTCATTATGAC
This sequence comes from Bathynomus jamesi, assembly GCA_023014485.1. Classification (NCBI taxonomy): domain Eukaryota; kingdom Metazoa; phylum Arthropoda; class Malacostraca; order Isopoda; family Cirolanidae; genus Bathynomus; species Bathynomus jamesi. The sequence goes on from JAJOZX010000605.1 coordinate 935,596, forward strand.
ACAACCGATAAGATTGTGAGAGACTTAAATGGGAATCTGAAAAGTTCAAATCTTACGGCTGATTTAGTATAGGAAATCGTAAACAAAGATAAGCCGGCACATACTTTGTTGCTAAAATCGAAGGTTAACAGAAATATTAAACACAAAACACTGTTCAAAATTATAACCTAGGGCAGATATGGACTAACCTTCTAAAGAGATACTTTTCGCGAACCACAGCATGACTTGATCAGTTTGTTGTACAAGATAAAATTGTAGAAATTGAACGATGGAGAACCTCCCCCGGACATGTGCTGTATTTACAGCAATATCGTGGAGCATCAGTTTGTTGGTTTGTTGGGCATACCCAGGCGCGACTGTAGCGTATCGCTCACATTCCCAATCATAGAAGAAAGAGTTTGAGAATTACATACGACAAGCCTCATTATGTCAAAGTCGCAACTAACCTACTAACCATATCTCAATATACAGGGTGTTTATAAAGTGCCTATCTATTTCAGCGGAAACGTAGTAAAAAGGGTAAAATTCAATAACAGTATAATAACCCCTGTCATGCTCCAAACTGTGTTCGGCAATGCTGCTGACAGATTCGAACTCTCTAGAGATACTGATGGTGCTCATGTAAAATCATATGCGTAAGTATTTATTAAATGTATGCTTTTTATTATATTCTTATTGAATTTTACCATTTTTGCTACGTTTTCACTGAAATAGATATGGACTTTATAAACACCCTGTATATAAGAACGAATGACGGGAAAAGTTTCCATTCGGTGACTGGGGCTTAACAGTGAAGCTTCACTGCCGTCGTACTAAGATAGAATGACCCAAAGGCCATTCACAGTCTACTGAGGGGTGAGCTGTCAGCGTGGTAGCGGGAATGGGTCTATTTTTTCAACCATACTGCGTACGGCTGTCCCCTTGCTGAAGAGTGGTGCCAGATATCTCGGCAGGAAAGCATTACAATCCGGTCTTAACACGGTAGAAGACATAATGGCAGGGACTAAGCCTGAAGAAGCTCTGTAAAAACACTTGAAACACACGGGACAAAATTGTCAAAGATGCGAACAGAAAAATGCGTGGTGGCGGAAATGAAAACCGGGAGAAAAAGCGCACTGTACGGAGGAAGAAGAAGGGGTTGCCAAATTGTGGTGTTAAACGTAAAAGGACATAAAAAAAGAAGTGTTCTAAACGCATGAAACCTATGGTTGACCACTTTTTTAACTGATATAAGCTACGGCTGTTGTACTCGGGGTACAGAGAGAGGTATCACTATTTCTGACGCGTCATGGCCCGCTTCATCCATCCGAGTAGTTCGCAATGTTGTAAATCCGAACTAGTCCTCTTTGATATGTCGCCTACACAGACATCTATAGAACACAGCGACTTTATTACAGTTAATCCGTTAAACATTATTAGCTCACCTAGTACTCCTATAGAATTCGTGATCCCAAGCTCAGGCCCCTACTTTTCTGACACAAGCTGTGTGCACATGTACGCTAAACTACGAATAGTGCATTCAGATGGCTCGGAATGCGAAAACGACTACGTCATATATCCAGAGACGAACCTCCTACACACCATATTCAGTAATTGTGACGTGTATTTAAATCACAGCAACATCTCAGCTGGGTCTGGGTACTACCACCTACGATCCTATCTGGAAAATATATTCAAATTTTCAAAAGAAGCGAAGGACACCTTTTTAACTGGCGAAGGTTATTATCATCTAAAGAAGAAAGTAGCATAAAGAGTAAGTTTAAAAAACCTAAAAAGAAGATTTATGACTGTTATGGACGTCTGCACACAGATTTCACATTCCAGGAGAAGTTGCTTGTGAATGGGGTCGATATGAAATTAAAACTCACCTGTACGATCCCTGAGATTTGTTTAAATCTGGGTGCTGACCAAGAAGAGGGTGCGAAGCATGTGGTGATTTATATTATGGAGACATATCTCCGCGTACGGCGTGTGAAATTAAGCTCTGCTAAAGAGATGGAAATTGAGAAAAATTTACTACATGCCACAGTGAAATACCCAATTAATAGAGTCCAGATGAAGGTGTTTACAGTCCCTTCAGGTTTAACATCCAAGCAAATAGAAAATGTTGCTCTTGGGATTCTGCCTAAAAGGATATTAATTGGAATGCAGGAACACGCTTCGGTGAATGGAAAATACCAAAAATCTGCATTTAAATTTGAAAATTTCGGTCTTAAAAATGTAACTCTGTATGTCAACGGGGTAGCTTTAAGTGGGACAATGGAAATGAGTTATTCTACAGATGACGAGTTTTCACTTTGCTCGAGAGCGTATAACAATCTAGCCCACAGCGTTGGTGGTTATGACGGTTTAGGAACCGGTGTAATGCAGAATGAATTCATCAAGAGGGCGAACCTGTACCCTTTCGACCTTAAACCAGACATCAGTGGGAGTATAAGCACACACACAAGTCCTCATCGTGCGAAAATATCTCACTCAAACTTGAATTCGACATCCCAATAGTCGCTCCTATTACAGGGCCGTACGCAGGATTTCTGCATGGGGGGGGGGGGGTCAGAAATCGACAATTTCTTTATGGTTGGGTTTCATTCGCTTAAGATACAATGTAATTGTTTAATACTTGTAATCATATGGTGACACATATTTTAGTGAGTTAACGTTATTCTAATCATTATTGTAAAATAAAACGCAAATCTGGAAAATTTCAGGAAGTCTTAAAAAATAGATTTAATAAAAAGGTATTTTATTTTGCATTTTACAACTATTGCAAACGTCGAGTAGATTTCATGAAATCATCTACGATTTCATCAACACTGATGCTGAGGTCCCGATGAATGTTAAGAGCAGCGAGACCATTCAAACGATTCTCGGATATGCTCGTCCGGAGATACGTTTTTATTCCCCTAAGTGTAGAGAAAAATCGTTCGGCGCTTGCGATCGTTACTGGGAGTACAGCTAGAACCCTCTTTTATTCATGGTCACTTGTTTTTAATTAAAATTGCAAACGACAGAAAATTTAGGCCAAACTATCACAACAATGACTAAACCAGTGTTGCCAAGTGACTGAAACAGAAAATCACGATATTTTAGCATAAAAATTCAGGAAAATTACAGAAAATTCAGGTGTATATATATATATATATGTGTGTGTGTGTGTGTGTGTGTGTGTGTGTGTGTGTGCAATGTCAATTCTATGTAATGTAATGTCTAATGTAAATTTATTCTCAATGGGGTGTTTGAACCCCCCCCCCTGCGTACGGCCTTGTCCTATTAGCATAGTAATTTATCTTCAGTCGCAAGCCCAAATCGAAGTTGACCGCTTTAGGACAGTCGTGACGGACTTTAAAAATGGACACGGTTACACTCCAGAGAGTGATAAAGGGTAACCGATTCACGCGTAGCAATTTAACGGAATGTTTGCGAAGAATGAAACGGTGAAACTTCCACCATGAGAGAATGCGGCGCACTTATTGTGAATACAGACGTGAACAGTGGAGAAGGGCTCCATTGGATAGTCGTTTATTTTAAAAATAGGGAGCGAATGTACTACTTAATTCATTGGGTGAGCATTCATGGAATGATGCTATTATTGTAAAATTTCTCGAAAAACTCCAAATTCCACAAATACTGTAGTTTTGAATCCCCATCGTTTCCAGAGTTTGTACAGCAACGTATGTGGGCAGTACTGTTTGTTTTCTCATGCATATGACCCACGGGAACGAATTTACAAATTTTTTTAAAATTATACGACTCATGTAACCCTGCAAGTAATGATAAGGTAGTATGCAGCCAGATAAGAAAGCGGTTCTCTTTTGTAGTCACCCGGTGTATTGTGTGAAGTTTTAGGTGTATGTACAGTATATATATATATATTAACTTCAAACCACACAGAGTATAATTAATGTAAAGAAAGACGCCTGTGTAGAAGAGCGTTCCGCACAAGATGAGGAGGGAGAACGAGCAAATGAAAAATGAGGTATCTCCTAGGAATCGAACCCGGGATCATCCAATTGCCGGTCGGATATGTTAACCACTACACCACGAACCCCGATTAGTCACTACTTGTAATTGGTGTAGTGGTTAACATATCCGACCGGAAATTGGATGATCCCGGGTTCGATACCTGGGAGGTACCTCATTTTTCATTTGCTCGTTCTCCCTCCTCATCTTGTGCGGAACGCTCTTCTACACAAGCGTCGTTCTTTACAATATATATATATATATAACGCTTCTATTTTCCCCAAAATAAAATTGGAATGTAACTAAATTTTATCGACAAATATCTTCAGCAATTAATTATTTTAAATTGTAGCAAATATGCGCCGTGTGTTGAGTAGCTTTTAACCTTATAATGTGTAAATTTATAAAATGTACCATCTAATATTAATTTGTGTAACACTTAAGGACGAGTATTATGATCTGTAACTATTTTAAAATGTAATAAAACATCAAAATATAACCCACGTTCATTCTTATCCTTTTCGGGCAATACAGGAAAAAACTTACATCATTTCTGCAACCAATTCGCATTCGCTTTGTGGTTCTCTACAGGGCTGGCGATTGTGTTGTAATGCTTCTTGTCCTTCACCCTCTTCCACATCACTGGCACCAAGTTTGATTTCTTCCACGCAGTTCCGGAACGCTTTGGCAAAACGCGCAATCTCAGCTCCACTGCTTTTAAAAAAAGAACAAATCTTCAAAGGAAGAAAAACTACAGAATGGAATGTTGCCAACCTGCAGTTTTAACATGATACTAAAAATTATACTGACACGATTTCGCAAATATTATAGAATTCTTTTCTAAAATTCACTTTCCTCAAAATAAATAATTAGTTCTGTGATTTAGTTGCATAATAAATGTCGATGTCTTTGATAATATATATATATATATTAGCAGTGGACCGGATATCCGCATCCTCATCTGCATCTGCGGATATCCGCATCATTTTTAAAATCCGCATCCGCACTTCTGACTGCGGATATTACCTCTAATAAATTATGCAATTTACAATTAAATTAGCTTATAAAGTAGCTTATAAGGCCCAGTCATGCACATTTCACGTAAAGTACTAATTATTAATGAACAAAAAATATATAAACCTCAAAATATAAATACGTGGTAACACAGAAAATTGAATGAAACTTGTTTCATTGAATTTTCTGTGGCTGAAACTCTTGAGAAAGTTATTATTTTTATCATAATGAAAACATTAATATTAATTTTAATTCTTATGCATTGCCTGCCATAATAGTAATATCACGAAATTTGAAAAATTATTTCATATATTCATAATTGTATATTATATTGATAGATTAACTAAATATCCGCATCCGCGAATATTGAAACATCCGCAGATGTTGAAAAACTGACATCCGGTCCACCACTAAATTATATATATAACGCGACTCGATTAGATTCATCTGAAGAACTTAAAAATTAAACTCTTATGCATGAAAGGGCTATTTGCGAAAACTTTTTTACTCATTCAAACCCAAACAGAATTTAAGCGCTTGACAGAAATCGTGGAACTGAAATGCAAACATACAATTTTCCACTTACAATTCGTGTGTAGAACAACATGGTGCGTTCCTAACGTCCAATGACACAGGTTATGTAATTCCACAAATGCTTTCAATCTCTTTGGACTTAAATAGCTGCTGGTTATCTGCAGCAGGAAATAACAGTACCCCCGATTTTGCTCTGGAGACCGGTAAAAAAATAACTTTTCAGTATACATGCGTGTATATATATGCAGTATATATATATATATATATATACATATATATTCCTATAAATTATTATGTTTGCATGAAACCACTACGATACTCACAACATGTCGCCATCTTCAAAACGGATGGTGTGATATAGTAGTCTGCCCCCCTGCCGAAAAAAAAGCACATTTCACTATACAAGAAACGTTACTTGCGAATATATTTAACTATATCTAAATCGACGAATGCAAAAATATGTCACGAAAAAAAAGAAGCAATGTGGAATATGGGAGAAACCGCCACTTACGATGTTGTTTCGTCACAATTGCTAGATCTCATTGTGGAATGTAAACAAGTGAATCGCGCACTTGGAAAAATGGCTGGTAAATGCGACTTGGATATGGAGATGCTTCTTTTATATGCACGGAAAATCGCTCCTTTCAGACGTTGGACGAGTAAAAAAGATCCTCCCACATTCAGAACGTAGTGCTCTCATTGGACATGCTGTGACTGTGGGGGTGGCTTGAGCCTATATACGACCAACCGCTTCACGGCTGATGATTTATGGGCAGGGATACGGTTTTAAAGGGAGCTGATTGGCCTTTTGACCTTGTTCGTAGGTTCATTAATTATTACGTATATATATATATATATATATATATATAGAGAGAGAGAGAGAGAGAGAGAGAGAGAGAGAACTAGTTATAATAATAATAATTCAGTTGGTTAGAAGATAAATGGGCACCCTAGGTAAACTCTCTGGGTGCTGATTGGATGGTAGTGAGTTCGAGCCCGGGCAAGGAATTATAATTTCTGATCCAAAGTGGTGGGCATGATTCGAATTCCGTGTTAAGCTGTGGGTCTAAGGTGGAGTGACAAGCTTGTTAATACTTTTATGTGGTATAAAAAGAACTCGATACTTTGTAAGCATGTTAATGATAAAAGCGCAAACTAAAAACTGGTTTGCAGATAAATGGGCACCCTGGGCAAAAACCTGGGTGCTGATTGGAGGGTTGTGAGTTCGTCCCCGGCGAGGACTTTATAATTTCTGACACACCGTGGTGGGCATGGTTCGGATTCCGTGTTAAACTGTGGGTCTAAATTGGAGTGACAAGCTTGTTAATACCAATTAGCCTATTTTATTTAATATGGGTTAAGTTTAAGCTTTACAACGCTATCAGATTAAGATAATGTACGGTGGATGTCATGATCAAGATATATATATATATATATAACGTAAAGAACGACGCTTGTATAGGAGCGTCGTTCTTTACGTTAATTATACTGCGTGCTTGCAGTTATATATATATATATATATATATATATATATTAGAGTCAAAGTGTATAACCAGCCATTTCGCGTAATGTGCTGAAATTCCACCTTGGTCATTTCGTGAAATGGCTAAAATGACTTTTGTCATAAATTCATAGAAATAACAAACATCACAATAAAATTGAAAACCTTTATTTAACTAACTAAATGCTAAAACATACACATATCCACAGGTCTGTTCAAATAAGTGAGAAACACTTCAAATACACATTTGAACACATTTGAACATTTGAACACACTTGAATTTGAATTTTCAATATACAGGTTTTCAAATACTAACTGTGCCTTCAATGTTATTCCGATGTCCGCCATTGAAGGTCCGGTTAGGTGAACTGTATGCCCTTGACAATTGGTTAGGTACCCCGTCGTGGCCCCGCCCCAGGAGGCGCTGAGCGGACTTCGTGGGAGCAGCGCACCCTTGAGGCAGAAGCGCTTTAAGGTAAATTTAAGGTTAAGGTTAATTAAGTCGTGTTATTTTCGTTAAAACTAAGGAAAATAACACAACTTAACCTAACCAATTGTCAAGGGCATACAATTGACCTAACCGGGCATACAGTTGACCTAACTGGGCATGCAGTTGACCTAACCGGGCAAATGATCTTGTACAAAATGACCAAGGTGGAATTTCAGCTATTTCGCGTAATAGCTGAAGATTTTAGTCATTTATCGAAATGACCAAGTGAAACAGCCATTTCGCGAAATGACTAAAAGTTTCAGCCATTACGCGAAATGGCTGGTTACACACTTTGACTGTAACATATATATATATATATATATATATATATATATATATATATATATATATATACAGGGTGTTTCAGGAGGAAAAGTCAATACTTCGGGAGGTGATAGTATCGGTCATTGTGAGAAAAAAAGTTCATATGAACATGTATCTAATTCTGAATGGTTTCTGAATCGTTACGGAGATAGAGCTGTTTGAATCTACAAATACAAAAGAATTGTTAATGCTAATCAAGAAAGAGAAACCAATTACTGTTTCTAACATTTAATGTTTAAACATTGGCATTTTGAATGGTATCAGATACAGAAATGACAAATTTTTTACAGTTTACAATACTTTTTCGAAAATCCTACAGTCAACCTCAATGCACTTTGCAACTCGTGTGCGAAGATCGCGTGTTGTTCGTCTGAGTTGATCTTGACGTTCCTTTATGCGGGCAGCAGCATCCAAAATGCGCGCGAGCAATTCGTCTCGTGTGTCCACCTTTCTTTTGTAAACTTGACTTTTCATCCACCCCCACAAACAATAATCTAACGGAGAGAGGTCTGCAGACCTTGGTGGCCATTGAATTGGACCACCGCGGCCGATCCATCGATCAGGGAAAGTTTGATTTAGGTATTGCATTATCAGACGGGTAGAATGTGGAGGAGCTACTTCATGCTGAAAGTACATACGAGCGCGTGTAGCCAAAGGAACATCCTCCAATAGTCCTGACAATTCATTTTGCAGAAATTCTAGGTAACTTTGTCCTGTAAGACGATTCTCTAAAGCAGGGGTTCCCAAATTGTGTTAAGCGGAACACTTCTCACGGTATACAAGTGTTCCGCGGAACACCAATTTGGGAACCCCTGCTCTAAAGTAACAGGGCCAATCAGCTGATCATCGATGATACCGCACCACACATTGGCAGAGAAGCGATGTTGAAAATTTGTTTCCACAGTGGCATTTGGATTTTCGTCTGACCACCGATGAGAGTTACGAGTGTTGTTGATACCATCACGGGTGAAAGTAGCTTCATCGGTGAACAGCATTAATCGAAGCAATCGGCGATTAGCATTTACCCAATGACAAAATTCAAGTCGCATGGCAGCGTCTCCTGGTTGAAGGTGTTGTATACGCTGTACATGATATGGATGCAAGCCTTCCTCACGTAATGTTCGCCATACTCTTGTGTGTGGCACACCGAGACGTGTAGAAATTCTTCGTGAGCTAGTAGTAGGACTACGTTTTACCAACTGAAGAATGTTTTCCACTTCATCTACATCTTGTTGACCTTCACGTTCAAATGAAACGTGAGCGCTGGGAAGTGTACCAATCTCACGCAATGTGTTGAAAACCCTGGTAAACACTCTTCGATCCGGAATTCTGCGGTTCGGAAACCGTCGACGGTATTCTGCAACAGCAGCTGTTGCACTTCCATCGCAAAAACTGTAGACATACACCATATCTGCATATTCGGCATATGTGAAGGTGTGTGGCATTCTTAACACTGCTTCAAACACCAAACAATGTCACTCACAACAGTCAGCTGTCGATTGGCTTAGGTTACATGCTTATATTACAGCTTACATGGTTCTACAATTGAAGTTAGCACCCAGAGTTCCGAAAACGACGCATCCCAGAAAGGCAGAAGGAATATTTGAAGGCTTAAACATAAATTCAAAGAAAGTAGATTAGGAAAGTGCAAATAAAGATTTAAAGGAAGTAAATTGGGAATTACAACTTCACGAGAAGACTCCAGAACAAATACTAGGTATAATGGAGTCTGAAACCAAATCTATATTACTGAAGCATGTTCCAGAGAGAAAAAGAGAACGTATCAAGCTCGAGAGAAAAATCAAGACACTATTTAGATAACGGAAGTAAACCGTAAAACATCTCCACATGCAAAACTGATGCAATGAGACTCAAACTAGAGAGGAAACTAGGCGAAATGGAAATGGACCTGAAGCAAACATTCATACATAAGACAAACGAGGATGAAAACAAGGTAGCAGAAAACATAAAAAATAACCCAAAATACTTCTACACTTTTGCGAAAAGGAAAATGCAAGGCAAAGAGAGTATTGGTCCGTTGATAGACAGGGAGGCCAAACGCACAAATGACCCCAAAAAAATGAGCGAACTGCTTAAGGAACAATTTAAGTCTGTGTTTAGCACCTCTAAGTCCGAGATGAAAGTAGAAAACGCGGACGAATTTTTCGACATTGATACAAATCAGCCAAGGACAAATTCTGGCACAAACCTATTAATGGACTTAGAGTTCTCGGAAGATGTAATTAAGGCTCTATCACAGATGCGAGACAATTCGACACCAGGGCCAGACACATGGAGTGCCACATTTCTGAAGAAATTTAAAGAGAGTATTGCCAAACCGTTATACTTACTATGGAGGAAATCACTCGATACAGGACAAATTCCACTGCCATTAAAGAACGCGAACATTGCCCCCTTCTTCAAAGATGGTAACAGATCAATGCCCAAGAATTATCGGCCGGTAGCTCTCACCTCACACCTTATAAAGTGCTTTGAACGTATAATTAGAAGCCAAACTACCTACTACCTACAAGAAAAGAACTTATACAACCCAAATCAATATGGTTTCAGGGCTAGAAGATCATGCTTATCACAGCTATTACGACACCAGGAAAAATAATGGAACCACGGTGTCGAGGACAAAATATACTGTAGATGTAATCAATACCGACTTTGCTAACGCCTTCGATAAATGTGACCATGGAATTATAGCACATAAACTTAAGAATACAGGAATTACTGGAAAGCTGTGAAGATGGATACTTAATTTCTTGACGCAAAGAACACAAAAAGTGGTGGTAAATGGAGTCAAATCAGGAGTCTCGGAAGTAGAGAGCTCTGTCGCACAAGGAACAGTACTAGCTCCCTTGCTGTTCATAATAATGATCGCAGATATTAATGCAGATATTAAGGACAGTATTGTAGCTTGCTTCGCAGATGACGCAAAGATATGCAAGGAAATAATGAACGAAGGTGACAGAAAGATTACAAAACGACATTGAAACATTATTCCAGTGGGCAGAGGACAACAATATGAAGTTCAACGAAGAAAAATTCCAACTTCTAAGATATGGTAATAAAAATGAGCTAAAGAAAAAAAGGGTACGAAACTCTGCAAACCAAACAGATAACACCAAATCCACAAGTCAGGGATCTTGGAGTAATAATGTCGTCGGATGCAGAATTCAGAGAGCAATATAGCATCAAAATTACGACGGCTAGAAAAATAATGGGAATCATCTGGAGGAGCTTCCGCAACAGAAAAGCAAACATCATGCTCAAATTATGGAAGAGTCTAGTCCTACCAATAATTGAGTATTGCTCAGTACTCACAAGCCCATACAGAAAACGAGACTTTGCGAACAATGAAGCTATACAAAGGACTTTTACATCTAAGTTAGAGGAAACGGAAGGTAAAGACTACTGGTCTCGACTACAATCACTGAAACTCTACTCTCTCGAAAGAAGGCGCGAGCGGTACACAATAATATACATATGAAAAATACTTGAGGGCTCTGTCCCTAACCTTAGAAATGAAATGGAAACAAACTGGAATGAGAGAAGAGGCAGATTTTGTACGGTCCCAGCTGCGGTGGGACAAGGGGCCATGAAAACGAGGATGGAAAATACCTCAGAATACGAGGCCCAAAGCTTTTCAATGTTATACCAAAAGAAGTGAGGAATCTCCAGCACACCGACCTGAAAAACTTCAAGAACCAGCTGGATAGATTCCTGTGCAAAGTCCCTGACCAGCCATGAATGGCTGGCTACGAGGGTAGGAGGAGATCAGACAGCAATTCCCTCCTTCACCAAATCCCGCAAATGAGGCGCAATGCTGCAGAGGGATCGACCATAGATCGATCCTGAACCGTCGTTCGAACTCACCTAAAGTATGCACCTAAAGTAAGTATATATATATATATATATATAGTGTGTGTGTGTGTGTGTGTGTGCTTTATTCCGTGACTGTATAGTTGTGTGTACAGAGAAAATATATATAAATAATAGAGTGAGTGTATGTGAAAAAGTGTGTTCGACAATAATGTTTTTAAGTGATACACTCCTTTAATTAACGAAACATTTATGTTATAACATGAGGCGAAACTACATTAAGTAGTTATGTATATGCCCAGAGCTGGGCAGTATTTAAATACATTTGTATTTAAATACGTATTTAAATACATTTGTGTATTTAGAACTGTATTTATAAATACATTGTTTTTCATGTATTTAAATATAGTATTTAAATACTTTAATGAGTATTTAAATACAATGTATTTAAATACTCAAAATATAAAAATGTAAATACTTTTACTGGTTTAATACACGTTCTGTACTAGCACAGTACGGCGCGTCGACAGTGTAGTACAGCATGGTTCATGTTTCAACGTGTCAGTTCAATCAGTTGTGTGCCACTCTTAGTCGAAAGTGGTTGATTTCTTTATCGTGTGCGTGTCATGGCTTCAACAAGCAAATCCGGTGAATCAAACAGTGATATATCTGCAGATAACAATTTAGTGCACCCTCTGTTTGATGGAAAATACTTTAAAATTAAATCTAAAGACGGTAATAAGGTAAAGTGCACCTGCTTGCTGTGTAAACACGAAGTCTCTGCTGCAAGCAATGCTACAACGAATCTGTACACTCATCTGAAGGTAAGTGTTTTTTTAGACATCAAAAAATATCTTGAAATTGACCGAATAATCGTACAAAACGGCTCTGCCTTAAGTGGGCCTGTGTAACTAACTCGTTGCAATCAATCCAATTTGCGATGGAAAATTCATTGATGAAAAAGCTTTTAAAATCGTCTGATCTATCGAGTGGTGTATTTATTTCGAAATTCACCGTGTCCCCTAAAGTAGAAATTTATCAAAACATGAATTAGTGAATGCATATGTTAAAATTTGTATGTATTTAAAATGTATTTACAAATGTATTTAAATACAATTGATGTATTTTGTATTTAGTATCTAAATACATTCGTAAAATGTATTTAGTATTTAGTATTTAAATACATTTCTCCCATGTATTTAGTATTTAGTATTTAAATACATTCAATGTATTTATTGCCCAGCTCTGTATATGCCTATATAACCGTGTAAACAATTAGAAATGCATGCTTGATCTGGGATCGTCAGATAGCTTTGTCGAGTTTTATTTATTGTTAAATGTGTATATATATATAATATATATATATATATATATCGAGAGAGAGAGAGAGAGAGAGAGAGAGAGAGAAATGGGAAGATGTGAAGACGGGGTCGTCAACCTCGTTAACTTCGTTGATGTTCCGTTTGTTGGTCTCTTTTTACATGTGTGTGTGTGTGTGTGTGTGTGTGTGTGTGCGTGCGCAATGAACTGTGGGTTGGTCGAATATCAGTGTACATTGTAAAATTTATGTTCTGAAATGTTTCCATGTACCTGGATTATTGTCGTTATCATCATTATTATTACAATGCATCGCTATATACGTAGCATAATAATTTATTTAAAGTAAATGGACAACGTAAGCCTAGAGAGAGAGAGAGAGAGAGAGAGAGAGAGAGAGAGAGAGAGCATAATTCTGAACTTTTGTTATTAGCACGAAATTTCTTCGAATCCAGGTCACGCGGTTTTATATCGTTATCTTGAAAGTCTGACCACTGATTGTTTTTTAGGATAGAGATACCAAACGACACAGCTGTTTAGGTCTTGTGACATTACAGATTAAAATTTCTGATAGAGTCGTTAAAATGTAAAAAGATTTGGTTCCGCTGTACCACGATCATCAATTAAATTTTCTTTTTTCATTCATAACTTTAACAAATTAGTTGTAAAGGAAGAAAATTTAATAATGATAGGCTTTATATTATAAAATATTTTTCATCTGTACTGTTCCACTACGGTCAGTCTACTCTTTATATATCTTGGACTTGTTATATACTGAGTTCACCCCAAAATGTCAAGATTAAGTTTATATATATATATATATATATATATATATATATATATATATATATAATATATATATATATATATATATATAATATATATAACTATATATATATATATATATAGGGTGAGTCACGACGAAATGTCATATCTTCGGAGCATATAGCTGAGGTCATTCCCAGTCAAAAACCTCAGGAATACATAGGTCCGATTCTTAACGGTTATGGAGCTATGGATATTTAAATTTCAAGCATGCGCATGCGTGACCTTGAACTGAATTGACAGTTATTTACCGAATCGAACTAACTACGCAGTAGCGTGTTGTGTTTCACAGCGTGCAGTTGATGTTTTGTTCGTTCAGTATGCCTTTTACGTTTTCAAATGCAGAATATGCCGATACGGTGTATGTTTACAGATTTTGCGATGGAAATACTACTGTTGCTGTCGCTAAATAACCGCGACGTTTTTCAAATCGAAGAATTCCAGATCGACGAGTGTTTAGCAAAGTTTTCCCGAGATTGCGAGAGAGCGGTTCATTTCCTAGCGTTACTGTTTTATCTGAGCGTCCGGTACAACAAGATGTTGCTGAACAAGAAAACATTATTCAGATGGCACAATGGAGTCCTCATGTTACTACGCGAAGGATTTTCACACGTCCGAGAGTTCCTCAAACGAGAGTATGTAGAACGCTACACCAAGAAGGCATGTATCCCGACCACGTGCAGCGCATTCAGCACCTCAGTAGCATGGTCGCAAAATGGGAGAGTGCAATTGCAATGTTACAAATGTTGATCAATGTTGCAAAGGGGAGGGGATGTTGCAAGCAGATGTTGAAAAGGGGTTATACAACAAGGGGGAGGGGTTATCCCCCAAACTGCAATGAAAGGGGAAGCTTTGGGGTGAGAAGGGAGGATGACCTCCCCCAAAGGGGTAACCTTAACCTAAGAGAGGGAGAGAGGAGAAGGAGGAGGCTCTTTGGAGAAGGTGGGTTGTCCTCACCCTCAAAAGGAAAATCCTAACCTAAGCCTTAACCTAAGAAGGAGAGAGGAGAAAGTTGTTTCATCCACCAGCGTCCGTCGCATTTTGAGCGTCCAGGGGATCCGCAGTTGTTATATAGAGGGTCTGGAGTTGCTAGATACCACTATATATTCTAGTTATTTATTTATATAATTAGAGGTGCCAGATACCACTATATATTCTATTTATTTATTTATATAAGGAGAGTTGCCAGATACTCCTATATAATTTAATTATGTTCAGTTGTACATTATTAGAGTTGAGTTGCCAGATTGCGCTATTTATTTAATTAAAGCATATATTCTTGACAGTTGGCTTAGAAATATTAAGCAGCCAGACGGTTTAGAAGGCGTAACCAGCCATTTGTTATATATATATATATATATATATATATATATATATATATACACTCTATAGAGATATATATAATTAAATAATAATGTCGTTTATATATACAACCAAAAGAATTAAATAAAACATCATTACATCATTCTGTTTGATTAGACGAATTATTGGAAATGATTTCATGAAATATATAGAAAATAAATACATAATCCTACACAAACGCGGAATATATTCAATAAAAAATAATAATAGTATAAGAAATACGAACGATGAATATATATACAATCAAAAAATAATAATAGTATAAAAAATACACATTTTTAAACGATGGAATAAATAGATACAATAAAATTAATAATAATATAGGAAATACACAGTTTTAAACGATGGAATATATATAATCAAAGAATAAAATAAAAAATAATAATATAAGAAATACAAAACGATAGAATATAATCATCAAAATAATAGTACAGGAGGAAGATATATATATATATATATATATATATATATATATATATATATATATATATACACAATTATATTAAATAATTAAATATACTGAAAATAAATATACATCAAAATACATACACTTTATGTTCTACTGCGCTTAACTTAAACACTAAACTCGCACGTGATCGAGTCTACAGTCACATCATTGTTGCTTTGCACTACGCAGTACATACGATTTAACATTATTTCACCGCTCAAATTATAGGGATGCCTATACTCGATGTAAATAGCCTTCATATCGTTCAATACTATTTTTGTGCCCACTTTACATTCTGTTGGCAAGTTATCTTTAAACACGGTTAGAATACATTCAGAAGTACGTACAAAGTGGTCATCGTTAGCCACAACATCACTATTAAATACAAGTTTATAAACACTCCTTTCCAATCGAGGTTTTATCCTTACCGAACCAAGCTTTAAAATCGTGAACTCATCTTCACAAGTCATAGCGGCAGTTGAAATAATCTTCAAAGTCGTAACGACAGTTGCTCATTATATAAAGAAATAGTTCTTCAGGGTGAACGGTGTAAGTGAGCTCAGCCCTGTACCAAAGTTCATGATATTTCAAAGAGTCTAAACCTTTTAAATAAGCATCCAGCTCTAGACCATTCTCGCCTTGTTCAGTCCTACACTCGGTAAACCCGTCGAGAAGCGCTGTGTATGCGTATTCAAGAACCGTATCAAAATAAAGCATATCCGAAATACGCGCGTCTAATATAGGCTTCAGCTTGCGGAAACCGACGACTTCAAACAATCTATCGTGGATGAAACGGTTTCGCGTATGGACAAGAATGTTATTATCAGAAGCATTCTTCCACATCAGTCGTTTATCAATGCATGGCTGATCGTTATTTGTACACAACGTAAAAAAAATGGCGTATGAGGGGCTATCACTAATTTATTCTCTTCTTGTACCCACACCTGCAGGTATTTTATAACATTCCTCACTTCACTGCTCAACTACCACGAAGATTCTATTCAGCTCCTCAACACTTAAATAAACAACATTCCGTTTACCAGAGTTCGTTTGTCTACAAGTCGTTTCCACTACATAGTTAATGGCACCGGTTTCACGCCTGAACACGCGCAATGACTTCGTCACGGACACATCGCCCACTGCATTGAGAATGCTTCTCAAAGGAAGTTCCATCGTATTCGAGGAGTGCACGTCCAGCCTGTTCAAGCTCTGATATGATTATGAGCCACAGGAGGGTGGATCGGCTCGACGGGAAGTGTGAGTCACACCATAAGCTGTTGAATCGTGTCCATTGTTGTTTCGACATGAATACTTGTATCCCATTATACTGGGTAGGTGTTTTGAGAAATTTTCCGATACATGAAGCAATACCGGTTTTAATGTTTTATCACTCCTTCTCCCCAGAATACGCACCAGACATTTTCGTTCATTTTCACAAACTAAACAAAATTTTATTCACACTCCGGCGCACTATTTGAGAGAAGCATATGCCCATATTTTCCCGTTTTGCTTAGTAGGCGATATCATCTCTAAATTCTGTTAAAAACTCAAGCAGGCCTTTAGCCACAACCTCACTACAAACCTTGTTATAATATATATTAATGTAGTGGTAAAAATACTTCAGATTCGCCATTATGATAAGATTTACACTCTCAGTCGCAGGGTACGAGTACTCGGTATGATGCAACATGGCATAATATCGCTTGTCATACCACTCATTAACAAGACTCACTAACCATAACCATTTCTTCTCTTCTGCAGGTGTTGTTTCCAGAGCTGGGCAGTAACGCGTTACAAGTAACGGCCGTTACGTAACGCGGTACTTTTTTAGTAACGGTAACGGCGTTACATTTCAAATCAAGTAACTCTTTCAGTAACGACGTTATTTTTTTAGGGAAATACATTCGTTAGTCGTTACTCGTTACTTTTTTATCGTAGCTCGTAATTAGGTTCTTTCGATCCTCACTCATTATTCATTAACCGTTAAAACTTTGTCCCTTCACTATGAACGAGGTGTGCACTGTGCATGTTGGCCGTTGGCATGCTGGCAGCCTACCCCCATCCACCCTCTCTCCCTACACTGACAGCACTGTCAAAGTAAAAAGGCGAAGAACCCTGGAGCAGGGAGGGACCTAAGTTCAACAGAGGTTTCGTCATTCCTCTCAGCTGGGCCTTCACGGCACGTTAGCTCTGCATCCTTCCCATCCACTAACTTTAAAAATATGTTTATTAAACTTAACACTCCTATACCATCTAGTGCCGCTGTTGAGCGGTTTTTTTCAGCACGGAAGGATATACTGCGTCCGAAACGAGGCTCACTCTTAGATGCAACTTTTGAGAAGCTTGTTTTCTTAAAGGCCAATAAAGATCTTTTGAATAATAGTTCTTAAGTTTGTATATTCAGCGAATAAATTTCAGTTATCATTGCCATGCACAATAACTCATTTGATTCATTTCTTTAGTATTTTATTGTTTTGCAAAACTAAACTTTCCTGGTATATTCTAGCATTGTAAATTAGTATCAATAGTATGCTACATCCTCTGTTATGTTGCAATTCCTAGTAATAAATCTTGCAGTAATTTTGTTTCACTTTTTTTAAAATATTATGCCTTATAAGTCATAACAACGCAATGAAGGCATGCACAAACTCACACACACTCGCACAAGCGAATGTTTATATAATATAATATTTTATGCGTATATAAATTATAATATACCTATGCATATATATAATATATTTACATTTCATTAAAAGTAACGGTAACGAGTAACGGTGCTGTTACTCGTTACTTTTTAAAAATGGTAACTAACGATAACGGCGTTACATTTAGACTGTAGTAACGGTAACGGTAACGGCATTACATTTATAAAGTAACGAGGACAGCATTGGTTGTTTCTTCCACTTGACGGTATATGTAAGCTTTTATAAAGTTTAGTCCTACAACACAGTTCAATACATCGCTTGTACCATGAAATCCTGCAATGCTCTCGCCAGAATAGCCGTAGAGTATTTGTACCACTTGTTCCTTCGCACGATTCAATGTAGCCTTAAAAGTATCAAAGGAGGGTGGAAGAGGGAACCATTCAGTAACCTTATCTTCACACTTTGATGAAAATCATTTCATAAACTTCGAACACGCAATATTAAAGGAAGCCATTACTATTTCTCGTCTACGTGGGAAAATGCACGTCTGAGATCCAGGGCTTGCAGCGGTTAACTGAGCACGCAGGGAAGAGATATGCCCAGGTAGTAGCAGGAGTCACGTGGCCGATCATACAGCGGGTGCAGAGCTTAGAACTTTCTCCTGTACATACGCTGGGCGTAGCTTAGAACTTTCTCCTGTACACACACACACACACACACACACACAAAGGAGAAAGTGAAACGCTAATTGAAACACGATTTGTTTAATAAACAAATTATTCAAGGTGTATATATAACTTATTTACAAATACGTGTAATAAATAAACAGATCGTTAACAATAGACATATATAACAGTCAAAGATTATGGTATCCAAAGGGTACAGTATCATAGGTAAAAGGCACTTTGTAACGTTTCCTATAGGTGTTACGGCACACCTTCTTACCCCTAAGTTCCTTCACGCCCCCTAATTTCTGCGCCCGAAAATTGTGGATACCTACAGTTAGTTCGGATGGGTGGACGTCCTCATCTTCCAAGCAAACTAGATCCTTGAACGAACCAAAGTTAACGACCCACCGATTCGCCTGGTTGAGCGTGATACGCTTAGCCTTGAAGATAATTTCATATCCTCCTCCCACGCTCACCCTTATCCCTTACATTTTTGGCCATGTTGAGACAAAAGAGTCGGCGTATGCGATGTCTCCGTTCTCATCCTCATCAGTTAACTCTCCGAGGAATTCATCAATACGAGGCATGTATTCACCCTCCCTCGCTGTGAATATCACACTATCTGTATCGGCGTACAAAACCATCCGACCAAGAGAATGCAATAGACCCCAAAGTTTGATGCGTGCGTAGACCGTTATGAAGCTGGCTACAGGTATGTTTGTAACTCTTGAGGTATCTGTGGTGAATTCGATATTGTTCTACTTTATTATGTAAGTATTACCCACATTCACGATCTCGATGACCTCTTTATCGGGAGTGTTGGCATAATCCCAGACTTTACCATAACTCTGAGCCAAATGTACGTTCCCCTTGCCAGTATTCTGTGCAAATTTTCCCCAAAGCCTGTTTAGACACAACTTTGCTCTAAAGCGCTTGCCTGGGTTCTTCACAATTTGGGGACGATCAAGCTGTACCCCTTCATGATCACGGTAACGTTGAATATAAGCCGATTTTTCATCTTCGGTATCACCTCCCCGCGGATAACCTGATGTCTCTACCTTATCCTTCAAAAAAGTGTTTATGTATGGCGTAAAAAGGTTGGGTAGCTTCTGAAACCTCCATACCTCATGAATCTTCAATATTCTGTAGCCATAACGAACGGCTAGGTCCAGCTCAGGGCTTGTATATACGCCTCTGATCTTACGCTGGTTGGTTGTATGATTAGAATCCCCATTGTTCTCCTCTGCTCACATCACGAACAGGGGAAACAGGAGCTTGTGGTCTATAACGACGGGTAAGATCGGCATTCATAAATCGCGAGGGGGAGCACATCTACGAAAGAAAGGCTGAAATAGTACCCGTTCAAAATTGTTGAGAACACCTCCATGGTGGAAAGGTCAGGTCCCACCAGTTTTTCAGGTGCACCTACGGGGTACGGATTGTTGTTCATTACGTTGGGATATAAAGAACAGAAGTCGTAGTAATGGAGTTTCACTCCCTCCGTAGCGGAAAGTATAGCTTGAAGGGATTTGTACGCCCTCCGAACAAGCTATCACCGCATTTGAGACGATCCAGCACCATTGAACGCTTGATCGTGTTTATTTCTTCACGGTATTGTCTATCTGTTTCCATCCGTGCATCATACTCATGTTCCCACAAGACCTTGTGAGTGAACTGGGCGCCTATAAGCTGATCGCGGGTGCGGGTCCATGCAAGACTGTCGGCAGGAGATCTACCGTGGATATCTCCTACGATTCCACACACAGGACGTGGGCATCCATGCCACCAGCAGCCGTAAAAGGAGTACACAGTCTTCTCACAAGTGGCACGGTTTTCGCTTCGACCATCAACGCAAAAAACACGACCATTAACCTTAATGGATACTTCCCCCGTGTTGCGGGAATGCTTTATGTATACACCTGTCTCCTGCTGTATATGTATGAGCCAGTAAATAGCCTTGTGCCCATAACTGCGGGGATTGTTTCTGTGAATGACGGCTAAGGTGTCTTTAGGCATGAAATTGTTCTTGAACACCGTAAAACAAAATGAGGCAATCGTGGTTGCGACTTGCAACGGATCGCATTTGAAACGGCCTATGTACATCCTTCTAAAGGCGTGGAAACATTCTCTAAGCACGCACACCATTCACGCAATAACGCTCACATTCATCAGCTATATTGTAAGGATTAGATTCATTAAAACTGTTGTAGTTGAGGTTAAAATCTTCATGTTAATCTTCATAGTTAAAGTAATGTTTGGCTGGAGGCAGTCCAACGTAATTTAAAGTTTCGCTAGTGAGTAATGTGTAAGGGAAATATCCTTTTGAAACTTCGGCGGCTACGCCCATTATCTTGGGTAGCTTTGCTAATTTACAAGGTGTGAATAATAAAGTGTCTTTAAACTGCACATTACCTCTTATTTGCATCTGTATAAGTTTGTTTCCTATTTTCAAGGGATCACTTGTAAATATCTCGTGCTCAAGCAACTCTTTATAAAGGAAATGTGTCAAACTTTGCACCGTTATGGGCAAGAATATGCAGTCTTTTTTTTTAACTTGTCTGCTAACTTGACAATATAGGACACAATGAGTTTCACGGGGCTGTCATGTGCAATCGTTTTAAAAACGTTTGTCCGTTTACCACATTTGTGACATTCATCACACTCGATCTCCATGCACTCATCACAGATAGTCTGGCTTACAAGTAGATGTGGGATAACCTCTTTTGTTTCAGCATTCGTATATGTTTCTATATCGTAGTACACAGTTATACAAGGTCTATTTTTAGGCTTAGCGTCTTTCATATAACATACATGCTTTACTCCAGCCGCCTTACATTACTCATGGCATGTAGAAAAGTGAATTTTATCACATTTATGCTTGAAATTCAATCAATTAGACTGGGTAACAAAATTTTAAAAATTTTCTGCTTATGATTTTTCTGTCGTTTCTTAATGATTTTGGGGCGCTGATTCCAAAAATAATATTGGTTTTGCTCTATCATCAACCGTTTCAAAAATATAGGTTATCACACTTTTCATATGGGAAAGTATATAAAGAAGGTAACATAAATATTTTATGAAAATAAAAACATTATTGGAAATTAATGTTTATTGAGCCAAAATTGCTTGACAAACCCAAAATGGTGCAAAGGATATAATATATATCATGAGGAGAACTGATAAGAGAATAACAAGCCTCGTTATGCAGTGTGCGTTCCTCAAAAATACATTGAAGAACGCGACTTCCGCGTATGAACATTCTTATCCTTTCTGATCAGCGACCATACGTAGTCTCCCATCATGGAAGCATCCCAATGGCCCTGGTACCTTTTCTCCATCGTTTGAATATCTTGATGGAATCTTTCGCCATGTTCTTCACTCACATCGCCCAGGTTATCACGAAAAAAGTCTAGATGTGAATGCAGATAGTGTAATTTTAAAGACATACGGCACCCCATTTTGCCATAGCACTTAATCAAGTTTGACACTAACTCCTTATAGTTTGGTGCTTTATGGTTGCCTAAAAACCCACGAACCACATCACGGAAAGCATACCAAGCCTCTTTTTCGATCGGAATCATCTTGGCCTCAAGGTTCTTTGAATTCAACAGCGCCTTGACTTGTGGTCCTACAAAGATGCCAGCCTTGACTTTGGCCTCAGAGAGTTTAGGGGACATGACCCGAATCTGTTGGAAAACTTCCCCTCCAAAATCTAACGCAGTTACAAACTGCTTAATTAGACCCAACTTAATATGGAGAGGTGGTAGCAGAACTATGTCAGGCTTCACAAGAGGTTCCCTGAGTACATTGTACTTTCCTGGTTGCAGTCCTTCACGTGGAGGCCACTGAACTGTTTTATAGTGCTCAGTTGAGGCCCTGCTATCCCACAGGCAAATAAAACATGAATATTTAGTAAACCCTCCTTGTAAACCCTTCAGGAAACCAATCATTTTGAAATCACCACACATGTCCCAGTTATATTGTTCATACCTGATTTGAGTGAGCATTTGTTTGACATTTTCATAGTCCTCTTTCATTTGAACAGAATGTGCAACTGGTATAGATGGATATTTGTTCCCATTGTGGAGTAGAACAGCTTTTAAACTCCGAGTTGAACTGTCACTAAACAGGCGCCACACTGAGGGTATATGTGTTGACCCAATAGCTGTGAATAGACCATTAACCTCGCTGCAATAACAGAGAGAGCAATTGACATCGTAGAACCTTGCAAACTCTTCATGCAGCTTTCGGTATACAGTGCTCTTGCAGTCTTCTCCAAGCAAATTTCACTCTTTGAGTCTGGCGGTCAGAAGCTCAGACCCTGATTTCTTCAGACCCAAATCTCTAATTAAGTCGTCCAATTCCCGCTGATTTGGAAAGTGACGGTTTGTACCGAAAGTTACTGTATATTCTTCATCATGACTGTCCTCACCAGCCGACATCTCAGATGAGCTAGCTGCATCCTCATTTTCAACCTGCAAATCAAAGAAACAAAATATAGGCATAGCTATATATGTAGAAGAGCATCAGCACTAAGAAAAATCGACACATAATGACCCACAGTCTGTAAATACAGAAGGTAAAGTAATGGATAGATACTGTTCTGGTAGACGTGGTATTGGAAGACCTTCGCCATGTGGTACAGGAGCTATGGACGACGCTATGCTTGGATACTGAAGAGTCTGCCTTCCTTTAACTTTCCTTTACTTAGAAACATCTACCATGCAGTGGTAGCAATCGTCGTGGTGGCTCTTTGGTTCTCTCCATATTCTGGGTACCGCAAAGGGCATTGCCTTGCGTACTCCCCGCAGCCACCCTTCAAGTGTGGAGCGGCAGCTTCCACAGATCACATGGGGTGCCCAGGGCTTATCTTGGTCACCCATAGGCATACCAAAATATAGCCGATACGCGATCCAGAACTTGGTGCCTTTCACAATCTTGTGCGATACTTGCTTGGGGCCTATGTAATACCCACAAACGTAGCAGAATATATCCGGCGAGTGTTTTTATTTTCATAAACTGTACTACATTAATCATAACCTGCAGATATAGAGAGAAGAGTTATTAAATCTGCGACAGATTACAGATTCCAGAAAAAAGATGTATTCACAATACTGAAATAATGTTCGCAATAAAAAAGGATCGATAACACTCAAATCGTCAGCACAGAGAAGCACAGAAACACAGTACCTCAGTGCTGGTAACCATCAGACAAACAACCTCCTTTCTTTGTGTGCTCACACTTACTGACTTCTCAGACTCTGCGCTCTTCTTTATATAGCACAGTGGAAGTTTCAGGCAATTTCTAGAGCAAGAAACTGTCAACGAACATCCGGATTGTTCTCAACAATTCCTGATTATTCTGATATTGCTGCGCCCATAATAACATTACACTGGTAAAACATGAAAAATGGATTATCTCTGAAACCATTGATGATACACACAAACGAAGGCCAGATTTGGACTCAGCGCCCCCACATGCATATAAAAACATTAAAAATTCTATATAAACAGCATCAGTGTTACACAGTGTTATCCATCATATGAAACATACCACATTTACAGAGTCTCATTTTCCTGCACATGACAATTAACTAATGGAGCTCAAAACAGTTATTATTGAAAAATGTGCGTCTGCATACATCGCAGTCCCTCTTCTCAGCTTCAACCACACTGCTTTCACATTTGGAGCTTTTACACTGCTCACATACCATGTGGCTCTCCTTACAATGTTTCAATATATCATCCACAAACTGGAGACACCCCTTACACAAATCATAATGCCTTCCATATTTTCGACTTTTATCATAACTCGCGTAAAGGTCCCTTATATTACGAATGGGGAGATACGTTATCTCTGACAGCCCTAAAATAAGTAGGGGTCTTCTACGATCTCTCACTCAGCTTTTAAAAACATACACAGTCCTACGATGTCCATCCATTTCAAATACAACTATACGAGCATTCATTTCCTGTTTTACCCTTCTCAGCTCTTCAGGACCCATATTACAATCAAACTCAAGCTTGCAATCTGAAGCTAGTTTACGTGCACGCTGCACAACCGTAGGCAACCAAATTTTTGGCGTCCGTGTATTTAGCAGAGTAAACATACGAGCCAAGTCTAGTGCTATAAAGCCGCAACCACGATCGGCGTGTATAGGCCGTCTGTAAATAGCTTGAGAATTGAAGTTAAAAGTATAAGGTGCGTCATTATGACCCGCAACACGGAATACACGGTCAATATTTACCGTGAAGTTGTCCATATTGAAGGCTGTACTACTTTGAGAAGCCTGCATTATACGGCTTAATATATACTCTATATCTACAGCTGCCAAGTATCTGAATGGTATTACTACCCAAAAATCATCTACAGCCTCGTCATCTGGCCCAAACCCGAAGGCCAGCCTCGTCCTGACTTCACGTTCGTCGTGGTTCTGAAGGGCAAACCTCAAAATACGTTCAACTACACGCCGTAAGTCCATGTTCAACACCATTGCTATCCATGGTTCTAAGATCAACCCTGACTATTTACCGATTTCTATTCAGGGCAGGGGTGGGGGTGGCGGTGCGCACGAATTCGAATGTTATACCATCCTCTACAGCATGAGAGGCTGCTGATGCTGTGGAAGATGTACCCGGAATTGAACAGGAATAAGCGGGTATATTTTTATTTGAGGAAGGTACTATTGTGGGGGTTGTGTCTTACGACGTAGAGGACTGTGGCTCTATTACTGATGGTCTAACAACTGGCGCAATCCTGGCACGCTTTATACCTGACGTGGATGGCTCTTCATCATGCCAACGCTTAGAATTGTCGTGTGCTACAGGTATCGCTGGTGTGGGCTCGTTAGCGGGGATGGTGTCTGTGACAACAAATATATGGTGCTATTCATCGTATCAAACACTGTTCAACGAGTACCAAAATGATATTTTGTTGCACAAAGGTGTATTTGATGTTAATTCGTTAAAGGGAAATGAGCATACATTCATTGTAATTGACGATCTCATGTTGGAAATGGATAAAACGTTTGCCGAGACATTTACAGTATTCTCCCACCATCTTCACATAAGCGTGTTCTTCATCAATCAGAATCTATTTCTCAAATGTTTCTGAATCAGAGTAAGGAGCTTTTGGAAGTTTATAAACAAGCTACAACCAGCGTTACGGATATTTCCTTTGCGACCTTCATCCGCGAAACACGTTTAGGGTGCTTCTAAGAACAAATATATTTACAAACGAGCCTGAAACGGTGTATATCCAGAATGACAAAGAGGCTAAAGAAATACCATGAATTAATAAAAATCTATCATCACCTGCCCCGGGCATTGCAGCAGATGTTTGCTAAAAATATCGACTCCGACTTTTTAAAATGCATCTGTGAAATCTGTCTTGTTATAAATTACAATGTATCAATGAACCACCTCAGAAGGCTCGCCTACGCCGTTACAAGAACATAATACATACACTCGGTCGTAAAAGTCAAACGAATTATTGTACAAAGAGGAGGGTCATTCCTCCTCATCTTATTTTCAGTTTTGGGTCCTTAATGACTAGATTAATATAATGAAGAAAGTGTTAGTGATACCACACGAGGTGTATGCTTCACTGCAAAGTTGAAAGAGTCCAGACACGGTTCTAGAACCCCGTACAAGCAGGCTTAAAATAATGGAATGTGAATTGTTAACCCTATTAAACAGTAAAAAAACACCTGATGAGAAAAGAATCTTATACCAAGAAGCTCTGCAGAAATTTCTTCACGAGTACGAAAATTATAAGAATCCGACAGAGATCCCCGTGGTTATTAGGCACAGCACGGACAACGATGGGCATGGGTCCTAGGACCTGTGTCCGACGATAGAACTGACCAACCAAAGAATAAGAGGTTGGCCACACAACATATCGAGCATGTATTAAAAAGCATCCTTCCACATACATTGAGGAATATAGGTTTAAGTCTTTATAATCTATTGACTGAGGATGCCAACATAGAGTAGACCGATACAGGTGAGATCATTGTGTTAGAAGCAAAGGTACAGTCATCGAATATCGTAGACATCGTCCATGATCTGGTGAGAAGTGAGATAGGCCCTCACCATCAGGATGGAAGCATATTAAAGTAAGATTACAACAAATAAATGTCCCCAAAACAGTGATAGGAAATCTGAACAGGTTAAAAGACTTGGAACATGAATCGCACACAGGGGCGGATTGGGCCTTCGGGCAGATGGCAGCTGCCCGGTGGGCTGGTTAATCTAGGGCCGGTCGTCACCGTCCAGTTGTAGTGAAATATTTTTTGTTTTTCTTATTTTCCCGATATTATTTTATCATATTGCTTTATGTGTAAAGGTGTACAGGAGACTTGATCTCATTTAACCTCTTGAATCCGGTGGCCTACATGCGTGGGCCATATGACTCACAAGGGCATATCTGTTGGCCTACATACATTGGCCACAAATGTTTTTTTATATTTTTATTTTTATATTATATTATATTATATTATATTTTATATATATATATATATATATATATATATATATATATATATATATATATATTATATTTTATATATTTATATTAATTGACTTTTTACAATATTCTGATGACAGGTATGCCCTAAGGAGAAATACCGTACTGTATCTCATCTGAAAGTTTTGCAATAACTTTTAAACTCATCTACATGAGTTGTAGCTAGTGTTTATCAATGATGTTCTACGTTGGACTATTGAATTTTACTGGCGAAACGGCTAGCTCCCCAAGATTTGCGTTGATTTTGTATCTTAAATTAAGTTCACAATCACTACCGTTTCCTCAATAGTAGGCCTACTCTTCTTTATCTGGAGATGTAATGAAAGTGAAGACTTCACTGGAAGAGTGGTCGAATAAATTACATGGCTCCTCAAGTTGATTAAGTTTATTTAAACAGTTAGCCTAGCTACTACACACTTTCCATTCAAGGTAGCTACTTAACATAAGTTTTTGTTATAAACTAGTGGTAGTGGTTTCAAGCTTTTCAAAATTGCTTTTTTAATGGATTACAACAGTGGTTATGATAGTTCTGGTGTAAAGACATTTTAAAATATAGCTATGCATCATTCACTGCTGCAAAATAAATAGCTACTGCAAGTTAGTTATTCATATAGTACAGTATATTTAGAAATGAATGAGCAAAAACACTTCAATAAACATACACTGAATAGGATAACTTTTAAAACTAACAGTCACAACCAAGTCTACACACACATACATTGCATACAAACTTGCTCTTTCCCTTTATAGGGCAACTAACTAACCAAGTAGCTAATAAATTTTACGGGACAAGTTTTTTATTTTTTTTTATATAACCTAACTAAGTTTTATTTCAAATGAACTGATGAAGAAGCTTGTATTGTAGCGAGAGTATAGGCCCTATATTAAAACAACTTTTGCAGTGAACTTTATTGGTAAGCAGGATTGGTACCCAGAAACCCAAGTGCAAAAACCCACCAAAAACCCTATCCTAACTAGCATCTCACCTTTCTCTCTCATTAGTTCTGTTTCTACCTCCTGAATGATATTTAGGTATTTCAAATTTTTTTTTATGTAAGCCTTTTTTTTTTTCAAATGTGTTCTATAAGCTATTGAATCTGAAACGTGTGAACAATGACAAAATAGGCTACCGTATGTATATAAAAATAAATTATTAAAATGACATCTGTTCAAAGAGTGACAATCTTTACACTTAAACTACCAACGTTATTAATTAAACTAAGGGGACCTATGACTAAAAACCCATAATCCACCAAAAACCCAACCCTAACTAGCATCTCACCTTTCTTTCTCCCTAATCTGTTTCTTATTTTACTCCATACAAAGCCAAAAGTTGAAAAGAAACTACCAAGAAATCCTTGAGAGATTTGCCGCTCTTCCCTTCTTTTATTGCACTTTGCTAGTGATTCCAAACTCTTTTTATTTTTTAATAATATTTTCACCACAGTGATTGCATATTATGGTGAGAGAATATTTTACAATCTGATTTAAATGAACTAATTAACTGGTCAAAGAAATGGACTATGAAATTTAATATTGATAAATGTAAAGTAATGCATTTTGGAAATCAGAAGGAAAGAGTAGATTATTTTATGGGTAGCATTAAATTGAAGAAACTGCCTGTATCAAGGACTTGGGTGTCATTGTCTCTAATGACACAAAAATAAAAAATCAATGTATAGCAGCAAAGAATAAGGCCTCAAGAGATATGGAGAGTGTTTGGAGAGTGTTTGGAAGTCTGCGTCAAATTTCGTCAACAAAGTGTCTGAATAATTGGAGACAAAGTCCAGTGAGTTGGATATTGAAACGGAGATAGTTCTGGAAGATTCTTTTCCGGTACAGAGAATAAGGAAACGAAAGGGCATGTCAAGAGAATTGAGTACAGATGAGCCAATACTTAATGGATACAAAAAGTTTGAAGTAACTGTCCACAACAAGATTCTGGACACCATTGTAGAAAGTTTCAAAAATCGGTTTGAAAACAATGGTTTACTCATCACTCACATGGCTTGCCTGTCTCCAGATCACTTTGGTGAAATGAGGTCAGGACTGCCTGCTGAAGCCATGGAAAGTCTCAGCGGAAAGCTTATAACGATTGATAGAAGAGCTACAAAAGAGCAACTACAGAAAGAACTGGTGCATTTGGTTAACAGCTGGGATCGATTGAAAGCTGGACTGTCCACGGAATACAAGGCTCGAAAGAAAGAAGGTCCAGGGGCATTGGACAAAGAAGACGAACTTGAGTATGACTATGGGCCGAAGGAAGTTGTATGCAAGCGTTGCCAAAACTGTGCAGTGTGCGTGTTTTATACTCTTGAAAAATTCAGTTTATTCACAGACACTTACAGTGCTATTGGACTTGCTTACCGCTACATGCTTACACTATCTACAACTCAAGTTGCCTGTGAACGCACCTTTTCGACTCTTAATTTGTGAAAAATCGACTTTGAAGTACACTGTCTGCCATTCATTTGGAAGTTTTTCTGCTCATGGCTGTGGAAAAGGAGATTTTGCATTGCCTTGACTGTGACATAATAATTGATGCTGTCGCTAAGAAAAGTGCCTTATTACGCAAAAAACTGTGCTTGCGTTGATTATATAGAGATTCGTGTACTTTAGGACTTCCTGCTTTAATTTGATTACGTGTCTCTCTATACACCAACATACAAACGTAGTATATATTATACTTAAATGCACTTGTGGTTGTACTTGTACAAATACTGTATGCTACCGTCTACGAGTATTTCAAGCTTTCAATCTGTCCTTTTTGCGATTAGTCATATGCATCAAACAATAAAAATTCAATTACGTAAAAGATATTTGTTTTACTGTTATTAAATTTTAAAAAATTGAAAAATGAATAGGCTAGATACGATGAGCATAAATAGGATAAATAAATTTTAGGCAAATTTTAGTGCCGGTACAACTGGAGGACCCGGGCCGGTTTCAGTGACCCAATCCGCCCCTGATCGCACATGCCACAATTCAAAACGCCATCACCCCCGGCGGTAACAACTCTGAAGAGGAGAAAGAAGAGGCTAAACAACGGTCATCCCTATCCACGTGCCTCTAAAATACTCAAATGGCTAACATATTAAGAAGACGTTATTATGACATTTCTAGCCCAGCCTCCTACGGAGGTGTAGATACACCGCACAGAAGTGTTTACAGTGATGGAGTAGGGAAAAAAGATGTTGAGAGGTTTTTGCGGGAGCAGGACGCTTATACACTTCATAAGCCTGAGAGAAAAAGGTTTAAAACAGCCAAGACAACAGCGGCATCGATTGACTCTATTTGGCAAGCAGATTTAACAGACATGCGAAGATATTCAGTGTATAACGATGGTTACTGCTACATCCTATTCATAATAGATGTATTCTCTAGCTATCTGTGGCTAATTCCTCTGAAAAATAAATCGCCTGAAATAGTTGCTAAAGCCACGAAAACGTTGATGTTGAAAGAAAACAGGGTTCCTGGCTATTTTTGTACGGATATGGGGAAAGAATTCATAGGCCGAGCTTTTCAGAACATGATAAAGTTTAATATCAACTACTACACTACCAATTCTATATATAAGACCTCTTTAGCTGAAAGAGTTCAACGTACCATAAAGGAACGCATGCACCGCTATTTTACACATAAAAACACATACAGGTCCACTGTGAGAAGAGATGGAACACCATCACCACACTCTGCGCGTTTCAAAATCAATGATTATCATGTAAGGCTGTCGCGTTCGGGAAATAAATTCGCGAAGGGATTTGAGCAAGGCTGGACACGTAAGATTTTTAAAGTTAGGGCTATGAGACCTAAAGGCGAGATAATCTATTACGTTGAAGATTTGAATGGGGAAGAAATCGCAGGAGGCTTTTACCACGAGGAGTTGCAGAAAATGAAATTTAATTTCGGAAAAAATTTGGTTAAAATTGAAAAAATTTTAGGAAGCAAAGGTTCGGGAAAGAGAATAATATACCTGGTGAAATGCCTAGTGTACCCAGAAAGCTTCAACACCTATATAAAAGCTGATGCAATAATAAAGCTTAAATAGTATGCAACAGGGCGCCTAACCATTTCTACGTCACACTACCTTCCTCCTCTTCCCTGTCTGTACATCCTAACACCACCATGGCCAACTTTGTAACAGAACTCCATGGCCCCCATTGAATTGGGTCGTGATTCGTATGATGTGTGGATATGCGAGATTCAGCTGAACACACTCTTTTTAAATATTAATTATAAAGAACCCGTTTTTACGATTCTTAGAGACTGTAATGAGTGTGAAAAAGCCGGGGTAACTCGGGACGAAACGATACGTATCACCCGGATTTGGAATGCACGATATTATAGTACAGTAGTAACACTAGGTCTGGGCTGCTATGGTGTGGCTGAGGATGTTGTGAGAGACTTAAACGCAAGTTTAAAAATCTCAAATCTTACGGATGATTTAGCAAACGAAACCGTAAACAAAGAAAACCTTGCACGTAGTGTGACCGTAAAATCACACGCTGAGAGAAATATTAAAGACAAAGGATTTTCAAAATTATAATCGAGGGCCGATATCGACCAGCCTTCCAAAGAGATACCTTTCAGGAGGCACAACATGACTTGTCCAGAGTAATGTATCAGATGAAATTGGAGAAGTTGAGTGTTGGATATACACCCCCAGACATGTGTTATATTTATAGCAATATAGCGGAGCACTAGTCTGTTGGGGATACCCAGGCACGCCTGCTGCGCATTGCACACATTCCCAACCATAGAAGGAAGAGCATGAATATTACATATTACAGGCCCCATTATGTGAATGTCGCGACTAATCTAATAACCAACATCTCAATATATATATATATATATATATATATATATATATATAAGAACGATTGAAGGATAAAAATTCCCATTCAGTAATAGGCGCTTAACAGTGAAGCTGCACTTTCGACGCACTGAGATATAATGGACAGAAAGCCTTTCACAGTCTATCGAGGTGTGAGATACCAGTGTGGTAGTGGACTTGGATCTATTTTGTCAAACATACTACTTACCGCTCTCTTTGCTGAAGATGGGTGCCACATACCTCGGGAGGAAAGCGCTACAATCAGGTCTTAACACGGCAGAAGACATATTGGCTGGGGCTAAACCTAAAGAAGTTCTAAAAAAACAGTTAAAGCGTACACGGGACGAAATCGTCAAAGATGCAAAGAGAAAAATGCGTGGTGGTGGGAAGAAGGGGGCTGTTCGGAAGAAGGGATTACCAGCACGTGGCGTTAAACGTAAAAAGATATCGAAGAAGAAGTATTCTAAGCGAATGAAACCTATAGTTGACCATTTTTTTTAATGATATAAGCTAAGGACATTGATCCTCGAGTGCTCCAATAGAATTCGTGATCCCCACCGCAGGCCCTTACTTTTTTGAACCAAGCTATGTGCACATGTACGCTAAACTACGTATAGCCCATTCTGATGGAACAGACTGCGATGACAAATATGCTATATTCCCTGAAACAAACTTTCTGCACTCCACCAGTGTGATGTATATTTAAATCAGGTCAACATATCGGCAGGAACAGGGTACTCTCACCTACGATCCTATCTGGAAAATGTGTTGAACTTTTCCAAAGAAACGAAGGATACCTATTTAAATGCCGAGGGCTATTATGAAGCTAAAGACGAAAGTAGTATAAAGGACAAACTTAAAAATTCTAAAAAGAAGGTATATGAATGATTTGGACGCTTGCATACAGACTTCACATTCCAGGAGAAGTTGCATGTGAATGGTGTGGATATGAAAATAAAGCTCACCCGCACGAATCCTGAGATCTGTTTAAATCTGGGAGATGATCAAGAAGAGGTAGCAAAACCCGTTGTGATTCACATTATGGAGACACCTCCGCGTACGGCGAGTGAAATTAAGTTCGCCTAAACAAATAGAAATTGAGAAAAACTTACTACATGCCACAGCAAAATACCCAATTAATAGAGCACAGATCAAACTATACACGGTGCCAGCAGGGCTGGCATCGAAACAGATAGAAAACATCGCACTTGGAAATCTACCTAAAAAGATATTAATCGGAATGCAGGACCATGCTTCGGTGAATGGAAAATATAAAAAGATTGCCTTTAAATTCGACAATTTCGGCCTTAAAAATATAATTCTATACGTCAATGGCGTTGCGTTGGCGGGGCTATGGATATGGATTATTCATCAGACGCTGTGTTCTTGCTTTGTGCGAGAGTATATAGTAATCTAGCCCATATTGCAGGTGCTTGTGATGAGCTCAGGTTTGGGGTAACGCAGAAAGAATTCATCGATCAATTTAACCTTTATCCGTTTGACATCACACCTGACTTATGTGCTAGTGTAAATACACACTTAAGTCCACAGCAGAGTGGAAACATCTCAGTCAGATTGGAATTCGCCAAGCCGATAGAAGCGCATACTAATGTACTAGTATACCTCGTATCACAAGCCCTAATAGAAGTTGACAGATTTAGGAGCGTTGTCAATGACTTTTAAAATGGATGCGAATACACTTCAGAGAGTAATGAATAGTGAAGGAATCACACGTTCCAACTTTAGCGTGTGTTTGCGAAGAATGAAACATTGAAATTGCCAACTACGAGAGATTACGATAGTCTTATTGTGAATACAGATGTTATTGGAAATGAAGGAATTCATTGGTGTGCAATATATTTTTAAATAGTGACCGCATGCACTATTTTGATTCACTCGGAGTTTCTCGAGCAGTTGCATATCCCCGAAGTTGTATGGAATCCCTTCCGGCTGCAAGGATATTTTAGTAATACTTGCGGGATGTACTGCCTTTCATTTCTCATGCATATGTCACGTGGTAAGGAATTTATAAATTTTTAAAAATTATTTGACCTGTGTCACACTCAATGAAACGACGAAATGGTATGCAGACAGATAAAAAGCCGTTTTCCGATTGCGCGCACTCGTTGTATAGTAGGATGTTTTGTTCGTATATATAATTAATTGCAACAAATAATATTAGTTTGTTTATTCGTGGCTTATTTTAGATGGCTATTGTACTAAAAACATGATTTCTCTCATTTAATAAATTGATGAAAATACATTGTCTTCTTCTTGCCTTAAAAAAGTTCGAAACATAAGAAAAAGAAAAAACTTTCATTATTTCATTAATGATGTGGCAATTGTTGGGTTTACTGCGCGGTAAAACTTCTACCTCCGTATTAGGGTCCCGACATGCGTTTCTTCAAAACGAAAAGATTGTATAACACGAGTCAATTCCTCATCGGTCCTTAAAGGAGGAAGAATAATTAATTAGTTCATATTGAATCTTTTTTAATAAAAATCCAATTGCTTAAAACATATGCAGAGTATTACAATGTGAAGATATCTTCGAACCGCTCAGAGAAGTTTCTTTAAGAGAAAATGCCGAATAACATTTCATTATTTAAAATTTGCAAATCATTGCTTTAAAAAAATTCAACGAATCAAAACAGGACTTTAGCATAATATTAATTGCAAACTAATCTATAATTGTGGATACCTACTATTTAAATGAAGCATTTTAAATATCATGAGATGAATTACTACAACCCTCCATATATATATATATATATATATATAGTGGACCTAGTTTTTAACCGTTTAAGGTGATAATGATTTAATTGTATGCAATGATTAATTGATGCAATGACTGATTGCTTATTAATGAAAGGCTGGGTTAATAATTTATGATGTCATACAGTATCACCGATTGGAATAAGTGGTTATTTGATTAGGCCCACCATACTATTGGAAGTGACCGAAATGGCAGCGAGGGTCACCAGCTTGATTACACTCAAGCAAATTAATATTAAGGTTATAAAAAGTGCCTTATGGTTTTGTAGTTTAATTAAGAAAATATTTATATTAATTTTCACAGTGAAAATTACAATGGAAAGACACTGACTAGAAAGCTTAACAATTCTATAATGACCTTTGAAATACGCTCGTTTATGTGAGCTTAATGGTATAAAAAATGGGACACAACCTGAAATATGAAACTTAGTGAATACAAAAATAATGCATGTACGTAATAATTAACAAATAGGTTATGTAATACACTGATTAAGGGATGCTACAGATTATGCATAAATGATCTGTGAAAGAGGCCTATTAATGACAGAAAGCGCGTACGTTTTGGTACACTGAATAGAATAAGTTTCGGTACTTTATTTTTATTATGAAAATAAAGCCGTTATTTATTCACCGTGGTATAACAAAGAATTAACGGTAATTAATTGATAGTTTTACGTTATGCTTATGACATAGACTTAGCTAATAAGATGAAATGTTAATAGCTTAATTGACACGTAATAAGTAATATACTCATCGATGGTATGTAAATGGCATGCAACATAGAACATTGAATGGGCCTAGTAAATGATATAAAGAATGCACGTGCGTCTGGTACATTGAATGGAAAACATGACACTCTGATTAAGTAGGCTAGATGATTGAATGGGCCTAGTAATGATATAAAGAATGCACGTGCGTTTGGGATAGGCCTAATGATAGTTGAGGGAATATACACTGTAAATGAATTAGGCCTGCAGTAGAGAACTTATTTATCGCACAAATATATAAGTGAACACAATAGCGGATGACGTGAATTACAGGTTCTGAAGGACACTTGAATTAGGTAACAGGCCTACTGCGTTCTTTCACGAGAGCCAATTGGAACGTTTAATTACTCACTTTGGGAGTACAGCCTACCGTTCGGCGGTAGGCTAATGTAGGCTTCACACGAGTACTTAGAATATGATGTACTTAGCTTACCGGGACGATGAAACCGCTGTTGAAGGCGGGCTGAAGAGGAACCTATCACCGTAGACTCGAGTTGTCGTCGTCCGCTAAGACTCTCGAGATGATGATGCTTGTTTTAGGCTTCGTACGGAGGCCTGAGGTGATGTCACTTCTCGAGGTACAGAATGGCTTTAAATGATCTTGCAGGCGCAGGCCCGAGGTGCTGAATATATCTCGAGGAATGTAGAGAAACTTGAAGGCCGACCCCGCAAACCGCAGGCCCGAAGCGATTCCGGTTGGGCCTCGAAGGACCGCCTCCGCAGGCGGTCTGCAGAAGGTCCCACTTGATGACAAATCCTAGGCCTTGAAGGAAGCAGCAGGCCGCGCCTCCGGCGGGAAAACCGGAGGAGGGCGGTCGACGCGATGAGATCCGCTCGACGAAGCAGAAAGCGAGTGTCTGTGTGAGTGAGTGAGTGAGAATGAATGCGAGTGGAAGCTCGCTTTTATACGTAGTTCCTGTGACGTAGGACTTCGCGCCAAATCTTAAGACGCCTTCTCTGCGCGTCCTTTCGTTGATGAGCTTGCGTTCGCGCCTTTTGGGAAGAAACAGACTTCCCATTGTTTGATTGTTTGCCCACGTGTGTTTTCCAAGACTGTTTGATGATAGCGTGAAGGAAAGGATTTGTCTGTCTATTTATTGGTCTATTTCTTGTCGATCCGCTACATATATATATATATACAGTGTATATATATATATATATATATATATATATATATACACACGATAAAATAATCCAGAACAGTGCACTTTCTCCTAATGACAAGCATACTAAAATAAATAACAAGTTCGCGATAAATTTTCTACAGAAAAATACAATTACAAGGACATAATTACTTATATTTCTACAGCATTCCCTTGCGTCGGATCGTAAGGAGCGTCATTGCAAATATCATCAACGGATTGCGATGGAAATAATCCGTCTCGTTCTGCTGCGTTAAAAAAAATTAATTGTAGACACCACTGCAGTGTTTCCATCTTTATATAAATCCGGTAAACTCTAAAGTTCTTGTGAATGACTCATGACGGATGGAATATTTATTCACAGGTGAAAATAACTGCTGTGAGTTCCAGCTGAAAATACTCACTTTCATACGCATGATCCCCAAGCACTATCCCCAAAAGACTAATAGGCGGTTCGTAAGTTTGCTGATTGGTTGTCACTGTAACTGGGCGGGGCTATGTTAAATTTGTGTACCAATCGTAACACCAATATAACGAACCCACCTTTTGGAAGTCCTCTCTCCGTAGATTTAATAATCACATCTCAAGGTGTGTGAGTTCACTTGCACACTCTGTCACGACAATATTTTGCATTATTATTTTCAGTCATACTATTCTCAGCTTTCCCATTTTGGATACATCTATAGCGGTTCATTCTCTCCGTAGATTTATTTTCACATCTCAAGGTGAATTGCCACTTGCATTCTCTATCACGACAATATTTTGCATTATTATTTGCGGTCATACTATTCTCAGCTTGATCCTCAACTTTCCACTTTTTGGATAGGGAAGTGGCCGTATAATTTGAACTGCGGCAAGTCGTTACAGTACAAGGAGAATCTATGGTCCGAATCATAGGTCAGGTTAGGTTCAGGAGCCAGCATGCTGGAACGAACCAGAGCCTCACAGCCAAAGTCTGCAGAAGGAATCATCTATGTTTTTCAATTTAATAAAATGAATTGTTGAGTCTCTTCTTTCAAATTTTCCCTTTACGATGTTATCGAAAGAAATTTATATGCAAAAGGAGTTTATATTAATGAAATTATAATAATAATAAAACCTTTTCATTTTATCATTTTCATTCATTTCATTTCATTTCAATAACAGGTACAATGTAAAGGTTTAACACAACTATGAAGAAGATATCACGCAAAGAAAAATAAAATATAAAATAGATTTAATACACTATAGTAGCAGGGAAACAAAATTGAAGAAGCGAGAGGAAGTTCATCGTAGGTGGTCTATCACTAATGTAGGTCAAGCGGAAGCGGTCCATTCTGGCCGATTTTCTTTTTTCTTGTGGCCTCGGGGAAACAGGTGTTTCTTTTGTATGTACGAGTTACGCGCTTCTCCCAGTGAAGTCGTTTTAATGTAAATGTATTTTTCTTTGTTTTTTATAATATTTATCAGATATTTAACTTTGATTTCGTGAAATTTTATTTATAAAAAATATAGAATGATGATATAAAAGATTGAAGAATATATATATATATATATGGACGAAACAAGGGCGGACATCGCATGCCTCACAGAAACTCATCTTTAAGATTGCCAAGGAAATTGTGAAAACTGCGAACATTGTATTGATAAGAAAGAGATAAATATAGAGGGCTTCAACTTACTAAGAGCGGATAGAACGACGAGACGGAAAGGTGGCTGTGCTATATATGTACAGGAAGGTCATATGACAGAGACGATAATAAGTAAATCAAACAGCTATGTCGAACTCCTAGCAGTGAAAATAGAAAAACTAAACTTGATAGTAATAGTCATCTATAGATCTCCAAGCACCCCAACAGAAAAATTCTCGGAGGCCATTGATGACATTAGAAAGCTAATAAACGCCATAAACCCTCCATCCCCCAATATAATGATCTGCGGAGACTTTAACTTCCCATTTATAAAATACAAAAAGGTGAATAGGAATATATATATTCACCAGGACAAGGGGGGCACAAGAGAAGATCAGGAACAAGCAAAAATGTTGATGGCTCTCACAAACGAGTTTATGCTGACACAGGAGATAACAGAAAATACCAGAAAAAATAACTGCCTGGATCTGGTATTCACGAATAACACGAACTTGATTGCTGATATAAAAATAACCCCCCATTATCTCAGACCACAACTTAATCGAGATATCAACAAATATGATGGCAGCATTAGAAGACGATACACATATTGTGGAAAGAAGTAAATTCGGGGCCTTTAACTTAAACTCGAAGACTATAAATTGGGAAGCAATCAGATCGCACATGGCCCAAATAGAATGGAGAACAATTTTCGAGAATAAAACAATGGAAGAAATGCTAACAACTTTGGAGGAAAAAACGCTGAGAATTTTAGAAAAATATGCTCCGAAATCACAGCCAAAAGGAAAGAGGAGCTGGCTAGAAAGGCAAAAGAGACTATTCCGCAAAAGAAAGAGAGTGGAGGCGAAGTTAGGAAACTGCGGAGATAATGGCAGGAAAATAATAAAAGAAAAACTGGAGGGTATCGATAGGGAAATACAAGCCCTGATTAAGGACCATACAGAGAGGGAAGAGGAAAAGGCGGTAGAAGCAATAAAGGAAATCCAAAATACTTCTATAGCTATGCAAAAAGGAAAACAAAAACGCGCGCCGCTATTAGGCCCTTAAGGACGGGAAATAATGAACTAACCGACGATCCAAAAGAAATATCTGATACATTGAGAGCTCAATATGAATCAGTTTCAGTACCTACAAAAAGTGACAAAGCGATACCTGACATAAATGCATTCTTTGAAGAGGAATTGCAAGGAGAGTATATAACAGACTTTGAGTTTACACCAGAAGATGTAGCGAGAGCTATAGAACAAATGAAACTACATTCAGCTGCAGGTCCGGACAATTGGAACGCATTATCGATTAAAAACTGTAAAAATGAAATAGCTACACCTTTATACTGGATATGGAGAAGATCCCTAGACACTGGGGAAATACAGAGCATCTTGAAAAGAGCAAACATTGTCCCTATATATAAAAAAAAAAAGGAGGGGACAGATCTCAAGCAAAGAACTATAGACCAGTGTCATTGACGTCCCACCTCACCAAAGTATTTGAAAGAATAGTTAGAGAGAAAATTTATGATTTCCTGGAGACACGGGAAAGATTCAACGAAAATCGCATGGATTCCGATCAGGTAGATCATGCCTATCACAACTAATAGAGCACTACAACAATATCCTAGATGCATTGGAAGGCAATGACAACTACGATGTTATATACACAGATTTTGCTAAAGCTTTCGATAAATGTGACCATGGTATAATAGGACATAAAATTAAAGACATGGGAATAACAGGCAAAGTGGGAAAATGGATCTACAACTTCCTTAGTGATCGTCTGCAGGTCGTCAAAATTCAAAGTATATCATCATCAGAATCGGAAGTACGCAGCTCAGTACCACAAGGGACAGTACTGGCCCCACTCCTGTTCATTATCATGCTAACAGACATAGACAGCGGAGTAAACAGCAATAGTATAGTAACATCCTTTGCAGACGATACAAAGATCAGCAGAAAAATCAGCGATGTACATGACGTGGAGGCCTTGCAGAGGGACACGAACAAAATATACAAATGGACAGAAGACAACAACATGTCATTCAACGCCGAGAAATTTCAGCTCTTGAGATATGGTAGAAAAGAAGAACTTAAACAGACTGCATATTATGCTCCAGATAGACAGGAAATTCAGAGAAGCATGAAAGCGATTGATCTCGGGATAATAATGACAGATGATGCGAAATTCGAAACACAAAATCAGATAGCGATAAATAAAGCAAAAAGAGTCGCCGGACAGGTTCTAAGAACGTTCAAGAGAAGGGACAGGACAGTAATGATTCCCCTGCTAAAAACACTGATTATACCAAAACTTGAATACTGCTCAGTTTTGACGTCCCCATATAAAAAGGAAGAAACTAATAAACTAGAAGAAACGCAAAGACATTTCACAGTCAAGATTGATGGCTGCAAAAAACTCAACTACTGGGAAAGACTACGTAAACTAAATCTGTACTCACTGGAAAGAAGAAGAGAGAGGTACATCATAATCTACATATGGAAAATGATCGAAAAACTGGTACCAAACCTAAAACTAAACCCAATTACCATTCAAACAACACTGGAAAATAGGAAAGGCAGAATGTGTAGTGTTCCCAAATTAAAAGCACGACAAGGGACCTCCTCAACCCTGAAGGAAAATAGCTTGGTTGTCAGGGTGCCAAGACTTTTCAACCAGCTTCCTAAGGACCTCAGAAACGTAACGGGGGTCAAAGTTGAAGTCTTCAA
Source organism: Bathynomus jamesi (assembly GCA_023014485.1). Lineage (NCBI taxonomy): Eukaryota > Metazoa > Arthropoda > Malacostraca > Isopoda > Cirolanidae > Bathynomus > Bathynomus jamesi. The sequence continues at coordinate 976,911 of JAJOZX010000605.1, forward strand.
GAAAAGACTGGATGCCTGGCTCAGGACAGTACCAGATGAGCCGGGCGTGCCTGGCTATGTACGGTGGAGAGCGCAAGAAAGTAACTCGCTCCTCCACCAGGCCAGACCTAGAGGCGGGGCCACCAGCTTGACTTCCGTGTGAAGAGAGACCAACACACGAAACAACATAAGGTTCATAAGGTATATATATATATATATATATATATATATATATATATATAAAGTGTGTATTGACATTTCTGCTTGTATTTTCTGTCATTTGTTTTTTTCATTCATTTCGGATTAGTTGCACTTATTTTATTGTTAATATTGGTATTCGTTTAAATATGTTTTAATTAGCTCGAGCAAATTTAAGGAGAATTAACTTTGATTTCGCGGAATTTTCTTTATAAAAAAATAATATAATTAATTTAGGGTTAAAATAAAAATCAATAATCTAAGTTTTTCACTCCACCTTAGACCTACAGTATAACATGGAATCCGAAACATGGTACAGAATCCACCACAGTTGGTAATTTAATATATATATTTAAGTATAAGTGATGTAGATGTATTAGGGGTAGCCAGTGGTAATTTTACATAAGTTAGTGATATGAGTGGTACCACCAGGTGGATTAATCATTGTCGCACTAGTAATAATCTAAAGGATCAAATTGTTAGAGTTTATATTTTGCATGATTTCCTTCTTTCTGATCATAGACCATTAGAAATATTAATTAACGTTACCAATTTATGCGCAACACGACTTAACAAGAACTCAATAGGTAAGAATAACCGCGTCGATTGGTCCAATGTTACGATGCAGCAGAGAATAGAATACAAAGACAGAACAAGTCACCTCCTTAATAATTTAGAAATTTTGCACCTTGCCTGTAATAATCCTTGCTCAAATGATTCTCACTGTAAACTCATAAATAGGTATTATAGTAAGATAATATCGCTGTTAAGAGAAGCAGGAAGCCCCCTGATTAAATCTACAACTATCATACTAAGATTATTCCTGGATGGAATGATTTTATTGCCCCCCTGAAGAGGGACTCGAAAGACGCCAATGATTTGTGGTGCTTTCATGGTAGACCCAGATTAGGACCAGTATACATGAATATGTGTAGAAGTCGGGGTCATTATAAGGCGGCCATAAGGCGATGTAAACAGGAAGAAGAGTCTATTCGAGCATCAAAAGCCTGTGAAGCTCGCATAAATAACGATAATAACAAATTTTGGAAATTTGTTAAGAATGAAACGGGTGTCAAAAATATCCTCCCTCCGACAATCGATGGGGTTTCGGGGGAGGATGAAATTGCAAAGCTGTGGAAAAACCACTACTCTAACATTCTTAACAGGGTGAGTAGGGACAATCTTAAGATAGATTGCAGCGAAACGATTGTGGGAGGGACAAGGGAAAATAGTATGATATCATTTTCTGAAGTAAAGAGGTTAATTAAAGAGTTAAAGACTGGTTCTGCGTCAGGGGTAGATGACTTATCGAATGAGCACTTCAAATATGCAAATGACGTAGTATGTCTGCATATATCGTTGCTCCTATCAGCCATGCTGGCTCATAGCTATATCCCTGCAGAGTTCATCTTGCCCCTGTCAAAAATAAGCACGGAGACATTCTGTCAAGCAATAATTACAGGCCTATTGCTGTCGCTTCCTGCTTCTCGAAACTACTAGAAAAACTCTTGTTACGCAGATTAAGTGATTTCCTGTGGACATCTAATCAGTTTGGTTTTAAAAGGTCCCACTCAACTGACCTGTGTATCTATGTACTTAAAGAAACAATATCTAAATACATTGACAGTAATTCAACAACTTATAGCTGTTTCCTTGATATAAGTAAGGCATATGATAGGGTGAACCACAATATTTTATTTGCAAAACTAGAAGACAGGAAGGTTCACATGTACATATTAAATTTATTGAAATTTTGGTATTCCCACCAATCTTTCACTGTTAGGTGGGGCAATGTACTATCCGAGTGTTTTGGCTCCTCTCGCGGGGTGAGACAAGGCTCCTTGCTCTCCCCAATGCTGTTTAATGTGTATATTGACGGATTAATTGCTTCACTTAATGAGGCAACAGTGGGATGTTGTATAGATAACACAAGGATAAATAACTTACTTTATGCCGATGATATGGTGTTAATAAGTCCCTTTGTTAAAGGTCTGGATCGACTACTAAATGTCTGCGAAGTGTATTCGCAGAAACATGATATTCTTTTTAATGTTACAAAGACTAATGTTATGCAATTTCATCCTAAAAGCTGTAATCAGCCAGCTGATATAAGGTTTAAAATGAATGGTGAAGTAATTGAGGAAGTACAAGAGTTTAAGTATTTGGGTCAAACTATTACCAGCTCCTTGAGTGATGACTCGGATATAAGAAAACAATCTCAAAACCTGTGTGCTAAACCGAATATGACCATAAGGAACTTTCGTTTCTGTACAAGTGAAGCTAAAGACACTCTTTCGTACTTTCTGCAGTAATATATACGGTCAGCAACTCTGGGTGAATTATAAAAAAGGTTCTGGCAGAACTCTAAATTTGCTGTACAACAGGTCTTTTAGACTCTTACATAAATTACCCCGAGATGCTCAGCTTCGCAAATGTTTGCTACCCGCAATGTCCCGAGCTTCCCGGAGGTAACAAGACGTGCTCAACACAGTCTAATGCAAAGAATTAAAAAATCAACCAACCCGATCATCCAAGCTATCCATGAGTCCTACCATTTATCCTCTAAGCTATGGACTTCTTGATGCGAAAACGTCTGTCTGTAGCTCCACTTAACTTCGACAGTGCAGTATTATTTCTAATCAATTGTATATATTTCTATCCTTAGTATATGAACTGTCATTGTATTAATAATATTTGTCATATGGACTATAGTCTGCCAATAAAACTTTTCATTTTCATTTTCATTTCATATATATGTATATATATATTATATATATATATATACACAGCGTTTAAAGTGTGTATTGTTATTTTGCATGCATTTTTCTTTTATTGTTAATTAAATATAGTAGCATGAAAGTACGAAGAAATAAAGTGAATAAAGGATTCCCCTTCTTTGATTTCGCGGAATTTTCTTTATAAAAAATGTAAAAGTATATAGAAAGGATTGACAAAAGTAAATAGACAGTTTCAGTTTGGCTTTAGAGTAAATGAAAGCGATTCAGATCCCTTGAATTATAGGTAAATTAAATATTATTCTTATAGAATATGTTATGGAATAATGTACAATATAAAGAGTCAAATGTATTTCTTTTATTGTTAAACTGGGGATCGTTTTGCGCTTAAATGTATTGAATTAATTATTTTACTGAGCATATTAAGGAGAACGTCTCTCTTGCCTTTAATAAATAAATAAATAAATAAGCGGTACTGTCTGGCAACCCTGCCTTTAATATATAAATAAATAAATAGAATGGTGTTATCTGGCAACTCACCCTAATAAGGTACACCTAAACATAATTAAATTATATAGGGATATCTGACAACTCCAGATCCTCTATATAACAGCTGCGGATCCCCTACACGCTCATTATACGACGGAGGCCGGTGGATGAAACAAATCTCTCCTCTCTCCTTCTTAGGTTAGGATTTCCATTTGGGGGTTGAGGACATCCCACCTTCTCTCCAAAGACCCTCCTCCTTAGGGGAAGGTCATTCTCCCTTCTCCCCCCAAAGTTCCCCCCCTTCATTGCAGCTTGGGGGATAACCCCTCCCCACTTGTTGCATAATCCCTCCCCCATTTTCAACAACCTTCTCTCCCTTTTCAACAACCCCCTACCCCCTTTGTTGCATACAACCCTTGTAACAACCCCTTTGCAACATTCATCAAAATTCCCAACATTGCAATTGCACTTGCACTCTCCCATTTTGCAGCAATACTACTATCCTCCAACCTGAGGATCGTGCCCAAAGGTTGGAATTTTGTAATTGGCTCAACGCCGATCGACAATTGCATCGATACGGCTTGTTCTGTGATGAGGCTCAATTTACCCGCGACGGTGTTAACAACACTCGCAATTCACATGTGTGGTCAGAAATGATTCCTCATGCCATTGTGAAAAGTGGTTTTCAATATCGGTTCAGTGTCAATGTGTGGTGTGGTATTCTTTACGGTCAGCTGATTAGTCCGTTTATCTTCGAAGGTGGTCTTACGGGTGACATTTATCTACGATTTCTGCCGCCACTGTTAGAAGATGTACCTTTGACAACACGATTGCGTATGTACTTCCAACAACACGGAGCTCCTCCCCATTTTAGCCGTGCAGTGAGAACACATCTCGATGATCGCTTCCCTTCTCGATGGATCGGTCGTGGTGGTGCACAAAATTGGCCACCCAGGTCTCCAGACCTAACCCCTCTAAATTTTTATCTGTGGGGGTCCATGAAGGAGCTAGTGTACCAGAGGAAAGTGGAAATACAAGATGCATTAATCCGTCGCATTTTGGATGCTGCAGCCCTCATAAAGGACAATCGTAATGAACTAATGCGAGCTACACGCGCAATTTACAGACGAGCCGCGTTGTGTATTGAGGCCGGGGGTAGTCATTTTGAACAGTTATTGTAAATTCATGAATAAAAACTTTAGCAGCGATTTGTTCGCTTATTCTTATTTTTAGACATTCAAACATCAGTAGCCCCATAACCGTTAAGAACCGGACTTATGTTTATATGAATTTTAACTGGGAATGACCTCAGCTATAAGTTCACGAAGTTATGACATTTCGTCGTGAACACCTTATATATATATAGTGGATTTAATTATCCCAGAAGAGTTCCTTGTTCCATGCACTGTCTGTGTGTATCATAAAAAACTCAGGGGACCATTCTGAGTTCATTCCCATATATATATATATATATATATATATATATATATATATAAATGGGCATCAAAACAAAGCGAACTGAAAGAAAGATTTGAGCCATGATGATTCATTATAGCATGGCTGCTATCTAGATGTCTAACTGATCAACCTCAGCATTCACTCTCTGATGACTGAGTGACCAGAAAAATTGTTGATAAGCAATATAATTATATGAAGATTAAAGAAAACAACATTTTAAATTAATTCCATACAAATATTCAATGAAAGTTAATATTAAATTAGAATTTAACGTCGCTGTAAAAATGAATTTTGTTAGTTTTTTCTCCAAGAATGCATTTCGTGTCATCCATTAACAATTTCGCATGATATTTGCAAAAACTGAATTTTTATTTTATTAAATGATTAAAAAATTTTATTTAAATGTTTTCAAACATCGTTTAAGTGATTCGTTAAATAACGTTGTATGAAGTTTTCAGAGTGATTCTGACATATAAGTACGAAATTCATTAATCATATATGAATGTACAAGAAATACAGCCTTCTTTTCTCTATTACTACGGACACGGGGCTCATCTAGAAATATATATATATATATATAATATATATATATATATATACTCTATATGTTTTTCTTTTACAATTAAAATGAATGATTATACAACGCTGATTAATTATTGTGATGTCCTTACTTATACTTATTTCAAAGTCACATAGTAGGGCAGCTAAACAAGTTGAAGTGGACAATCCGGACAAAAGCACCAAACTTTCCCTACTTGTATATTTTGGACCAACAATTAAAAATATCCCCGAAACCACCTTCAGAGACCATTACTTGGCCGCCATATTGGATTTCAAGATGGCCGCCATTGACAAAATGGAATTTCTGATATAAGTTTCAATAGAGAATTCCCTTGGCATATTTGGCATCAAACTATATGTTTTTTGGCATGATCAGGTCAATAAAACAACTTTTAAGCTGATCAGAAGTATGTTTACTGCAGAAATCACACTTCGTACAACATATACAGTGAAAATCGTGAATATTTTAACACAAAACCATGTTCAAAAAACCATGTTTAAGAAAAATCAACGAAACTATAATAATTGAAGATTTCACCCACCAAAAAGTAGACCTTTAGCTCTATAACTGAATGTGGGAGAGGAAATTGGCAAAATATGTGCATTTTAAAAAATGAAATTCTACAAAGGTCAAAATGCTACCCTTTCATATTTGCACAATTTTCATGCATTATTCGTGGTTCTATAGAAAATTGTATTAACAACATTTGTAGAGTAAGGGCAGGGCTATTAAATGGGCACCATAAAATGGAAATATCTTGGCATTTAGCATTGCAATGCCTACTGTCCCAACTCACCCCCTGTCCCGAACTGTCCCAACTCACCCCTGTCCCGAACTGTCCCAACTCACCCCGCTCGACGCTATATGTTAAACTGCACAGTTGCAGCTACACAGTTCTGTACACTTCCACCTGGCCTTCTTGCAAGCACACCTGGTGCCACATCCACTCTTGCTCTTGCAGCCGCATTTGACCAATTCGCTGCAAGCTTTAGATGCTACTGGTCTTGTGGTCCAAACTGGTGTCCATGACTGGGACTCTTCGCTAAAGGTCCATCCCCATCCTTCAGGAGTTGGAAGATTCTGTTCACTTCTCTCACAGGTCGACCATATTCCTCCCTGGTATGTGACCCTCCTGGTGTGTTGGAGAAGAGCATCCTGAGTTGGTGGGATAGTCTCCATAGCTTTTCCCTTCTGACAGAACATGACCTTTCTTGCCTCATCTACACGTTCAATGTCACTGGTGTTGTCATAGAGGACAACTGTGTACCGTTCAAGAAGCTTGAAGTGGGGAGTTTCGGCGTCAACATCTGCAAATGGATTTCGTGCCATGAATGTGAATGCTTGTGTTACCTCAGGGTAATGGTGCCATGCTGCCCATGCCGTATTCTTGCCCCTTCCGTAAAAGGATGATGTTGTATCACATCCCGTGAAGCAGTGAAACAGTGGTAGGGATGTGCATCTCTCTTCACCCAAAGAGGCACAGATTGTGTTAATATGATGGTAAGTGAAGTTTTTCCCAGTGCCAAAACCAACCCAAATATTTACTTCAGATCTTATGGACGTCAAGTGATGGAATTTTCCTATTAGAATGACAATAACATCCGTGTCTACAGTTCTGATCATGCAGTTAATGTGCCCTTCCTTTATTGCATCTTGAAGATGAATGAACAGTCTAGTGTCTGCCTCCTCATGGTCGCATCTTGGCATTGTGCGGTCGGCCCCATTGATGATGACTTCAGGTCCTGATGTAATAACAACTTCTTTGTTGTTAGGAACTTCCATTGCAGCAACCTTGTCTGATAGGAAAGCGAACAGTTCTTGCTTGTTTCTAGAGTCTCGAAGGAAGTCATGCCAATTTAGGGGTAATTTGGTTTTTCCTTCAACCTTTCTTCTGATTCCTTTTCCCCGTTTTTCTCTGGTAGTCTCTTTTAAGGTGCTTGCAGTGTAGGTATCCCAGACGATGTCAATTCGCTGGCAAGTTTCTAACTGTTTGATGAGATAAGGGACGAATACACGATCTGCATACTCTTCAAAGTTGGTAACACCTGCAGTAGACAGCAAATGGACGATGGCAGCTCCATCAAGAAGTTTCACATCAAAAGGATCTGGAGGGTTGTCCTTGTTTTCAAATGTAATGATTTTCAGTAGGTCAGACTTTTTCCCAAACCGCAATTTCCCACCATCAGATAGGGAAGAAGGAAAGGGGTGATTCTCGTGTTGGAAGAATGCATCCATGTCACTATGCCGATGTTGCATAACAATATACAGATGAGAGAATAGAGCAACATCGTTCTTCAGTAGTTGGATTCCCCCAACATTCCGTACCTGAGATTTCGGCCGAGGACATCTGAAGAGGGCAAGCGAGTTCTTCTTGATCGGTGTATGAATTGACCTTGTACAATCTGTGACAACTTCTTTGTAGTATCGGCTATATTGCTCCTTACCCAAATCCTTTATAGTTCTCACTGTATGGACCACAGATTCATCCATGACATTCCTTGTGTCTAAGGCCAGTAACTCATTCCCATTATCACAAAATGGATTTCCCATATCACGGAAGACTTCAACGAGATTAGAAACATGATCCTTGAATCTTCTCTGTGTAGATAGTCCTTCTTCGTGGTGGAAGTTGTTGTCTTCAGTTTCTGGAAGGTTTTCGTCTTCATATTCAGTAATCAATCTGGCTTGTTCTGGCCCTGCTACCATCCACTTCTTGAATGCCACTGGATTCTCAGTCAGACCCACCGCGCCTCCTGAACCTTTGACTTTCTCATTGTTTTGTTCATGCGCTTGGTCTAAAGGCATGGCTGAGAATCTCTTCTTGGTCTTGTGTACTACCCAGTGTCCATTTCGTGAAAACTCATTCATAACTGGCTGAGGGAGATTCTTCATGTCCCGGATGTGGAGTGGAAGCCAACGTGCGTAATTCTGGTGGTCAAGAGCAAAGAACCAGGGAACTACTTTCTTCAAGCTTTCTACATACAATGGAAAGTCTCCTGCACGATGTGATCGTATGAATATGAGGCCGTCTATCTCCATCTGAAGAATTGTCTCCCAGTATTGGAATGTTGGACTGACCTGAACCATCTTCTTCTTCCACTCTTCCTTTGTCTTGTCATCATAGGGACCAACAGTTTCCATAAAGGCTTCATGCTGCAGCTTTGCCAATGTCAAAGCTGTTACCTGGTGAGCATGTCTGGTTCTTGTAAGATGAGAGGCTTTAAGAAATGAGTCAACAGTTCCTGCCGAAGCAATGCCTGCTTGTGTCAAGGCATTTGTCCACCCAGATCCCTCTAGATAATCTCCATACGTTCTCCACATGGCCATCTCTGTATGTAGACCTCCAAACATGACGATGACCTTGTCTTCTCCGTGGGTGTCTGGCCACTTCCACTGAATGAATTTACCAAGGGCATATAGGGGTGCATCGAATGCAACAACTGGTATTTGCCCGGGGTTAAGGAATTCAGTAGCAGACCGAACAACATTCATTCCATGCTTGATCATCGCTGGAGTAGCGGCCTTTTCATGGAATAAGGGAAGGAGGTAGGAAAGGGTTTTCATTTGATCTTCATCTTGTTCTTGCCTTGTAGCGTGGTATGCTGACCATGATATAACATCACCCTTCCCTATCGTGTCTTTCTCCAAGATCCTGAACGCTTCTTTCATCCACTCCTTTTCCTGGAAACATGCTTCATGGTAGTGTCCCTCAATAGGGTCAGACACATTAGACAACTTCAGGACTTCTACCTTGGTTTTGTCCATTGCAACAGCTGGTACAATTGAGTAGGACATGAGTAACTCCAAGTCCTTTGAACCTAGAGAAGGTAGCACAAGATCACCTTGTTTGGTTCCACAGTTTGAGACAGTTGGGAACTGAAACAGACTAATCCCTGTACCATGAAATGATCCAACGGCAGTTGTACTAGATGGGTTGTAATCCAGATTGTCAAGTGCCCCAACAATAAATGGTCCATGACGAAACTGAGCTGGTACAACCACTCCTTTGGTCTTGAAGTTCTGGCACACTGCTGTTGCAAGTTGGCTTTCGACTTGAAGAATTCGGTCATAACTCACACTGAGACCCAATTCATATAGTTGTGTAATTAATGATTTTGACCGAATTTCAGTATGAATTTTCAGACCAAGATACAGAGGCAATGGTGGTTCTCTTTCCAAAGAATGGCGAACCTTAGATGATGATGTATGCTTGTTCCTAAAATTAAAAAGGATAAGTTGCGAGACAGTGAGAGTTGCAGGGGAGTCTTCTGGTGTTTGGTCCTTCACGTCAGCACCATTTGTGATCATAGATATAAGGGTTTTCAAGGTTGTAGGTACCGATTCCTGTTGACAACCAGATGGAAAGGCACCTGCAAACTTGAATCCAGTAAAGTTGACGATTTCCTTGCGTATGATTCTAGCAGCTTTTGCAAGAATCATAGTATCTCCTTCAAAATTCTGTCTATTTGTCTCTCTGAGCATTTCCTGAATTCCCTGCTGAAAAACTAAGATTTTGTTCTTGCCATCACTCACTTCCTGGGCATATGGGAAATACTCCAGAATCTTCTCTCTGAATCGTCCTCTGTTCATTTCCTTATTAATACCTAAGTCCCGAAGTCTTTTTTGATACAGATCAAATAGCACAGAAAACTTCATTTGAAAGATTCCTTCTTCCACGCAATTTTCTACATGATTAACGACCTCAACTATTGCCTTTGCTTTCATCAAGTTTTCTTCATAGCCTTCTTCCTTGCTCTGTTTTTGTCTCAAAAGTGAGCGGTAACGGTTCCGATAAAATGTCAAGCATTGCAGATGATACTTGGCTTCAATGGCCATGAGATCACCACCTCCTATTCTAGACATTAGTTCTGTGTCACTGAGTTCTGTAGCCATCATTCGTAAATTGACGTCAGCGCCAAATGTACTGAATTCGTGAAGATGCCCATGTGTTTGTTGACAAAACACACAAGTTGCTTTGTCCATAGGATGCCGCTGAACCCGCTTCCCCGTAGATGAACTGGTTTCACCTTCATCCGCCCTTTCTCTCTTTTTTGTAGCCCTTTCAAGCTTTTCTTTACTAAATTTAACATGGCATGACTTGTGCCACACAGCTTTATTCTGAACCAGATCTTCAACAGTCACCTCTTCATTGAAAAGAAGAGGAACTGGTAGTCTTCCAAGATTCTTGAATGCGTTGACATTCTCCATAAATGTTGCATATGCTTCAGTTTTTTTACCACTCACAGCATTGAGTGGACATTTAAGAGTCTCACCTTTGCTCTCTTGACAAACCATGCATTTGCTCCAATCCATGTTCACAAATCACCTGCAAAACAGAAAAGCACATATTATATAGTTATATTATTAAATATTTTACATTAAATAAACATTTAAGGGTAATTCTGATTATTTTATAGCAATCCTGGCATCGAAATATGTAGGTTTAGGGACTATTTATTTACAATTACTCCTCACAATAGTTTGTTGATTTCTAGCTGGCAGCCATCTTGGATTTCCAAAATGGCAGCCAAGATAGGGTTGTGCGTCTTGGTTCCGGGGAAAACTTGGTAGCTAAGGTCCTGAACAACATTTGAGCCAAGTTTGGTGCTTTTGTCCAGAATGTCCACTTACTTCAAAAATCAGGGTCTAAGCTGCTGCACTAACAGGAAAGCATAGATGGAATGCGTTTTATCTATCCTTCAAAAGATTTTTCTTTCAGGCTGACGAATAATAATGATTATATTGTTAATAGTACGTATTATTACATAATATTTACACATATATGCCATATATTCAAAATTCTACAGTTGTGGGAAATACATAGTTCTTAAGACAGCAAAGTATGTAGTTGCCACCTAATATATGTATATATATATATATATATATATATATATATATATATATATATATATACAGGGCGTCCCAAAAAAATGTATACACACTTTAAATAATTATAAAGGCAGTGTTTATTAAAATACATTTCATTTTCAAAATGTAATAGAATCTACAGACATTATTTAATTGTTTTGTCAACGCCTGTTTTCAAACTGACGTCCGTTCTGGTCCAGGCACTGCTGATAACGCGAAGCAATGGAATCGCAAACATCACGAAACATTTCGTTTGGTATTTGTGTGCATTCTCGTTCAATGGCTGCTCTCAATTCAGCGACTGTTGCAGGTTTTATAGCGTAGACTTTGTCTTTTAAGTATCCCCATAAAAAAAAGTCTAGTGGTGTGAGGTCTGGTGAACGCGAGGGTATTCTACGAAACCCCTTCGTCCAATCCACATCCACATCGTGCCAAGTACCACTCGCAATACTCCACTCTTCGGTCCGGATCATCTTCATTAATAGCATGGACTAATCTTGGAATGTAACTTTTCCATTGACAGCGCTTCAAAATGCGTTGGACAGACGATTCTGAAATTCCTACCTCACGACTCTCTTGCCGCACAGATTTTCTTGGACTTTGGTGATACGTTTCCAGTACTCTTTCTTGCTTTGTGGGGCTTGTCGATGTCCGTGGTCTTCCGGAACGCTTCTTGTGGACATTCTGAACAGTTCCATCGGCTTCAAACTTATCTCTAATTCGAGTGATGGTAAGTCGCGTTGGTGGATCTGTTTGAAACTCCCTCCTAAACTGTCTTTGCACTTCAACTGCGTTTTCACACTTCCAGTAGCATTTTAGAATGAATTTTCTTTGTTCAAAGCTTAGTCTGACTGCCATTATTAATTCTAATGGGTTTAACTTGGAAAGAAAGAAACATCAATTGAGCTATCAGCTGTTAAAGTGTGTATACATTTTTTTGGGACGCCCTGTATATATATATATATATATACTGTGTATATATATATATATAATATTTTACTCAGAGTACTTTCAAGGCTTATAGTATAGAAGCTGAGGGTATACTAAATTAGTACAAATTGCAGTACTTCTTTTGTAACAGTAACACACCTTAGTATTGATTGATGACGATGGTGAGGTGCTGTACCCAAAACAGAGGAAAAGAAAAACATGCAGAATGGGTCAATTTGAGAATTTCCTCCACAGCTTCCTCAGCATCTTTCACGAGGGGCTTTTGGGGGTTTGCCCCTTGAGAGGGCCCCTTGAGAGGGCCTCTTGAGGGTTCCCACAGGATTCCCTACCTTCCTTTATGAGGCTTCACGGTCTTACATGAGAGGTATTTGCACAAAATGTCAAGATTAAGTATATATATATATATATATATATATATATATGGGCTGTGCGGGTCTATCACTTTCGGGTCGGGTCCGGGTCTAGGTCATTTTTCTAATTTACTTTCGGGTCCGGGTCTTTTTTCTAATTTACTTTCGGGTCCGGATCATTTTTCTAATTTACTTTCGGTCCTGTCGGGTCTTTCAGTATATGACCCGGGTCTACGTCGGGTCCATTATTAAAAATGTAATAATTATAATCTGGTATAGGATAGGTAATAAGACCGTAGCTACATTAACATGTTTTGGTGCTCTTCCAATATGTGCTCTACCGCGAAACTGTGATCTACCATATTCCAATACGTGCTCTACCGTGAAACTAGCCTTATAAGGCTAACTAACGAAAATATCATGACTTAACCTAACCAATCGTTAGGTCAACTATACGCCCTTGACGATTGGTTAGGTTAAGTCGTGATATTTTCGTTAGTTAGCCTTATAAGGCTAACTAACGTACCTGCTGCTAATCCGAATAATATAATCTAAGGTAGATCACGTATTGGAATGTAAATTTTAAGGTAGAGCACATATTGGAAGAGCACCCATGTTTTCTGAAACAAGTAAAACATTATATGGCTATACGGTAGTAGCCTAACCATATATATTAATTAATCCGATTTTGGAAATGTTTGAAAGTAGGTGTATTAATTGTATTAATATTTAATAGTAACTAGGTATAGTTATACATGCATTGCTAAGGGGCAAAGTACGATGTATGATTGCTCTCTTGAGCCCCCTTATTCTAAATTTTAATTAATTTTGTGAAAACAAATTCTATATTTTTTTGAGTGAACTCAAATGGAAATTATCATCTTGCATTAAAATTAAATACTTTGCTTATCTTAAAAAAAAAAATAATAAAACCGATAATATGAAATAATTAAAGTCATTTGGTAGTAATATTGTCTTTATATTTTGAGGGCAACATATTCTGTGAACTCCTTTAAAACAGATACTGATATAGCGGCATAGCCTATACTTATTTCTCCTAGAATCTAGAGTGAAAGCTGTGGCAAGACAGGAAAGAGATTTCTGAATTTTTAATTGATTTTTTATTTTGAATATACACAGTATGTATATATATACAGGGTGGGCCGAAAGTCTGGATCCATAGGAAAATATTTATTTTAATACATAAATTACAACAAATGGTAAATATTTAAAATGAATATCAACTTTAACTCGTAAATGCGTATCCGTGATACTGTACAGTGGTTCGTACTCCAGTATAAACAACAAATTATAACAAATGCTCAAATTGGCGGTCTCTGACATCGAGACACTTAGGGATGGAATTTATGATTTTTAATAATTCTTCAAATTGACGTTCTCGAGATGCGTGTTTCATTTGATAATCTTCTTGTTGACTTTACTGAACTATTCGTTAAAGTTTCACATACCATTGCAGAGGTATTTTCATCAGTTGCAGTTTTTGGACGACCAGAACGCCGTCGATCATGTACACTTCCTGTTTCTTTGAAACGTTTAAACAACTTGCCAACAGTCGAATGTGTTACTGGATGCTTATCAGGATGATTTCTATTGAATTCGGTAGCAACTTCTCTGTGTGTAGCGCCCTGTCTTGCGTACATGAGCACAAGTTCTACCCGGTCTTCTGTTGTTAGATACGAAGCCATTTCTGGGCTGAAATAAAAAAAGTATTTGAGTATTTATACTGGAGTACGAACTACTGTACAGTATCACGGATACGCATTTACGAGTTAAAGTTGATATTCATTTTAAGTATTTACCATTTGTTGTAATTTATGTATTAAAATAAATATTTTCCTATGGATCCAGACTTTCGCCCACCCTGTATATATATATATGCGCTTCTTAACTGAAACATTTTTATTAGAACTATTCTACACTATTTTATTTGAGAAGACTTTATTCCCCAACACCGTTCGATCACAATACTGCGTCTAATAATGATTGCGAAAGAGAATTTCTTTGCGGGTTCAGAATGAAGCTTAGAGCGGAGAACAGTCTTTCTTTCAACACTAACTTGTGTGCACGGAGTAAACAATGCTACCAAGGCTGCCTGTTTTAATTCTCCTCCCATTTCCATCCACCATTTCATGGGATCTTGATGGATCAGTTTCCCAGCTGAATCTCTCTTTTTCGCGAGGCGAGGACATTTTTCAAACTGTATCACACCTGCATCAAACTTCGCACTCAGTGACACAGTTTGAAGGCGCACACATAAATTTTGTAAACTAAAAACCCGGCTGTGCGGGTTCTTCACTTTCGGGTCGGGTCTGGGTCTAGGTCAATTTTAAAATTCACTTTCAGGTCCGGGTCGGGTCTTTTTTCTAATTCACTATCGGATCCGGGTCCGGGTCCGGGTCTTATCTCACTATCGGATTAAACCCGGGTCTGGGTCCGGGTCCGGGTCCGACCTGTCAGCCCTGATATATATATATATATATATATATATATATATATATATATATATATATATATATTATATTTACTTCAAGAGCTTGTATATATGTGATTTTATATATTTGTTATTATTAGTTTTCTATTTAGGTGTTTTAAATGTACCCCACAAGAAACACTTCTTCCGCCCTCCCCCGACCATTCTTTTTTGTCTCTCTCCTCGGAATTTACAGTATATATATATATATATATATATATGTATGTGTGTGTGTGTGTGTGTGTGTGTGTGTGCATGTGCATTCCCGCGACTGAATAACGGTGTGTATGTGTATATATAATATATTTAAATAATACAGGGTGCTGAGAGAGAGAGAGAGAGAAAGAGAATACTTTATAGGGGATATATATAAACGAAACAGTGTGTGGTGAGGGGGCGGCGAATGGCTGTATTCTCTAGCTGTTGCGACTGGCGGGGGTTCAGTAACAGACGAGGATGGCCACATTTTACTTTAAGAATTTTAATATTTTTCTGAACAGAGCGTCGTCATGGGAAGTCTACACTTTTAATCTTTTTAGATATATTTTGTATATTTCGGTTTCATATCGTTATCTTCACTTGGTTTATTTGTTCCCGTTGGCGGTTGGCGCCAGCTTTACTGTTTAAACAGATTTTTGTACATAGAAAAAAGATATATTGTAAGGCGGGGTGTTTCTGATCAGTGTTGGAAGACAGAAAATTATGGCGCATATATGAAGGACAATATTGAAGGAAAAATTGGTTGTTTGTTATTATAATTAATCCATTAAGTGACATGATTTAAAAGAGAAAACAAACATTCCCTGTATTTGAGGCGGGGATAGATTAACCTAGTCTAAGCGTAAGATAAGTAGAGTAGAAAAAAATTAATTGCTCTTTTTACGCCGCGTTCCGCCAGCGTTCCGGAACCCGCCGTGTCTGGTTTTGCGGTCCCCGTTACTTTTATCTAAAAACACGCCGCTTCTGGACGCGTACAAGGAATTTAAGCGTGCAGAAGAGCCATTTCTCGCGCATCAGGTTTCTACTAATATATATATATAATATATATATATATATATATAGCACACTGTATACACTAGTAAATAGAAACAACGTGTGTATATATAATGTATATATGAAGAAGATCTGAAGGGGGGTATAAACCAAATACTGTAAATATTAAAGATTTAAGCTTTTTTAACCATTTAACCCTTTCATACCTGATTTTCGTTTGCTTTTCATGCCACAAAAAAACACTTGTATTATATCTCCAGAATGACTAAAATCTCAAAATTTGATGGTCTCATTTGCGCCAATAAGGCATGAAAGAGTTAACTGGCTACGGCTTACATGCCAATCTCAAACTAAATACATCTGTGTTGATTACCTGTCTATTTCTACTGACTATCCAAAATTCTTTGACTACCTCACTTCCAAAGTGAAATACATTCTTTCCCGCTCTCCTTTCAATGTTCACCACCACCTTTGGCTTTCCTCCCATTTCACTAACATCCCTCGTGAACTAGCTTACAATTTTTCTATCCTAAATGACCTACAGCATATTGTACAGCACCCTACTCGTATCCTAAATTGCCTTGGAGATAAGCACAACATTCTGGATTTATTTCTTGCCTCTCATCCTTCTTCTTACTCTGTGAAACTTTTCTCTCCGTTGGGCTCCTCCTATCACAATCTTATATGTTTCCTGTCCTATCCACTTCGGCCTTTGGATCCTCCCCAGAGGAGGCGCCTTTGCCACTTTGGCGCCGCTGACTGGGAAGCCCTTAGAGAGTACTTCTGTGATTTACCATGAAATTATTACTGTTTCCGTGGCCGTGAACCTTCTGAGTGTGCTGAGCGCATCACAGAGGTGATTCTCTCGGGCATGGAGGCGTAGATTCCATATTCTATTCTTACTACTAATGCAAAAAAAAACCTTGGTTTAACTTTACTTGTTCTAATGCTATCCGCAACAGAGGGGAGGTTTTCACACGGTACCGTCGCCATCCAACTCCTGACTCTCACTCAGCTTATATTTCTGCCCAGAATCGTGCAAAATCTGTTCTTCGACTCGCAAAAAATTCCTTCATCCGACAAAAATGTGAAAATCTATCCAATTCTAATTCTTCTCGCTCTTTCTAGCATCTAGCTAAGAACTTCTTCAACAACTTTACTTCTTTCCCTCCTCTTTTCCATTCCGACGGCACAGTTGCCGTCTCTTCTCCTGCCAAAGCTGAACTCTTTGATCAAACTCTCACTTACAATTCAATCCTGAACAATTCCGGTGGGTGCTGTTCCTCCATCGCCTCTCCCCTCTGACTTTATTATGTCTGAAATTACAATCTCTTCTAAAGATGTTTTTTCTGCTGTATCTGGGCTCAACTCTAGGAAGGCGTATGATTCTGATGGTGTTCCTCCTATTGTTCTTAAGAACTGCGCTTCTGTGCTGACACCCTGCCTAGGCAAACTCTTTCGTTTTTGTCTGTCATCTGGTACTTTTCCTTCCTGCTGGAAGTTCGCTTTCATTCAGCCTGTCCCAAAGAAGTGTGACCCTCAACTCTCCAACTATCGTCCAATTGCTTTAATTTCTTGCCTTTCCAATGTTTTGGAATCTATCCTTAATAGGAAGATTCATAAACACCTTTCTTTTCACAATCTTCTTTCAGATCGTCAGTATGGATTCCGCAAGGGACGCTCTACTGGTAATCTTCTTGCATATCTCTCTGACTCTTGGTCATCCTTGGTTGATTCGTTAGCCAGACTCTGTACTGAACGGACGCATTTCCTGAGCTCTCTGATATTGCATCTACTTTTGCATATTGCTAAGAATTTTACTTTTGGAAAGTTTTGAATTTTATATACTTGGTTTATATTCACATTGTTATAGTTAAGTAATTGAATATTAGTGGTTTTTAGCGATTTAGAAGTTTTCATAGCGTGCCGGCTTAATTTAACTTAAACTTGTGACGGTTATAAACTAACTTTTAATTGCGCGATGCCGTCGCAGAAAGCGTCGTGTGTTACGTATGGGGTAAACCGGTGGTATTCGGAATTTAAAGATTATAACGGCGGTCCTATGGCGATTATCGAGAGATCAGTTTGTTTCTTTTGCGAGTTAATGGAGGAAATAGTGGTTAATATTCGTCTTTTAACCCGCTCACGCGCGGTTAAAACAGTACAATATATTGAATTGCCATTCAAAACTGACTAAAAATATATATATCTTATGTTGTGCAAATTTGTTCAAATGTACTTTTTTTAAAAAAATATATTTCCTGTTTTGGCTCTAATGTAGGCCTACTTTTTTTCATAAAATATTTTTCCTGATTGGGCTATTTTTTCGCTACTGTGCGACTTAATTAGTTGGTTGGGTTTTGTTCTGGCTATTTTTTTTTCTAATTGGATTCAGTTTAGTGGTGTTTGTGATAAAATTATGACGTGCCATGCGTGTGATTTTGACTTTGAGAACTTGATTCGTCATGTGCCCTAGATGAAGACAAAGGAGTGGAAGTTTTTACCAATTGCGGCGTTATTCTCTCATCCTTAACTTGCCCGAAATGTGACAGTGAGTGCCTAATACGAAAAGATCAGGGTAAATTTATAGTTTCAACCACAACTCGTTTTGAAAAATAAAAATTAGGTTTTCCGGTGGTTTCTGATGTGGTTCATCCGAAAATGACATTCATTTCCGTCGCAAATTACTCGTTTTTGTGATCCCCCCCACTACAATATGGGGGAATGCGTGGGAAATCGGGGTTTTTGGGTGGGGGGGATCAAAAACAAGTGATTTGCGACGGAAATGAATGTCATTTTCAGATGAATCACATCAGAAACCAACGGAAAACCTAGGAACTCTATACCGATCAATTTGTGATGCGTGATCTTTACGGGGGCTCCGCCCCCGTACCCCCGAGACCTAAATTATACAAATGATAATGTAATAACATGTTAAGTTATGCACTTTTTTAGTCTTCATCTAGGGCACATGACGAATCGGAAATTATTTATATTAAGGTTTCCACCAAGTTGACAATACTGGCTATCAAACGTTTCAGCATAACTTTAGGAGTCTAATGGTATATGTTATTATTTGCGCAATTGCGAATTTATAATGTTATAGGCTTTTAAAGAAATTATTTTCTTAACTCCATTTTGGTCATAATTTTTGAGTGACGTCATCATAAGTGTATCTACTTGGGTGAAAAAATCACATTTAGCTACAAAAAATGAGGCATGCGGCTACAGTGTTTTCCGTTTTCTTCATTAGTTGGTTTTCCAATATGGCGTGTGAAGGATGTGAAATGTATTTCGAAGATGTGATTATAGATATTAACAATGTAGGTTAGGTAGGTTAGGTTAGGTTTGGTTCTCCAGCAATTTGGACACTGGAATGCATTTTTCTAGTAGTATTTGATGTGCAATGTTAAAATCTGGCCTTCATTTTATGGGGAAATGAACCAAAATATGTTAAAACTTTGAAATCTCATAACTTTTGTTTGGTTCATTTTCGCATAAAATGAAGGCCAGATTTGAACAAAGCACATCATACACTACTAGGAAAATGTATTTTGGCGTCAAACTTGGGTGGAAACCCTAATGTAAATATTTACCGACGAATCAAGTTCTCAAAGTCGAAACCACACGAACAGCACGTCATAATTCTATCACAAACACGACCAAACTGAATCCAATTAGAAAAAAAAAATAGCCAGAACAAAAACCAACCAACTAATTAAGTCGCAGAGTAGCGAAAAAATAGCCCAATAGGGAAAAATATTTTATGAAAAAAGGTCGCATTTGACGTGACGTCACGTCAAATGGATATCGTTAATTAAAATTTCAGAAGCAAATATCTCCATAAATATGATCGACCAAAAAATTTTTTACTGAAAGGAAAGGTTTTATTTATTATTTTCTACGCATTCCAATAATTTTTAGTAGAAACTGAGGTGAGGGGGTCATTTCCGTCGCAAATCACTCGTTTTTTATCCCCCCACCACCCAAAAACCCCGATTTCACAAAAACGAGTAATTTGCGACGGAAATGAATGTCATTTTCGGATGAATCACATCAGAAGCCACCGGAAAACCTAATTTTTATTTTTCAAAACGAGTTGTGGTTGAAACTATAATAATACCAAGATCAGAAGATATTTAGGTGAAATAACCAATATTAACCTGTTAGGTTAATTGAATGTCCGGTTAGGTTAATTGAATGTCCGGTTAGGTTAATTGAATGCCGGGTTAGGTTAATTGAATGCCCGGTTAGGTTAATTGAATGCCCGGTTAGGTTAATTGAATGCCCGGTTAGGTCAACTGTACACCCTTGATGATTGGTTAGGTTAAGTCGCGATATTTTCGTTAGTTTAAATGAAAATGATGAGAGCAAACTTTTCTGGTTAATTTTGAGGTGTTTTGTATGAAACCCATCCGTTTCCTGTGCAAATACGTAGTTTTCGAGATGAAGCTATCTCGAAAACTACGCATTTGCACAGGAAACGGATGACAGATTCGTACAAAACACCTCAAAATTGACCAGAAAAGTTTGTTCTCATCATAAAAACAGACTGGGTGTAAAAACGAATAATTACCGAAATAGTTGACATAGAACGCAGTGTACGTGAGGTAACGGAAAGACTTGCAACGCTTGATGAGGGCAGGGGTAGGGCTACGGTTGACGAAAGCCGAACCAATACTAACGTTGAAGACGTTAGTAATTTGAAGGGTGAGGTGCGTAACCTAGTTTCTAGTTTAGGTAGCTTGTCGAGAAGGTTGGATAGAGTTGAGGAAGGGGTTAAGGTTGGTCCGAGATCAGTAGATGGGGAGGGATTTAGGGAAATTAAGGGTGGAGCTAGGCCGCGTACGTTAGGTGATAGGAATTCCCCCCCCCTTTCGAGGTTTCGAACCCTTTCGCCCATTTGGAAAGGGACATGAATGAGGGGAAAACTATTTTAATTGGGGACTCTTTAGTGCGCCATATGGACACAGAGTTCGTTAAACGGCATCCAACCAAGAGGAGGAGGGTCTGTCTCCCAGGGGCCAGGGTTGACAGAGTTAGAGACGAGGTGGACAGGATTGACGTTGCCTCCCGTCACTCGATGTTGGTGACGATGGTAGGGGGCAACGACTCGTATAGGCCCGATACGAGAGTGCCTGATCTTTTGGAGATATAGGGGGTTAATTAGGTCCCGAAAGGCGAGGTCAGATAGGTCTTTAGTTTTAGGTATTACCCCTAGGCACGGTTTGGGTCTTAGGATTACGTCTAAAACAATATTTTTGAATAATAAATTAGAAGAGATTTGTGCTGAGGAAAATGTACCCTTCGTAAAGCTGTGGTCAGAATTCAGTGATCCTAGCCTTTTTATAAAAGATGGGGTGCATTTTAAAGAAATAGGTAATGCTAGGCTAGGTAGGTTAATTGACGAAAACGTACGAAAGCTGTATAGGTCGAAGCCTTCTTTAAACGTTGTGGGTCCGGGGAACGCGGGCCCGACGTGAAAAATAGTTTAAAACGCCGTCCCGTGGTAAAAAATAACTTAAACGTCTTTTATTGTAACGCGCGTAGTATTAGAAATAAATTAAACGAATTTAAGGCGATAATTTATTCCGGCAACTACGATATAGTTGCTATCACTGAAACGTGTTTAAATACCGTGACTCGGGACATGTTGGGGGAACTTGATATACCGGGTTTTAAACTCTTTACCAATGATAGGTTACATAGGTTTGGTGGAGGCGTTTTGCTGTACATTCGTAATTCCCTTAGGGCTATCAAGGTTAAGATAGATTTTCCGTCAGCAATTAATGCGTTGAAGTTAGGGCGCGTAGTATTAGTTTTAATTTTGTTGTTGTTTATAGACCTCCCTTCAACCCCTCGATACCAATACTAGATTTTACGCACTTCTTGATAACTTTGTTGACAATCGGAATAGTATAATTGTCGGAGACTTTAACTGCCCTAATGTTAATTACGAGACTTTTACTGGTAATGAGGAGGGTTTGAGATTGATTGAGTTCATGGAGGATAATTTTTTTACGACAGATGGTTACCGAACCAACGCGCGGTGACAATATTTTAGATTTGGTAATGACGAACGGCGAAAATATAGTCGAAGGTAACGAACAGGGGTCCCCAACCTTTTTGTGCCGAAGAGCACATTCAAGACTACCGGTAGTGCGGCGGGCACCATTTACTTTTTCAAGGCAAATTTATAGTTCGACTTAATAATGAACATAATACACAAAAAAAACCATTTAATTCCTGTGTAAAATAATGAACATAATACACAAAAAAAACCATTTAATTCCTATGTAAAATAATGAACATAATACACAAAAAAAAACCATTTAATTCCTATGTAAAATAATGAACATAATACACAAAAAAACCCATTTAATTCCGATGTAAAATAATGAACATAATACACAAAAAAAAACCATTTAATTCCGATGTAAAATAATGAACATAATACACAAAAAAAACATTTAATTTCTATGTAAAATAATGAACATAATACACAAAAAAAAACCATTTAATTCCTTTGTAAAATAATGAACATAATACACAAAAAAAACAAGGATGGGCTAACTAAGAATCTTAGAAAAATGATCAAAACGATAACTTAATTTATTTATAAAGAAATAATTATTTTCAAATAAATGAGCATCTGTTTCCATAATTAACTACTAAAATTTAATAAAATGTTAAGTATGTTACATATTTTAAATATTTAGTAACTAAATATTTAAAATATGTAACATACTTAACATTTTATTAAAAATTTAAATAAAAACTTATCAATCGTAGTCAGTCACTGGCGGGCACACGCAAAAGGGTCAGCGGGCACCATGGTGCTCGCGGGCACAGGGTTGGGGACCCCTGGTTTAGAAGTAGGCGAGAGTTTAGGATGTAGTGATCATCAAATTCATAGGTTTAAGTTATTGATAGAAAACACTAAGGATAGTAACGTAATAGAAGTCCCTGATTTTCGTAGGGCTAATTTTGATAGTTTTGCGGATAGGATGAGAGTAGTGGACTGGGATAACTTATTTATGGGTAATGACACAAATTTGCATTGGGAGGCGTTCAAAGAAAGTTTTATGAATATTGAAAGGGAGTTTATTCCTCGTAGGCCCAAGCGCGCTAGAAATCATGGTAGGCCCAAGTGGTGGACTAGGGAAATAGGCAAGTTCATAAACGAGAGTAACAGAGCGTATAGACTTAATAAGCGCAATGGCACGGCAGCTAACTTTAATAGATATATCGAGCTTAGACGTCAGGTTAAAAGATCAGTTAGGAATGCTAAGCGTAATTTAGAGATACTTATAGCTGCAGATAGTAAACATAACCCAAAAAAGTTTTTTGAGTACGTCAATAATCGTAAGCTGATAAAAGATAACATAGGCCCTCTAGTAGATGTTAACGGCGCTTTGGCTTCTGACGCTCAGGCGATGGCGGGTATTTTCAATAACTTTTTTGCTACAGTTTTTACCGTAGAAGACGTAAATAATGTCCCCGACGTGGACGATATCGTTCCATTTAGTAGCGAGACTATTTTGGATGAAATAACTGTTTACGAGGGTGAGATTGCGCATTATATCGATAGGCTAAAAGTTAGCAAGGCTCCAGGCGCTGACGCTTTTTATCCCAGACATTTGAAAGATTTGAAAGACGTTATTGTAAGCCCCTTAACGAAGATTTTTAATCAGTCACTCGACACGGGGATTATTCCTGAAGACTTCAAATTAGCTAACGTTACACCTATTTTTAAAAAAGGCGACCGCACAGTACCTAGCAATTATGGGCCCATTAGCTTAACGTCAATTGTCTGTAAACTTTTGGAATCCGTAGTTAGGGATCGTATCATCGATCACTTAGAAAGTCGAGATTTGATTAATAGTAGTCAGCATAGGTTTCGACGCCATAGATCTTGTTTAACTAATTTGTTAGAATTTTATAACGAAATAGTGCGCGAATACGATAGGCATAGAGCGGCTGACGTTATTTATTTAGATTTTAAAAAGGCATTCGATACAGTTCCGCATAGAAGATTAATTGCGAAGGTTAAAGCGCACGGTATACGCGGTCAGGTAGCTAACTGGTTAGAGGAATGGCTTCGTGCTAGGATACACAGGGTCGTTGTTAATGGTAATGAATCAGGGTGGTTGGATGTAGGTAGTGGTGTCCCACAGGGTTCAGTGTTAGGCCCATTGCTATTCGTAATCTACATTAACGACATAGGTGTAGGATTGACTAGTAACGTGTCAAAATTCGGGGACGATACTAAAATATGCGGTAGGGTTGTTAACGAGTACGATAGAAAAAGGCTCCAAGACGATGTAAATAGCATTATGGAGTAGACAGTTAAGTGGCAGATGCAATTTAACGTAGACAAATGTAAATTTTTGCATATAGGTTCTCGTAACAATAATTACACGTACACGATGGATGGTAGAGAGTTAGCGAGCGTTGATGAGGAAGTAGATTTAGGCGTACCCGTATCTAAGGATTTAAAGGTTAGGAACCAGTGCCTGGAGTCTTGCGCAAAAGCTAATAGAATGTTAGGCTTCATAGCGCGTAATTTCGAATTTAAATCGAAGGATATTATATTGCCCCTTTACAAGTCCCTAGTCAGGCCTCATTTAAAATATGCCGTTCAGTTTTGGTGCCCGTATTTGCGCGAGGATATTGATAGGTTAGAAAGGGTTCAGCGTCGTGCCACGAAACTAATTCCGTCATTGCGCAACAAGCCTTATGAAGATAGGATTAAAGTGTCAGACTTGCATTCACTCGAAACTAGGAGATTAAGGGGGGAGCTTATTGAAGTTTTCAAAATCGTTAATAACATTGATAACGTAAATTTTGACAAACTGTTCACTTTCGATAATAGCAATACTCGTAATAACGGATTTAAGTTGCGTGGCAGACGTTTCATTACTGATATCGCTAAAAATTTCTTTACGTTTAAAGTAATTGATAAATGGAATAATCTTCCCGCGTCAGTCGTTCACTTTACCAGCGTTAATATGTTTAAGAACCGTTTAGATAGGCATTTTAAAAATATTAACGTTATTTAAAATAAAAAACAATCAATAACAGGAGCTCTGGGGGTGGTGGTCGAGGATGAGTCTGTTGACGATTAATGCCAGCTTGTGACAGGCCAGCGTGTGTTGCCAGCAATAAAATTTTTTAAAAAAATTAGACTAATATGAATGTAGATGTAGCTCGTAGAGTAAACTAACCCACTTTTTGTTTAACTTTACCTACTTTTTTTTCGTATCCTCTCCTTACTTGCATGTCTGTAACTCTCTTTACTTGCATGTCTGTAGTTTGCATGGTATGACTGTGAGTTAAGACTGCGTTTGCATGGTTTGTAAGCGTTCTTATTTTACTTCTTTTCATCTTTCACCCCTTTCCTATTCTCTCCGACTATTTTTCTGACTTGTCGGCAGTGGCCGGCGGATGATGATGGTGAGTCTTTTTTCTCTTTTTCTGAATGAATGTTAACCCATGAGTGATAGGTGTTGCTACTTACTTAACCCCTTATTTTCTTCTCTTAATCCCCTACTCTTTCCTTTCTCTCGAGCTAACCTTAGAGTGGATCTTAGGGTCTTTGTTAGCCTTAGCTTCTGTAGATCCTTCTTTCGAGTTTTCGGCGAAACTTTTGCTATTGTACCAGACATATCAAAAGCTTTTGATAGAGTCTGGCACAAATCTTTAATTTCCAAACAGCCATCCTTCGGTTTCTATCCTTCTATCTGTGCCTTCATCTCTAATTTCCTTTTTGGCCGATCTGTAGTTGCAGTTGTAGATGGCCACTGTTCTTCTCCGAAAGCTATTAACAGTCGTGTTCCTCAGGGTTCTGTCCTGTCACCCACTCTTTTCCTTTTATTTATTAATCTTTTAATTCGCACTTCCTGTCCTACTCACTCCTATGTCGATGATTCCACTCTTCACTTCTCCACCCGCTTCCCAAAGCGTCCTTCTCAACAGTCACTCCATGATTCGCGTGGTGCGGCTATAGAGTACCTGACCTCTGATCTTTCTGCTATCTCTGACTGGGGCAGAGAAAACATTGTAGCTTTCAATGCCTCAATAAATTAGCTCCTCTATCTGTCTACTTGTCACAATCTTCCACACGACTATTCCCTTACCTTCAACAACACACAACTCAATCCTTCTTCTTCTCTTAACATTCTTGGCGTTTCCTTTTCTCGTGATCTTTCTTGGAAAGGTGACATATACTCTTTTTCTAAAACAGCCTCTCAGAGGTTAGGTGTGCTGTACCGCCTCCGCAGTTTCTTCACCCCGACTCAGTAGCTATATCTGTACATGGGTCTTGTTCGCTCCTGTATAGAGTATGCTTCTTATGTGTGGAGTGGTTCAACCCACACAGCCGTACTTGACCGGGTGGAATCAAAGGTATTTCGTCTCATCTATTCCCCGCATCTTACTGAGTGTCTTCAATCTCTCTCTCTTCGCCACAATGTTGCCTCACTCTCTCTTTACTATCGCTATCATAACGGACATTGCTCTTCTGAACTGTCTAACTGCATGACGTATCCTTTAAGGAGAGCACACAGTACCAGACTTTCTACACTTTCTCATTTCTTTTCTGTCAAACTATCTAATGCGAGGGTTAATCGGTATTTTCAGTCTTTTATCTATCAACCGGTGAACTCTGGAACAATCTTCCTTAATCCATCTTTCCTCCTGTCTATGACCTCCCATCTTTCAAACGCAGAGTGTCTAGGCATCTCGAAAACCCCGGACTTTGATTTTAGCTCTCTTCTTCTTCTATGGGAGGTGCGCTTTTGCTGGCATTTGTTCTTGGCCCCTCCTTCCTGCATAACAAAATTTAACACTCCGACCCTAGCCTTATGGTAACATTATCTTGACAAACTAGTTGTGCTTGTAATGACCCTTATTAATTTGCCATTTTTATATTTTTCTAAGTATATATATATATATATATATGTATGTGTGTGTGTGTGTGTGTGAATGCTACAGGGTGCTTTATTTCCTATATGTTGACAGAAAGCGTGGGGGCGCCTGAGTGTATTCTCTAGCTGTTTCGACTGGCGGGGGTTAGTGAACCGACCAGGAGGGCCACACTTTACTTTAAAAATTTGTTTTGAGAGGTGGTGTCGCTCCAGTTAGCCTATATATGTATATATAAGCCACTAAACTAAGGTGTCTAGCTGTATTCTCTGGCTGCTGCTTACCCTCTAAAGAAACTGCCTGACAGCCGATTAGCCGTACGATTGATTATGTCATGGATGCCTCCTATGCCAAATGGTTGTGATGCTAAAGCCCCCCAGGATGGCTAGTCAAGACTCCATTATGCACTGAGACATGCCTGCGAGAACATCTCTCTCTCCTCTCTCCTTCTTGTGTTTATTACCCTTGTTAGGTTAGGTTACCCTCGCCACCTTTGAAGCCCCGGCCCTTTTCATGCATAACCCCCACTCCCCCCATTGTTATGTTAGGTTACCTTCTCCCCCCCCTTCATGCATACCTCCCTCTCCCCACTCGTAGGGTCTAATCCCCCTTGTTGCATTATTGATCATGTTGCATGGAATTGATTTGCACTCGGGATTTTTGCGGGTATACTACTACTGTTCACCAACTAAATTCAAGACTAACTTGAATAACGAGTTCATTACTTTTTTAGTCTGTATTTTTAAGGTAGTTGGAAAGCACCAAAATCTATGTATCTTGATATCGAATTAATCTCTCCTGTGCAAAGATTCCACGTCACTCTTTTTCCACTTTACTCTTACTTGTTTTATGTTATACCAATTTATATAATCAATTTAAACGATATCGCATTAATTTCAAAGCTTTTGTTGCGTTAGCTGTATAGCCTACAACACCAAAAATTCAAAAAATTGTATGTTTAACAATCTTTAACTTAAAACACATACTGTATATATTCTGTTTTTCGGACTGATGATTAGTTGTTTAAAGTATTTAAAAGCAAGGAAAACTGACACCAAAAACTATTTCTATTTTTAAATTTTCGAAGTAAATGAAACTAAATTTAGAATATCGACTTTATCCGTTTCTTTAAAAATACTCTCAATGTGTGTGTGTGTGTGTGTGTGTGTGTGTGCGCGCGCGCGCGTGCGTGTGTGTGTTTTCTTTCTGACGGGGTCACTGAAGCCGAACTTTTGCATGTCACAAAATTTTGGCTGTTTATTTAGTTTTATTCTGCTTAATGCGGAACAAATTACTTTTTGCACGTGCATTTGTAAACATATTGCTTACTAAGGGACTTTTTTCATGTTCCTCAAACTCTTTAATGTTTTACATTATATGTCGAGATTAAACTAATCTTTTTATTTGTTAAATTTTTCCAAACGAACGGTAAACTTTTCATAACTATCCTATGCATGGTACAAAAGATAAAGACGAATATGACTGAAATAGTTCTCTGTACGAATTAATTAATTAATTTATTGGGGTTGTTTAACCTCCTTCGCAACGCAACATCTAAGGCCATGTGATGAAGGGGACCTACAGCTTTAGGTGGAATCCGAACCACGGTTCGCTACATATCTGTGCGCGGAGGATGGTCTCCCATCCAACTACTACCCAGACCGAATGTCGCTTAACTTCGCTGGTCTCGGGGAAGCAGTATTACGACATTGGCCACGACGTAGCCCCTCTGCACGAATACTTATGAGAACCATTGTACCTATACACTTCTAATCCTTCATTACTTAATAACTAAAAATTGTATATTAAAACTGTTTTTTCACCATTTCAGACTTAAAGCAAAAACTTTTGATTTCAGCGAAATTAGGAAAAGACGATACCGCTACCAATAGGCCCAGTAAGACCATAGAAGGCCTTACTTGGCTATAGTCCTTAAGGAAATCTAAGTCCTTAGTCTTCAGCAGGATGGAGCACCTCCAAATACTGCTTGTGAAACTCGCAACCTTTCGAGGAAATATTTTTCTGGTCAACTAATCTCCCTTCATGAGCCAGTGGAATGGCCCAATACTTACTTGACCTCACACACCCTGACTTTTTTCTTGTGGGGTTACATAAAAGACAAAATCTATTCTACTAAGCCTAAGATACTTGAAGACCTAAAGACCAAAGCCTGAAGTAATCAACAACATCGCAGCTGAGGTATTTCCAAAAATTATATTAAACATTTGTGTAAGTTTGAATACTGTGCGAGAAAAAATGGCAATTACACTGAACGTGGTGTTTAATTAAGTTTAATAAACTGGTATATTTTATGTACCAATTGCGTTTGTCTTTGTATCTACATTCTTTTTTTTAAGATTAGCGTATCTATTTAGAAATAGGGACATATTTTGGGGACACCTCGTGTGTATATACAGTATGTATATCTATACATATATATTCACCAGGTCACAGACATTCAGTCTGATGTAGTAGTTGTATAGGTGACCGTCCTTTGTCTTTAGATGATGTAGCTACCTATGGTTCGGATTCCACGTTGACTTGTATCTCTCTCAAATGACCCTTACTGTTGATACGGAGCTTAAATCATGCAATATATATATATGCCTATTGCTGGAGGGAGCTTGGCTGTTGCGTTGAGAGGTCGTTGGATCGTGGGTGGGGGAAGTTTGATTTTTGTCTTCCACTGTAACATGAAGTAGGTAGCGACCACGCACGAATAAATAGGTACCGAGTACATAAATTCGATTAATTGAAGAAAGATAATGAAGAGTTAATTAATGCGATTCATAATCCATAATATTACAATGTTAAAGTTGTGTTTGGTAATTCGTATTTGAATAAATTACAATGATTGAATTGGAAAACAAAATAGGCCTCAAATAATTAGTCAGAGTACGAAATAAGGGACAAGGAATTATTTAAATTAAAACGTGCATCGTATTTTGTGTCGAAATGAAGAATGTGGCCTATTGTCGCGTACGGCTGATGAAAGCGAGCGTTGTAGGCGGTTGACGATGTGATAGGCCATGAATTGATTCGCGATTGGAAACCAAGCGTGTATATATACGAGGGTAATTCAATAAGTATCCGCACTTTTTATTTTCACAATTTTTTTTCACGTCTGATAGATTATAAACACATTACTTCTCAACATAGTCTCCCTGTTTCTCAATACACTTAGTCCAGCGATCTACAAGCTTCCTAATGCCATCACAAAAGAATGTTTTTGGCTGTGTGCGTAGCCAGTCATGCACCGACTCCTTCAGGTCATCATCGCCTTAGAATCGCTGACCTCTCAAAGCGTCTTTTAGTGGTCCAAACGGGTAAAAATCCGAAGGTGGCAGGTCTAGACTGTAGGCTGGATGGTCGAGAACTTCAAATTTAAGTTCTTGAAGGCATTTTCTAGTCTGTGCAGCGGTATGAGGGCACGCATTGTCGTGTAACAGAATAAAACCTTCCGACAATCTCCCTCTCCGTTTTGTGCGAAATGCTTGATTTAACTCATTCCGAAGCATGTCAGAATACGATGCACTTGTTACTGCAGTTCCACACTCTAGGTCAGTGGTAGGCAAGCTTTTTTGAAGTTGGGTCAAATTGATTTAGTGGTAATTTGTTAATTGGTCAGTGTTCAAAATTTAAATCAAAATACACTATTTTCGGGCCATTTTAAAATAAAAAACACTTCATGTAATATTTATTATTTTATATATACTATATACTACAATTGACCCGCGGGTCAGAGGTTGCCGACCACTGCTGAGTCTAGATCAGAGCTTTCCAAACTGTGTGTCGCGACACATTAGTGTGTCGCCAATACCTCCCAGGTGTGTCGCCAAACTTAGTTAATTATTTTCAATTTTTTTGTATTTTGAAAATTTTGATTTTTGTATCAACAAAATCGGCTACAAGATAAACCACCTACTGAAAAATTATCTGATATTTAATATTTGATAAAAATTAATTAGTGTGTCGCCAACGTGAAAAGTTTGGAAAGCTCTGGTCTAGATAATGTTCAAGGATAGGGCTTCATGTATCCCAAAACAGTGTTAGCATAACTTTACCTGCTGACGGCTGTGCTTTGAACTTCCTTGCAACGGGAGATGTTGGATGCTTCCATTGCATGCTCTGTCGTTTGCTTTCTGGTTCATAGTGATGGATCCAGGTTTCATTTCCAGTGATAATGCGCTCCAAGAAGTTTTCATCTTCATTATGATACCACGGCAAAAGACAAGAGCAGACGTCCATACGGTTACGCTTGTGCTCTTCTGTCAACTGTTTGGGCACCCATCTTGCACAAACCTTGTGAAAGCCAAGAATGTCATGAACTATCGAATAGGCTGACCCTTGACCGATGTCTAATGAAGGTGCAATTTCTTTTATTGTTAATCTTCTGTCATCGAAAATCATGGCTCTGGCTTCTTCCTGCTTGTCACCACCGGTTGATGTTGACGGTCGTCCTGAGCGCTGAGCATCTGTCACACATGTCCGACCTTTCTTGAACATTTGAATCCACTCGTACACACTTCGCCGTGGTAACGCATTATTCCCACACTGAGCATTTAAACGCGTGTGAATTTCAACTCTTTTCACACCTTCTGCCCACAAAAAACGAACCACGGATCTCTGTTCTTCCAGAATACAAATTGAAGCGGCGCAGCCATGCTCACTACTCGTACGATATGTGACAGCTACGAGTAGCCTAAATAAAAAAAAGTGCGGATACTTATTGAAGTATCCTCGTGTGTATATATATATATATATATATATATATATATATATAAATTTAGTAGTGGACCGGATGTCAGTTTTTCAAACATCTGCGGATGCGGATCTTTAATTTCAATATCCGCGGATGCGGATATTTAGTTAATCTATCAATATAATATAGAATTATAAATATATGACATAATTTTTCAAATTCGTGATATTACTATTATGGCAGCAATGCATAAGAATTAAAATTAATATTAATGTTTTCATTATGATAAAAATAATAACTTTCTCAAGAGTTTCAGCCACAGAAAATTCATGAAACAAGTTTCATTCAATTTCTGTGTTACCACGTATTATATTTTGAGGTTTATATATTTGTTTGTTCATTAATATAATTAATACTTTACATGAAATGTGCATGACTGGGCCTTATAAGCTACTTTATAAGCTAATTTAATTGTAAATTGCATAATTTATTAGAGGTAATATCCGCATAACATCCGCAGTCAGAAGTGCGGATGCGGATGTTAAAAATGATGCGGATATCAGGTCAACCACTAATATATATATATATGCTGGCCCAAAAGTCAGGACACATAGGGGAAAATGATTTATATTAATACTGTTTGTTTTCTCAGCTCTAGGTGAAATATGGATGGGAAATTAACGAAAAATGAGCGAGTGAAGTTGGTCTTAGTGCACGCAAGATGAGCACATATGTGCCGAGGTGCCGCAGACGAAATTAATCAGCAAAGCCAAGGGAGAATAAACACTGGTTTCTAAGCTGTCAGAAAATTGATTCAGCGATTTAAAAAATTGAGAAGTTTATGGAGGTTAATGGGTTTCAGTTTGAGCACTTATTATGAATAAGCGAACATAATGTGCGAAGCAGATGTTCTGGCTTTTGAACCACCCTGTATACATATATATATATATATATATACAGTACTGGCCAAATTATTAGGAGTTTTTTTAAAATTTCATTTTTTGGTATAAAATGTTAAATTAAACCAATTTTAAACGTTGAAAAGTTATTTATTTCTACACAAGAATACATGGTCATTATTTAGCAATAGTTTAGTACTTAGTTTGACCCCCTTAGCTGCCTTAAGGGCTGCGACACGCTTCGGCATGCCATGAATCAATTTTTTGCATAATTCCTTAATACGTTTAGAGTGAAACCAGACTTGATAAAGTCGCTCTATGAGTTGGTGTTTTGTTGTTATCGGCGTTTCATGGATTACGTCCTTTAAAAACACCATAACTTTCGATTGGGTTCATGTCTGGAGAATTTCCAGCCCATGGGAGCAACCGAACACTATTTCATGACACCATTTTTTAACCGACTTTGCCGTGTGGCATGGGGCTGAGTCTTGTTGAAAAATCCAACGTCTATTACCATACCATTCCCTTATTTGAGGCAGTAGACGTCCTCTTAGTACTTCTATATACTTGACTTGGTTCATATTCCCCTCAACAATGCTCAAACGACTAGTTCCATGCACAGAAATTGCTCCCCAAACCATGATCTTTTGTGGAAATTTCACCGTTTTCATCAGACACTCAGGCAAAAATTCTTCTCCAGGCCTCCTTCTTACACTTTGAACACGATCGTCAAGCACGGGCAATCGTTGACTCATCGGAGAACACCACCTGCAATCAAAGAAAGCCCTGTGAAAGAGTCAGTGCATAGCGTATGAAGTACAGCTAAAACGAAGTACAGTATGACTTGCTGCTTTACAGATATTTTACTGCAGTTTTATCACGTACTGTAAATACACTTCTATGCATACTGTATTTACTGTATTAACATTCTATTTAATGTTAAATACCCAACTAAACAGTTAAATATTATTCTTACTGTTCCCAATCCTCACTAGTCCAGTTAATGTGTTCCTTTGCCCATGCAAAACGTGCCTTCTTCATAGCCTCAGTGAGCCTGGCTTCTTCCTTGGGCGGTAGGCTTTGAAGCCGGCAGTTAGAAGCCTCCTGTTGACTGTTCTACGACTAATATTGATGCCATCAGCCGCTAGACTACTGGAAATGTTTTTGCAAGTAGCTCTTCTATTTCTAAGAGACAAAATTGCAATCTGTCTATCAGTTCTTGGAGTCGTTACCCTTTTTCTGCCGCATCTTCCAACCCTTTTGGGGCCTACATTTTCTCCAAATACCATTTTTTTCTTAATACGAAGTACTGACTGTGGTGAAACATGGAGTTTGGCAGCGATTTCCTTTTGTTTAAATGTAGAAGAAGTTAATAAAACCTGTATTTGCCCAATTTTCCGTGGACTCAAGTCATTCTTTCGCCCCATTTTCAAATTCACTTAAAAACTGTAACAAATAATTGCCGAAATTGGGTAAATACACTATTTAAATTAAACGGTAGTTACAATGACACGTAAAAGAAAGAGAAACACACCCGCATCGCACGACAACCAAACGAAAACTGACGAACAAACACGCTTCGTTCGACTAAAGAATTATGCAAAAAATTGATTCATGGCATGCCGAAGCGTGTCCGCAGCCATTATAGCAGCTAAGGTGGGTCAAACTAAGTACTAAACTATTGCTAAATAATGACCATGTATTCTTGTGTAGAAATAAATAACTTTTCACGTTTAAAATTGGTTTAATTTAACATTTTATACCAAAAAATGAAATTTTAAAAAAATTCCTAATAATTTGGCCAGTACTGTATATATATATATATATATTTGTGTGTGTGTGTGTGTGTGTGGTGTGTGTAAATAACTTAAAAATAAATTAGTATAACTCATTTTCATAGTGTTGCAAAATTGTTCAATTAAGAGAAGTGTAAGAGGAGGAATGCTACTTACTCTATAACAAAAATAGAAACAATACTCACTTTCAAACTAATAACTACAAATAGATTAAAAGTGAGGCTAAAAATAGCCTTAACTTCAATAGAAAAGAACCCAATAAAGAAAAATAAACCTAATCTAACGTAATTTAAACTAACTTTTTAATATCGATATTTTTCATGTCGACATTGTGCAGATCGGCTTTTTTTCACCTCAAAACTAACACCCCCTTTCCCTTATACTGCATTCCATCTTCTATCGATGACCAGTGAACAGCAAAAACATTTGATTCATTTTGGGTTTGTTAACGTTTCTTATGTTTAATTTAACTTTTAATTATTTTAATTAAGAAAAAGTAAAGGAATTTAATGACAATGTGGTGATGGAAGAGATATTTAGTTTAATGGAATATTTGAAGTAAGTACTAAATTTTTACATTAAAGATGTTATGCAATTTGCATTTATTTGTTTGCGTCCTTTTTTTATTGATATACTCGTGTATGTGAGCAGGGGCTCCATCTTGTTGGAAAGTATATATTTCACCACTAATTCGTCGAATATCAGTTAGATAGAGTGAAAGATATACTTTCCAACAAGATGGAGCCCCTGCTCACAGAGCACGCCAAACTGTCACATTCCTTGAGAATGAAACACCGGATTTTATCGAACCCAATATGTGGCCGGTTAGTAGCCCCGATCTTTCACCATTAGATTATGGTGTTTGGGAAGCCCTGAAGGCCAAAGCTTACATCCCGGGTACCAATATAAGAGACATCAGCCGTATATCAATGCATGGCTGATCGTTATTTATACACAACGTACAAACAATCTGCTCTCTTCTTGTACCTACACCTGCAGGAATTTTATAACAATCCTCACTCCACTTCTCAACTACCACGAATATTCTAATCATCTCAACACTTGATTAAACAACATTCCGTTTATCAGAGTTTGTCTACAAATCGTTTCAAGTACATAGTTAATGGCACCGGTTTCAGCCTGAACACGCGCAATGACTTCGTCACGGACACATCGTACACGGCATTAAGAATGCTTCTCAAAGGAAGTTCCATCGTATTCGAGGAGTGCACGTCCACTCGGTTCAAGCTCTGAGATGACTATGAGCCACAGGCGAGCGGATCGGCTCGACGGGAGGAGTGAGTCACACCATAAGCTGATGAAACGTGTAGGGCGTTGTTCCAACGTGAATACTTGTATCCCATTATACTGGGTAGGTGTTTTGAGAAATTTTCCGATACATTAAGCAATACCGGTTTTAATGTTTTATCACTCCCACTCCCCAGAATACGCACCAGACATTTTCGCTTAGGGGGATTTTCACGAACTAAACACATTTTATTTACACTCCGTTGCACTATTTGAGAGAAACATATGCCCATATTTTTCCTTTTTGCTTAGCAGACGATACTCATCTCTAAATTCTGTTAAAAACTCACGCAGGCTTTTAGCCACAACCTCACTACAAACCTCGTCATGATATATATTAATGTAGTGGTAAAATTACTTAAGATTCTTCATGATGACAAGATTTACAATCTCAGTCGCAGTGTACGAGTAGCCGTTATGATGCAGCATGACATAATTTCGCTTGTCGCACCACTCATCGACAAAACTCACTAACCATAACCGTTGCTTCTCTTCTGCATGTGTTGTTTCTTCTACTTCATGGTATATGTAAGCTTTTATAAAGTTTAGTCCTATAACATAGTTCAATACATCACTTGTACCACGAAATCCTGCAATGTTCTCGCCAGAATAGCCGTTGAGTATTTGTACCTCTTGTTCCTTCGCACGATTCAATGTAGCCTTAAAAGTATCAAAGGAGGGTGGAATAGGGAGCCATTCAGTAACCTTATCTTCACACTTTGCCGAATACAACTGCATAAACGTCAAACACGCACTATTAAAGGTAGCCATTACTATTTTTCGTCTACGTGGGGAAATGCAAGTCAGAGACCCAGGGCTTGCAGCGGTCAACTGAGCCCGCAGGGAAGAGATATGTCCAGGTAGTAGCAGGAGTCACGTGACCGATCATACAGGTGGGTGGAGCTTAGAATTTTCTCCTGTACATACGCTGGGCGGCGCTTAGAATTTTCTCCTGTACACACACACACACACACCACACACACACACACACACACACACAAAGGAGAAAGTGAAACGCTAATTGAAACACGATTTATTTAATAAACGAAATATTCACGGTGTGTACTGTATATATATACACAATACGTGTAATAAATAAACATATCGTTAACAATAGACATATATTAGAATCAAAGATTATGGTATCGAAAGGGTACGGTATCATAGGTACCAGGCACCTGGTAACATTTCCTATAGGTGTTACGGCACACCTTTGTACCCCTAAGTTCCTTCACGCCCCTTAGCTTCTGCGCCCGAAAATTGTGGGTCCCTACAATTAGTTGGGATGGTTGGTCGCCCTCATCATCATCCAAACACACTAGATCCTTCAACGAATCAAAGTTAATGACCCGCAGGTTCGCCTGGTTAAGCGTGATACCCTTAGCCTTCACGATATATTTCATATTCTCCCCCACCCTCACCCGTACCCCATACGTTTTTGGTCCTGTTGAGACAAAAGAGTCGGCGTATGCGATGTCTCCATACTCATCCTTGACCTCATCAGTTAACTCCCTGATGAATTCACCAATAGGAGACATGTATTCACCCTCCCTCGCTGTGAATATCACACTATCTGTATCGGCGTACAAAACCATCCGACCAAGAGAATGCAATAGGCCCCAAAGGTTGATGCGTGCGTAGGCCGTTGTGAAGCTGGCTACAGGTATGTTTGTAACCCGTGAGGTATCTGTGCCCAATTGGGTATTGTTGTACTTTATTATGTAACTATTACCTACATTCACGATCTCCATAACCTCTTTATCGGGAGCGTTGGCACAATCCCAGACTTCACTATAACTTTATGCCAAATGAACGTTCCCTTTGCCAGTATTCTGTGCAAATTTTCCTCAAAACTGTTTAGACACAACTTTGCAGTAAAGCACTTGCCTGGGTTCTTCACAATTTGGGAACGGTCAAGCTGTATACCTTCATGGTCACGGTAACGTTGAATATAAGCCGATTTTTCATCTTCGGTGTCAACTCCTCGCAGATACCCTGATGCTTCTACTTTATCCTTCAGAAAAGCGTTTATATATGGCGTGAAAATGTTGGGTAGCTTCTGAAACCTCCATCTCATGAATCTTCAATATTCTGTAGCCATGACGAACGGCTAGGTCCAGCTCAGGGCTTGTATATACGCCTCTGATCTTACGCTGGTTGGTTGTATGATTATAATCCCCATTGTTCTCCTCTGCGCACTTCACGCAGAGGGGAAACATTAAATCGTGATCTACAACGACGGGTAAGATTGGCATCCATAAATCGCGAGGGGAGCACATCTACGAAAGAAAGGCCGAAGTAGAACCCGTTCAAATTTGTGGAGAGCACCTCGATGGTGGGCAGGTCATGTTCCACCAGTTTTTCAGGTGCACCTACGGGGTACGGACTTGTACGCCCTCCGAACAAGCTATCACCGCATTTGAGAGGATCCAGCACCATTGAACGCTTGATCGTGTTTATTCCTTCATGGTACTGTCCATTCTTTTCATTCGTGCATAATACTCATGTTCCCACAAGACTTTGTGAGTGAACTGGGAGCCTATAAGTTGATCGCGGGTGCGGGTCCACGCAAGACTGTCGGTAGATCTACCGTGGATATCTCCTAAGATTCCACACTTTGGACGGTGGCATCTGTGCCACCAGCAACCGTTAAAGGAGTACACAGTCTTCTCACCAGTGGCACGGTTTTCGCTTTGACCATCAACCCAAAAACACGACCATTAACCTTAATGGGTACTTCCACCGTGTTGCAGGCATGCTTATGTATACACCTGTCTCCTGCTGTATGTGTATGAGCCAGTAAATAGCCTTGTGCCCATAACTGCGGGGATTGTTTCTGTGAATGACGGCAAAGGTGTCTTTAGGCATGAAGTTATTCTTGAACACCGAAAAACACAATGAGGCGATCGTGGTTGCGACTTGCAACGGATCGCTATATTATAAGGATTAGATTCATTAAAACTGTTGTAGTAGAGGTCAAAATCTTCACGTTCATCTATACTCAGATATTCATAGTTAAAGTAGTGTTTGGGTGGAGGTAGTCCTACGTAAATTAAGGTTTCGCTAGTGAGGAATGTGTAAGGGAAATATCCTTTTGAAACTTCAGCGGCTACGCCCATGACCTTGGGTAGCTTTGCTAATTTACAAGGTGTGAATAATAAAGTGTCTTTAAACTGTACATTACCTCTTATTTGCATCTGTATGAGTTTGTTTCCTCTTTTCAAGGGGTCACCTGTAAATATCTCAGATGAATCGTGTTCAAGCAGTTCCTTATAAAGGAAATGTGTCAAATTTTGCCCTGTTATGGGCAAGAATATACAGTTATTTTTATGAACTTGTCCGCTAACATGACAATATAGGACACAAAGAGTTTTACAGGGCTATCGTGGGCAATCGTTTTGAAAACGTTTGTGCGTTTACCACATTTGTGACACTCATCACACTCGATCTCCATACACTCATCACAGATAGTCTAGCTTCGAAGTAAATGTGGAATAACATCTTTGGTTTCAGCGTTCGTGTGTTTCTATATCGTAGTACACAGTTATACAAGGTCTACTTTTAGGCTTAGCGTCTATCATATAACATACATGCTTTACTCCAACCGCCTTATATTCCTCATGGCACGTAGAACAGTGAATTTCATCACATTTATGCTTGAAATTCCCCCAATTATCCTTCATATGAAACATACCACATTTACAGATTCTCATTTTCCTAAACGTGCCAATTATCTTATGGAGCTCAAAACAGTTATTATTGAAAAATGTGTGTCTACACACATGACAATCCCTCTTCTCAGCTTCTACTACACGGCTTTCACATTTGGAGCTTTTACACTGCTCACACACCATGTGGCAATCTTTACAATGTTTCATTATATCATCCGCAAACTCGATATACCCCTTACACAAATCATGATGTCGTCCATATTTTCGACCTTTATCATAACTCGCGCAAAGGTCCTTTATATTACAGATGGGGAGATACGTTGTTCCTGACAGTCCTAAAATAAGTAGGGGTCTTGTACGATCTCTCACACAGCTTTTAAAAACATACACACTCCTACGACGATCATCCATTCCCAATACAACTATACGAACATTCATTTCCTGCTCTACCCTTCTCAGCTCTTCAGAACCCATATTACAGTCAAACTCAAGTTTACAGTCTACAGCTGGTTTACGGGCACACTCCACTACCATAGGCAACCAAATTTTTTGCGCCCGTGTATTTAGCACAGTGAACATGAGCTAATACTAATGCTATAAAGCCGCAACCACGATCGACGTTTATATGCCGTCTGTAAATAGCCTGAGATTTGAAATTAAGAGTATAAGGTGTTGCACATTGACCCGCAACACGGAATACACGGTCAATACTTACCATGAAGTTGTCCATATTGAAGGCTATACTACTTTGAGACGCCTGCATTATACGGCCTAATATATACTCTATATCTACAGCTGCCAAGCGTCTGAATGGTATTACTACCCAAAAATCATCTACATCCCCGTCATCTGACCCGAACTCGAAGGCCAGCCTCGTCCTGACTTCACGTTCGTCGCGGTTCTGAAGGGCAAACCTCAAAATACGTTGGACTACGCGTCGCAGTCCGTGTTCAACACCATTGCTCTACATGGATCGAGGATCAACCCTGACTATATACCGATTTCTAGTCAAGGCTAGGGTGGGGGTAGCGGTGCGCACCAACTCGAATGTTATGCCATCCTCTACAGAAGGAGAAGCTGCTGCTGCTGCTGCTGTGGAGGATGTACCCGGAATTGAACAAGAATAAGGGGGTATATTTGAGGAAGGTACTATTGTGGAGGTTCTGCCGTAAGACGTAGAGGGTTGGGGCTCTATTACTGGGGGGTCTAACAACCGGCGCAATGCTGGCACGTTTTATACCTGACGTGGAGGGTTCTTCATCATGCTTCTGCTTTGAATTGTCGCGTGCTACAGGTATCGTTGGTGTGGACTCGGCAGTGGGAATGGAGACTGTGATCACAACTACACTCTCGTCAGGGTCATCTGTAATATCGATGATGGGGTGCTGTACCTCATCGTCATTCACGGTTCTGTGGGAGAAGAGAAAAACAAGACTGTAGAATATAAGGATTATCACTTAAATATTTATTATATTTTGTAAATGACCCACTTAGGAATGTGATGTGTTATATCTGGCCCAACAGGATGTAATAAAACTGTGTGTATACTTAAAATCATTAAAGAAAAGGGAGAGAGATGTTCTCAAAATTTGTGCATAAAGTTATATGGTGCTATTCGACGTATCAATCAGTGTTCAACGAGTACCAACATGATATTTTGTTCCACAAAGGTGTATATGACGTTAATTCGTTAAAGGGAAATGAACATGAACAATGAACAGTCATTGTCATTGACGATCTCATGTTGGAGATGGATAAAACGTTTGCCGAGACATTTACAGTATTCTCCCACCATCTTAACATAAGCGTGTTCTTCATCAATCAGAATCTATTTCTCAAAAATAGATACATGCGCGATGTGTCGTTAAATACACAATATCTAGTCTTATTCGCAAAGTAGAGATGTATCACAAATTGGGGAATTAGCTAATCAAATGTTCCCGAATCAACGTAAGGAGTTTATGGAAGTTTATAAACAAGCTACAAGCCCGCGTTATGGATATTTACTTTGCCACCTTCATCCGCGAAACACGTTTAGGGTGCTTCTAAGAACGAATATATTTCCAAACGAGCCTAAAACGGTGTATATTCCAGAATGACAAAGAGGCTAAAGAAATACCATGAATTAATAAAAATCTATCATCGACTGCCCGGGCAAAGCAACAGATGTTTACTAAAAATAACGACTCCGACTTTTTAACATGCATTTGTGAAATCTCTCTTAAAGTTATACAGGGTGTCCCTAAAGTCTGGACACATAGGCAAAATGCATATTTTCAATAAATAAATTTTTCAACAACATTTTATTTAATTGGAATATTAATAAATAACATCTTCAATGTGATTTCCACCATTTGTGATGCAAAGTTCGATGCGCTTTGCGAGATTCACATGAACCCGATGCAGTAACTCCACATTTCCGTCAATTTGAGCACATTCATTCATGATGCGTTCCCTCAGGTGATTCATATCTGTGATTTTCATTGAGTACACCTTCTCCTTTAGCATACCCAGAAAAAGAAGTCAAGGGGGCTAAGGTCTGGTGAGCGAGGAGACCATTCCACAAGACCACGTCTTCCAATCCAGTTAGAGAAATTTTCATTCAGCCAATCTCTTACCATCGTGGCGTAATGAGCAGGGGCGCCATCCTGTTGGAACCACTGAGGGAGTCCTTCACCTAGCCTTTCAAGTTGGGGCATTAACTGGTCTCTCAACATGGTGAGGTATGTCTCACCAGTTACATGATCATTGAAGAAAAGTGGCCCCAACACATGAGCTTTCCACAAACCACACCATACCATAATCTTTTGGGCTCCTTGCTGTTTGGAATGGACCACCCAATGCGGATTGTTTTGCGACCAGTATCGATATGACCATCCTTCACGTCCACTGAGAAGTACCAGCTCAATCCTTTCTTCTTTGACAAACTCATATTTAATCTGTGGGGGAAAAACATATAGTTAGTTATAGTTAGTGATATTTCCTATGTGTCCAGACTTTAGGGTAAATTGCAATGTATCAATGAAATCCCCTCAGAAGGCTCGCCTACGCCGTTTCAAGAACATAATACGTACACTCGCTCGTAAAAGTCAAACTGTGGGAAAGAAAAAAAGAATTATTGTACAAAGAGGAGGGTCATTCCTCCACATCTTATTTACAGTTTTGGGTCCTTTACTGATTAGATTAATATAATGAAGAAAGTGGTAGTGATTCCACAAGAGGTGTATGTTTCACTGCAAAGTTCAAAGAATCTAGACACGGTTCTAAAACCCCGTAAAAGCAGGCTTAAAAGAATGGAAAGCGAATGTTAGCCTTATTAAACAGTGAAAAAAAACTGATGAGAAAAGAATCTTATACTAAGAAGCTCTGCAGAAATTTCTTCACGAGTACGAAAATTATAAGAATCCGACAGAGATCCTCGTGGTTATTAGGCACAGCACAGACAACGATAGGCATAGTGACATAGGGCCTGTGTCCGACGATGGAGCTGACCAACCAAAGATTAACGGGTTGACCCCACAACATATCGAGAATGTATGAAAAAGCACCCTCCCACATACATTGAGGAATAAAGGTTTTAAGTCTTTATAGTCTATTGAAAGAGGACCCTAACATACAATGGACCGATACAGGTGAGATTACTGTGGAAGGAGCAAAGGTACAGGGATCGAATATCGTAGATATTGTCCATTATCTGGTGAGAAAGTGGAATAGGCCCTCACCATCAGGATGGAAGCATATTAAAGCAAGGCTACAACAAATAAATGTCCCGAAAACAATGATAGGAAATCTGAACAGATTAAAAGACTTGGAACATGCCTCGCACGTCCCTCAATTGAAAACGCCATCACCCCCGGCGGTAACACCTCTGAAGAGGAGAAAGAAGAGGATAAACAACGATCAACCCTATCCACGTACCTCTAAAATACGCAAATGGCTAACATATTAAGAAGACGCTATTATGACATTTCTAACCCAGCCTCCTACGGAGGCGTAGATAGACTGTACAGAAGTGTTTACAATGATGGAGTAGGGAAAAAAGATGTTGAGAGGTTTTTTGCTGGAGCAGGACGCTTATACACTTCACAAGCCTGTGAGAAAAAGGTTTAAAACAGCCAAGACGACAGCGGCATCGATTGACTCTATTTGGCAAGCAGATTTAACAGACATGCAAAGATATTCACTCTATAACGATGGTTACCGCTACATCCTATTCATAATAGATGTATTCGCTAGATATCTGTAGCTAATTCTTCTGAAAAATAAATCGCCTGAAACAGTTACTAAAGCCGCCAAAACGTTGATGTTGAAAGAAAACAGGGTTCCTGGCTATTTTTGTACGGATATGGGAAAAGAATTTAATTTATAGGCTGAGCTTTTTAGAACATGTTGATAGAGTTTAATATCAGCTACTACACTAACAATTCTATACATAAGGCTTCTTTAGCTGAAAGATTTCAGCGTATCATAAAAGATTGCATGCACCGCTATTTTACACATAAAAACACATACAAATATATAGACATTCTGGAATCATTGGCCTCATCATACAACCGCTCACACCATCGCACGATTGGGACAACACCTTACGAGATTTTAGAAAGAGGTGCGCGCACTGAGCCTGATGTGAGAAGAGATGGAAAACCACCACCACACTCTGTGCGTTTCAAAATCAATGATTATGTAAGGCTGTCGCGTTCGGGAAATAAATTCGCGAAAGCTGGACACGTGAGATTTTTAAAGTTGGGGCTATGAAATCTAAAGGCGAGATAATGTTGTATTACCTTAAAGATTTGAATGGGGAAGAAATAGCAGGAGGCTTTTACCGCGAGGAGTTGCAGAAAGTGACATTTAATTT
Source organism: Bathynomus jamesi (assembly GCA_023014485.1). Classification (NCBI taxonomy): domain Eukaryota; kingdom Metazoa; phylum Arthropoda; class Malacostraca; order Isopoda; family Cirolanidae; genus Bathynomus; species Bathynomus jamesi. The sequence continues at coordinate 1,021,145 of JAJOZX010000605.1, forward strand.
AGGAAAAAATGAGTTTAAAATTAAAAAAATTTAGGAAGCAAAGGTTCAGAAAAGAGAAAAATGTACCTGGTGAAATGGCTAGGATACCCAGAAAGCTTCAACACCGATATAAAAGCTGATGCAATAATGAAGCTTAAATAGTATGCAACATGGCGCCTAACCATTTCTACGTCACACTCCCGTTCTTCTCGTCTCTGTCTGTACACCCTAATAACACACTAGCCAACTTTGTAACAGAACTCCACGGACTCATTGAATTGGGTCGTGATACGTATGAGGTGGATATATGCGAAATTCAGCTGAATACCCTTTTTTTAAGAACTGATTATAAAGAACCCATTTTTACGGTTCTTAGAGATGTAATGAGTGTGAAAAAGCCGGGGTAGCTCGGGATGAAACCATACGTACCGCCCTGACTGGGGATGCATGGTATTACAATACAGAAGTAACACTAGGACCGGGCCACTATGGTGCGATCGAGGATGTTGTGAGAGACTTAAACGTAAGTTTAAAAAGCTCAAATCTTACAGGCGATTTAGTATACGAAATCTTAAACAATGATCCCCATGCATGTATTGTGGCCCTAAATTCGCAGGCTAACCGAAATATTAAAGACCAAAGAGTGTTGAAAATTATGACCAATGGATGATATCCTTCAGTCATCCAAAGAGATACATTTCACGAGGCACAACACGACTTGTCCAGCCTAATGTATCAGTTGAAATTGGAGAAAATGGTTGATGGCTATAAACCCCAAGACATGTGCTATATTTACAGCAATATAACGGAGCACCCGTTTGTTGGGGATACCCAGGCACGCCTGCTGCGCATAGCGCACATCCAACACCATAGAGGGAGTAGTTTGAGTATTACATATGACAGGCCCTATTATTTGAATGTCGCAGCTAATCTAATAACCAATATCTCAATATATATAAGAATGATTGAGGGAAAAAAATTTCCCATCCGGTAATAGGAGCTTAACAGTGAAGCTGCACTCTCGACGCACTGAGTTATAATGGACAGAGAACCTTTCACAGTCTATCGAGGTGTGAGATACCAGCGTGATAGTGGACTTGGGTCCATTTTTTCAACCATACTACGTACGGCTGTCCCCTTGCTGAAGAGCGGTGCCAGATACCTCGAGAGGAAAGCGTTACAATCAGGTCTTAACACGGCAGAAGACATAATGGCTGGGGCTAAACCTAAAGAAGCTCTAAAAAAACACTTAAAGCGTACACGGGACGAAATCTTCAAAGATGCAAAGAGAAAAATGCGTGGTGATGGGAAGAAGAAAAGGGCTGTCCGGGAGAAGGGGTTACCACCACGTGGCATTAAACGTAAAAGGATATTAAAAAAGAAGTGCTCTAAGCGAATAAAACCTCTGGTTGACCATTTTTTTGAATGATATAAGCTAAGGACATTGATCTCATGAATCATAGTTTGTTTACTACTGGTCGAGAGAGGAGGCACTATTTCTAACTCGTCATGGCACGCTTCATCCATCCGCGTAGTTCACAATGTTATAAATCGGAGCTGTCCCTTATAGCCCATTCTGATGGAACGGACTGCGATGACAAATATGCTGTATACCCTGAAACAAACTTTCTGCACTCCTTATTCAACCAGTGTGACGTATATTTAAATCAGGTCAACATATCGACAGGAACGGTACTTCCACCTACGATCCTATCTGGAAAATGTGCTGAACTTTTCCAAAGAAGCGAAGGATACCTTTTTAAGTGCCGAGGGCTATTATCAAACTAAAGACGAAAGTAGTATAAAGGACAAATTTAAAAATTCTAAAAAGAAGATACATGAGTGTTTTGGACGCCTGCAAACAACTTCACATTCCAGAAGTTGCTTCTGAATGGGGTGGATATGAAAATATAGCTCACCCGCACGAATCATGAGATCTGTTTAAATCTAGATGCTGATCAAGAAGAGGGAGCAAAACCCGTTGTGATTCACATTATGGAGATATACCTGCGCGTACTGCGAGTGAAACTGATTTCACCTAAACAAATAGAAATTGAGAAAAATTTACTACACGCCACAGTAAAATACCCAATTAACAGAGCACAGATCAAACTATACACGGTGCCAGCAGGGCTGGCATCGAAACAGATAGAAAACATCGCCCTGGGAAATCTACCTAAAAAGATATTAATTGGAATGCAGGACCATGCTTCGGTGAATGGAAAATATAAAAAGAGTGCCTTTAAATTCGACAATTTCAGCCTTAAAAATATAATTCTATACGTCAATGGTGTTGCGTTGGGCGGGGCTATGGATATTGATTACACTGGTATGCATCAATTTTGCTGTCAAGGGTTTTGTAAGTGATTCTTATAGAGTTTTTCCTGCTGATTTCGAATCTGCAATCCGTTTTTCTCAATCAGCTCAGGTTATCCGGCTATGGCCTCATAAGTAAAATAGAATTTTTTGTGATTTTGTCAAAGCGGAATTGGAACAGTAACATCTATCATCACTTGTTTCACTTGTATAATGTCTTTTTTTACTTTTCAGGCATATAGATAAAATATTTCATAATGAATAGAGCGTGTAAAAATGATCCCAATAGATTCTGCTACATATGTGGGACGGTTACCATGCCAAATAACCAGTCCCAAATCACTAAATTTGTGAAGACAATGTATAGAGCATACTTTGAAATTAAGCTAGGGGACCAGGACAAAAATTTCGCCCCTCATATGTGCTGCAAGACGTGCATTAAAAATTTGAGAAGATGGAGCAAAGGCAGAGCGAAATCTTTGTCTTTTGGAATTCCCATGATTTGGAGAGAAGGAAAGGATCACGTGACAGATTGCTATTTCTGCATGACAAACCTCCAAGGTGGGCTTATAAATTTATTTTTCTTAAATATTTTGAAATCGTCGTATGAAACTTGACATAATATTCACCATAATGTAATATTCACCATATATAGCATAATATTCACCATAATGGTAATCATACATTTACATATACATATTGTTATAGAAAATACATTTACACATACATATTGTTATACAAGTTACATTTACATATACAATGATTGTATATTTTCTTTCTTTTTCATTCATATTGTCCCCGAAGGGACAATATGAATGAAAAAGAAAGAAAATATACAGACTCCATCGACCTATTTCATATCTTACAGACCGCAGCCTTCCCTCACGAGCCGCCACTGTCTGAATGCTTCTTCTATTTCATATGCAAGTTTTATATCCATGTTTCTGTGTTTCTATTTTCAGGAGTTAACAAGAAGAATAAACAATTGTTGTATACCCTGACATTCCTTCTGCTATGAGACCTGTACCCCATGGTCCTGGAATTCCAATACCCGACCCACCTCAAACCCTGGACTTCGATGATTCTGATGATGAATCAATGACCAATGCCAATGACCAGTCCCAGTCGTATATACCTCAAAATACCGCTTCAAATGAGCCGAGGCCTCTCAACCAGGCCAAACTTAATGATCTTACCAGGGATTTAGGACTTTCCAAATTAGCTGCCGAGATCTTGGGCTCACGACTTCGAGAGGACAACTTGCTGGCTCCGGGAACAACATTCTCCTGGTATAGGAAACGAGAGGAAGAATTCCACAAGTTTTTTGCAGTGCACGAAAATACCTCTTCCTTAGTGTACTGCTGCAATGTTGAGGGGCTAATCGAATCCTTGGGCCTGCCATATAACGCATCAGAATGGAGGCTATTTATAGACTCGTCTAAACGAAGTTTGAAAGCAGTACTTCTCAACATTGGAATAGGGTTGCATCAGTCCCTGTAGCACATTCCGTACAACTTACTGAGAGCTACGATAACATGAAATTTACTGGATGCTCTCGTATACGACCAACATAACTGGAGGATCTGTGGAGATTTGAAGGTAATACTAATATCATAAGTAAACTATTGCTATTGACTATGTTGTTTTTCCAAAGGTTATTTGAGAGCGTATAAGAACACTTAACTTCCCCACAGAAGTGATACAGTCCAATGCATAGATTTTTTTATCTGATAGAACAATTCTCTAAATTCTTTAAATATTTTCTTTTTTTTCAGATTGTGGCATTTGTATTGGGAATGCAAGGGGGATACACGAAATACCCATGTTTCCTCTGCAAATGGATAGCCGAGCGGATGAGAAGCACTATGCACAGCGTGAATGGGCATCCAGAGAGAATTTTGAACCTGGGTCTCATAATGTCGTTTCAGTGCCCCTTGTACCACCAACAAAAATTTTGCTCCAACCACTTCATATTAAGCTGGGCTTGATGAAAAATTTCATCAAATCAATGAATAAGGAGGGTTCAGCATTCCGATATCTCGAGAGTAAATTTCCTCATATATCTGATGCTAAACTAAATGCTGGGGTTTTTTGATGGTCCTCAAATTCGAACTTTGATCAAGGATACTCAGTTCGAAAACGCAATGACTCCAACTGAGAAGAATGCCTGGCAGGCATTCAAATCAGTGTCACTGATTTTCTTGGCAAGCGTAGAAGTCCAGAATACGAGTCCGTTGTCGAAAACTTGATGGAAGCTTTCAAAGCTCATGGGTCGCGCATGTCCATAAAAATGCACTTTTTGTGGTCCCACTTGGACTATTTTCCTGAAAATTGCGGGGATTATAGTGAGGAACAGGGTGAACGATTTCACCAAGATATCAAAATAATGGAAGAGAGGTACCAGGGAAACTGGGTTATCAATATGCTGGCGGACTATTGCTGGTGTTTGAAGCGAGACGTGCCCGAAGAAAACACAGACGGAAAGCCAAAAAAAACTTCATTCCTTCCTCAATAAACTTTTTTCCATATTCATTGTATGAATAAAATATTTATTCACACAATGTTTTCATTTTTCACGAGTGTTCTTATAATATTACTCGTATCTACAGTGTTTAAGCTAAAAAAATCAATAAATTTGGGGATAAAATTTAAAATTGGACTTATAATAAATGGCCAATAGAGAAAAAACCTGACCTGATTGAGGAAAACCAATGTCATTTTCGAATTCAGCATGGTCGAATTATATAATATGAGTTGAAAAAACCCTCACAGCAGACAAAAACATTTCATATGCATACCAGTGTTATTCATCAGACGCTGTGTTCCCGCTTTGTGCGAGGGCATATAGTAATCTAGCCCATATTGCAGGTGCTTGTGATGAGCTCGGGTTTGTGATAACGCAGAAAGAATTCATCGAACAAATTAACCTTTATCAATTTGACATCACACCTGACTTATCTGCTAGTGTAAATACACATTTAAGTCCACAGCAGAGTGGAAACATCTCAGTCAGATTGGAATTCGCCAGGCCTATAGACGCGCCTATTAGTGTACTAGTATACTTCGAGTCACAAGCCCTAATAGAAGTTGACAGAATTAGGAGCGTTTTCAATGACTTTTAAAATGGATGCGAATACACTCCAGAGAGTAATGTACAGTGAACGAATCACAGGTTCCAAATTTATCGGTGTGTTTGCAAAGAATGAAACATTGAAATTGCCAACTACGAGAGATTGCGGTAGTCTTATTGTGAATACAGATGTTATTGGTAGTGAAGGAATTCTTTGGTTTGCAATCTATTTTAAAAATAGGGACGGCATGTACTATTTTGATTCACTCGGTACTTAACCCTGGAGTGACCGTTATTGTAAAATTTCTTGAGCAGATGCATATCCCCGAAGTCCGAAGTTGTATGGAATTTTTTCCTGCTACAAGGATATTTTAGGAGTACTTGTCGGATGTACTGCCTTTCATTTCTCATGCATATGTCACGTGGTAAGGAATTTATAAATTTTTAAAAATTATTCGACCCGTGTCACCTTAAACGAAACGACGAAATGGTATGCAGACAGATAAAAAGCCATTTTCCGATTGTGCGCATCGTGTATAGTATGATGCTTTGTTCGTATATATATATATATATATATATATATATATATATATATATATATATACAGGGTGTCCATAAATGTTTACCCTGAAAACAGTATGCTCTCATGTTTTAATGACGAATCTACATCCGTTTTCTTTTTACAGGTGATCTCGTACACGCATAGAGTTTCTGTGCTGGTGTGTTTCGTCTTCCGCATTCGCCGCTAGGAGCGCTGTAGTAGGTGTTCAGTTAAGATGGCGTCTGTGACAGAGAAGGCACAATGTTTTGTGTGGCTTGCAGAAACAAAATCTCCTGTCAGTGTTCAGCGAAGGTTCAGAACAAAGTATGGAAAGAATCCACCTGATGTGAAGTTAATTAAGTCGTGGATGAAAAAATTCTTGGAAACTGGAAACGTGGAAAAGGAAAAGAGCAGTGGTAGACACTGTTTCCGCAACTGTGTACTTGGATATGCTCACAAATTACGCCATCCCCCAGCTGCAGGACAGGCAGCCAACTGTCATCTTCCAACAAGATGGGGGCACCCCCTCATTGGGCGCATGTTGTTCGTGAAACTCTCGACGCAACATTTCCAAATCGATGGATTGGTAGGGACGGGCCAATCCCATGGCCCCCAAGATCACCAGACATTACCCCGCTGGATTACTTTCTCTGGGGTCATGTTAAAGATTTGGTTTATGCAACAGTTGTTCCAGATATCAGGACATTGTGAGAACGCATTACGGATGCAATTGCAACAGCTAACCCACAAATGTTGGAAAATGTGTGGCGTGAATGTGAATACCGTTTAGACATTTTACGTGCCACTAGGGGTGCACATGTGGAAGCTTATTAAGTTCATTAACTATGTATCAAAACTTTGTATGTTTATCTACTTATGATTAAAACTGTGTTTGAATACGAGTGTTTATTTAAAAGTTATAGCATGCTTTAATCAGGGTAATCATTTATGGACACCCTATATATATTTCTATCCAATAATGTTAGTTTGTGCATTCTGTAGCTTATTTAAGATGGTTATTGTACTAAAAACATGATTTCTTTCATTTAATAAATTGATGAAAATACATTGTGTCCTCTTACCCGAAAAAAAATCGAAACATAAGGAAAAAAACTTACAATATTTCGTTAATGATGTGACAATGGCTGGGTTCACTGCTCGGTAAATCTTCTACTTCCGTATTCAGGTCCACGACATACGTTTCTTCAAAACGAAAAGATTGTATAACACGAGTCAAATCCTCATCGGACCTTAAACTGCATTCCCTTGCGCCGGATCGTACGGATCGTCATTGAAAATATCATCAACTGTTTACGTTGAAAATAATCCGTCCCTATTGGTTGCGTTAAAAAGACTAATTGTAGCCACTGCGGCACTGTCTCCATCTCATATAAAGCCGGTAAACTGTAAAGTTCTTGTGACTGATCATGATGCGTGTGTTTATTCACTGGTGAAAATAACAGCTGTGAGTTCCAGCTGAAAATACTCACTTTTATATGTGGTACGATGCCCATTTGTAGGCAGAGATTAGAATGCCAATCACAAGCTCACTGACTTCCTCATTGGATTTACAGTGGGCGGTACTTAGCCTTTTCTACGATTGTCTACTCTGCCCATACGCAGGACGGAGAGTTACAAGGAGTTACACGGAAAAGAAGTACCTCAAAAGGCCTTGCGGCCCATACCGTGGAGGTACCAATGGCAACGGGTGCCAGGGAAAAATTCATACACCCTCAGATAGTGTGCAAGATTCGGTCTAACCTTTTCTTGAACTGATCTACAGAGGAACTGTTCACAACTTCTGAAGATAACCTGTTCCACGTGTCACAGATCTTGTAGGTAAAGTAATTCCCACACACACTTGTGCTAAACCGTTTCAAATCCAACTTCCAACCATTGTTGCGAGTTGAGTTATCATTCAAACTAAACATGCTTCTAAAATCGATATCGTTGAACCCGTGTAAGAGCTTGAAAACCTCGATGAGTTGACCGCGCATCCTCCGAGTTTCAAGCGAAAACAAATTCAGGGCGCGTAAGCGTCGATTGTAGCCCATATGCATAACGGAAGGGATTAACTTTGTGGCCCTCTCCTGCACTCGCTCCAACCTCTCATTATCTTTCCTTAGGGTGGGCGACCAGAACTGCACAGCATACTCCAGGTGCGGCCGAACCAGGGAATTGTACACAGAGAGCACAATCTCCTTGTTCCGAAATTAAAATTGCCTCCTGATATAACCCAACAGCTTCTGGGCTTTCTTTTCCACCTCCACGCTGCTAATTAACGCACCCAAGTCCTTTTCCAAATCAGTGGCCTCGATATTACTCCCCAACATCGAGTAGTCCGACTTGGGATTGGCGTAGCCAATGTGCATCACTTTGCATTTACCCAAGTTAAACGGCATTTGCCATTTTTCGGACCACTTTCCTATCCTACGTAGGTCCGCACGCAGTTGCTTGATCGCATCGGGCGTCCCAACATTAGCTCCAAGCTTGGTATCATCAGCGAATTTGGCGATCCTACTGACGATGCCACCGTCGATATCATTTATGTAACTGATAAACAACATTGGCCCCAAAACGGAACCCTGAGGAACCCCGCTAGTGACCGAGGCCGAACCTGAGCTAGCACCTATAATTACAACCTTCTGCCGCCTATTCTTCAGCCAGTTTTCAATCCAGCTACCTACTTCCCCACTGATACCCAGCGCGCGGACTTTGGCCATTAGCCGGCGGTAAGGAACCTTATCAAGGCTTTCTGAAAGTCGAGATAAACTATATCAATCGCCCTACTCTTATCATACTCACTCCATATGACGTGGAAAAACTCAAGCAGGTTGGTGAGACACGACCTATGCCGTCTAAACCCATGTTGTGAGTCCCCAAGCAGCTTGTAGGAATCCAAATGGTCAACGATCCTATCCGCTATTATCCCCTCTAATAACACAGGCCTGCAAAACTGAGGGTCCTAAAAACTTCTTTGAAATTGTATGCTGGTTTTATAGGAATTTGGGGTGCTAAATCCAAAAACGGCCTCAGATTTGCTCCATCACGTATAGTTTTTTCACAATTTGCTATGACGTTTTTATGTTGTAATATGTTACTGAATAAAATAAGTAGTGAAGAATTACCACATGAAACCTATTTCCTGACCATTTCTGAATATATTTATTTTAAAAAACTATAAAACTTGGATACTTACATCTTTACTTAGTGGAATGGCTTAGTAGTCCCGTTTTCTTTTGCCAGTGAAGCTGCGCCTGTTGCATTTCCTTTTGTGCGCTGCTTCCGGATTTTCACGATGCAGCATCCAGCAATAATCCCCATCATATAACGTTCCACCGGCCTTGGTATCTCTTTTCCATCTCCTTAATGTCTTGATGGAAACGTTCTCCCTGTTCCTCACTTACTGCACCTAGATTTTCTGGGAAAAAGTCCAAGTGTGCATTCAAGAAATGAATTTTGATACTCATTGAGCATCCCAAAGCTTTGAATTTCTCCAGCATGTTTTCAACAATGAGTGCATATTCAGGGTCCTTATTATTCCCAAGGAACTTAGTAACCACACTTTTGAAGGAATTCCAAGCCTTTTTCTACTTTAGTCATCGTAGACAAGAAGTTTTCATCTGACAGCAGTCTTCTAATGTCTGGGCCTACAAAAATACCTTCTCTTAATTTTGCTTCTGATAGGTTAGGGAACTTCTTGCAGAGGTACTTAAAGCATTCTCCACTTTTTCTAATGCCTTAACAAACTGTTTCATACGGCCTAGTTTTATATGAAGAGGTGGTAGAAGTACTTTCTTTGGGTCAAAGATTTTTACGCAAAATATTCTTGCTTCCAGGTTCTAGAGATCTTCTTTGTGGCCAGTGTTTTGCTCCCAGTGTTGACTCTTTGCTCTGCTATCCCATTCACAAAGGAAACATGGGAACTTAGTATATCCTCCCTGCTGCCCCAGAAGCATGCACAATACCTTAAGGTCTCCACAAATCATCCAGTGATGATCATAATATTTTATCTTTGTAAGAACCAATTCCAAATTCTCATAACTTTCTTGGAGATGTACCGAGTGACCAACAGGTACAGAGGCATACTTGTTCCCATTGTGCAAAAGAACAGCTTTTAGACTTCTTTTAGAAGAGTCGATGAAAAGTCTCCATTCATCCGCTTTGTACTCAATGCCAAATGCCTGTACCAAACCATCAATATCACTACAGTAAACTAAATTGCCCTCATGTGAAAAGTAGTGAATAAACTCCTATTCTCTTCTATACAAATATATCGATGTTCCAGCTGATAATAAATTTCTTTCTTTTAATCTGGAGCCTAAGAGTTCAGCAGATTCCTTGGATAATCCCAAATCTCTCACTAAATCGTTTAGTTCAGATTGAGTGAACAACTGGGGTCTTGACTTCCTATATCACACTGAAATTCTTCATGATCAGTATTTGAACCAGAATTACTAGGCAAATCTTCCAATGTTTCTGGTGGAAGCGGAACTGGAACTTCTGGCCCATGAGGAACAGGTCGAAAAGCTGATGGAAGATTTGGATAGAATATGGCTTTCTTATTTTTTGAGTTATAGCCTTTAACATCACAAGAGCAAAAATAGCAGTCATCACAGTGATTTTTTGGCTCCCTCCATACCATTGGCACACCAATCTGAATGCTTTCTTTTTGCCTTTACACCATTTCCTTAGATCCTCTACGCAAATAAAACAAACTTTGGTGGTGCCCATGGTTTGTCTTGGTCTCCTAGTTTCATTCCAAAGTAGGCATGGTACACTTGCCTAATAAAATTTGTTACGTTTCTTTGATGTTTCTTGATCACAAATTCCCCACATATGTAGCAGAAGCTGTCGGGACTGTTGACACATCCACGGCTAGCCATGATTCACAACTTACTACAGTACCCAGAACACAATAAGAGTCTTGAATTTAATTTAATAAAGGCTAATAAGGCTTTCTTAACACTATCAAAACACGCTAGTTCGCTGATATAAAACACAAAAAAACAACTCAAATCACTGAAAAAATTCGCTTCGGATGAATCATTGTGCGCACGTCATGAAATCTGAGTAACAACTGACTCATACGGCTTTGCAACCCAGTATTTATAGTCTCTTAGAAGTTTCTAGTAATTTCCGGAAATCTGGCATTTTCTCGAAGTCGTTTCACAAAAAAATCGAATTTGTGAAATAACTTTGTGTCGTATGACATTTTTATTGTGTTTTTCGAATTCAGCACACAAAAATACATTGTAAACAGCTAAAATTATGAAAAAAGTTTATCCATCGCAGGCCTGTGTAATTTATCTACGACTGAAGTGAGACTAATGGGACGATAGATCCCTGGACTTTCGTGATCCCCTTTCTTAAAGATAGGGGTCACATTGGCCTCCCTCCAGTCACCAGGCACCTGGCCCATCTCCAAGATTTGTTGAAAATTGTAGCGCACTTCCCGCAAGAATCTGGGGAGGAACTGGTCTGGCCCAGGAGCCTTAAACGCGCTCAGTTTGTCTATTCTATCGGCAACGACTGTCGCAGTACACCGAACACTATCCACACTAGCACCTTCATGCCTGACGCTTGGCTTGGGGATGACGCGGGTTTCCTCCCTGGTGAACAGTCCCGCAAAGTACTCATTTAGCACATTAGCGATATCCGCGTCGGAGGTCCGCAGCGCGCCCTGGGGTCCTTTAATGGGCCTATCATGCTTCTAATGACCTTTCTACTATTAACATAACTGAAGAACTCCTTAGGGTTCCCCTTGTAGAGGCTTGCCACTCGGAGTTCTTCGTTACGTTTAGCTAGATAGCTAGAGAGAGAGAGAGAAGTTTTCAGTGTACATATTGAAAGGAATTTCGGAAACACCAGAAAGCATTTCACCCTGACGAACTATTTCTTTATATAATGGTCATCTGCCGGCACGATTTATATTAATTCAATTGTCGCTATGCGCAGTGAAGAAGAATTCACGGTTGAAGAGATCGAAAAGAATAAAACCTCGATTGGAAAGAAGTGTTTATAAACTTGAATTTTATAATGATGTGGCTAACAATGCCCTCTTTGTGCGTGCTTTTGATTGTATTCTGTCCTTGTTTAAAGATAACTTGCCAACGGAATGTAAAGTGGGCACAAAAATAGTATTGAACGAACTGATGGCCCTTTACATCGAGTATAGGCACCCCTATAACTTGAGCGGTGAAATAATGTTAAATCTTATTTATTGCATAGTGCAAAGCAACAGTGATGTAACTGTAGACTCGATCACGTATTAAGTTAGTATTTATTTAAACAGTAGAACGTAAAGTGTATGTATTTTGTATTTTGATGGTTCTGCAGTATATCTATTTGTTAAAATTTGATTATTTAATGTAAATGTGTGTGTGTGTAAGATTGCTCCTGTACTATTATTTTGATGTTTATATTTTATTTTTTGATTATATATATATATATATATATATATATATAATTCTTCGTTCAACTTATGTATTTCTTACACTATTATTATTTTTTATTGTATATATTTCTTGTTCAACTTTTTTATTTCTTATAGTATTATTATTTTTTATTGTGTGTATATATTCCTCGTTTAAACTGGGCATAGAGTGAACTGTTTTTATTGTATATTTATTTTCTATATATTTCATGAAATTATCTCCAATAATTAATTCGTCTAATTAAACAGAATGATGTAATGGTGTTTTATTTAATTCTTTTGGTTGTGTATATATAAACGATATTAATTAAATAAATATGTATATGTATACCAAATGGCTGGTTACGCCTTCTAAGTCGACTGGCTGCATAGACTTCTAAGCCAACTGTCAAGAATATTCTGTTTTAATTAAATATATAGTGCAATCTGGCAACTGAAAAATAATAATGATATACACCTGAACAAGTCATTTACGCCTTCTAAGCCAGATTAAGCCTTCCAAGCCAACTGGTGGATTAAGCCAAGGTGTGTGTGTGTGTGTGTGTGTGTGTGTGTGTGTGTTTTCCATTCGCTCGAAGGTTATTAATATACACGTAAAGAAGCCAATTACGCCTTCTAAGCAGATTAAGCCAAATGGCTGCTTAAGCCAACTGGCTGATTTACACCTTATAAACCAGGTGCTGAAGCCGAGAGCCTTATTATGCTTCTGGCGCTGCCAGGCGAAACATGCTCTCTCTCTCTCTTTCTCTCTCTCTCTCATCTCTCCTCTCTCTCTCTTAGGTTGGTATACCCCTTTGGGGGATGAGGCCGTCCCACATTCTCCCCCAAATACTCTCCTCCTTTATCTCTCTTAGGTTAGGTATATCCCTTTGGGGGATGAGGCCGTCCCAACTTCTCCCCCAAAGATGTCAGGGTCACCCCTTTGGGGGGAAGTCATCCTCCCTCCTCCCCCCAAAGCTCCTCCTTTACAACATTACTCCCTTCCCATTTGCAACATTGATCAACATTGGAATTGCACTCTCCCATTTTGCGGTCATACTACTGAATCCTTCAGAAATTTTGCCTCCTAAACTCCTAATATTAACTATAAAAAAATATGAATAAATTATAAATTAATATAATAAATAAATTATTAAATTATAAATAACTTTAAACATAAAATGCGAGGGCTGATGGGGCAGCCTAACCGCCGCGGGGCCCTAGGCAGTCGCCTTCTTCGCCTATTGGAGGAAACGGCCTTGGGCGCAAACATGAAAGGAAAAAGGAAGGATGTGCAGGCGAGAATTTTCTTTATAAACCCAAGAGCCTTTTCGTTCAATGCGGAGGTCATTCGCTTAGTCTTGTTGTGGAGGATGCTGCATTATCTTCAACGGAGTCTGTGTTCCTTTTCCGCATTGTACAAAGAATTTATGTCTTGTTCTCTGCTTCTGTTTATCGTTGGAACTTCTCACAGACCACGTCAAAAATCTCACTGTGAAGCCAGTATGTGAAACGCGATGGGAGACCAGCGTCGACATCCTTAGAGCTATTCAATACGACAGTTGAACTCTACGATGCCCTTATTGCATTAGCTGAATCTGAGAAAGCGGACGCAGGCATCCTTCATGAATAAGTTTTCGGAGACCAACTAACTAATTATAGTTTCTTTATCTTTATCGTGGCGTGGTATGACATCCTTTTCCAAGTCAATCTGGTAAGCAAGAACATGTAACATGTAAAGCAAAAGTATTGATATTCTTGCGGCCAAAAATATGATAACAGTTTACCGTAACTACATTGTAAAATACAGGGATGTAGAGTATGAAGAAGCTTTAATAAAAGCAAAAGAAATGGCTGAACAACGTGGTGTCGATCCAGCGTTTAAGTCGCCTTCACGCATTCGTCGTAGGAAACGCCAGTTCAACTACGAAGGTGAAGATAAAGTTATTACTACGAACCTGGAAACCAAGCTCAAAGTTAACTTCTTCTACCAGCTTGTAGATACCGCGAGATTATCTATATAGAAGAACGGTTTGAACAGATGAAATAGCATGTGGACCTTTGGAGTTTCCTTTATGAATTGAAACAACTTCCTGATAAGAAAACTTTATTAAAAAACTGTATGGATCTTCATCACGCATTGAAAGACAGAGAAAGCTGTGACATTAACGGTTTTGACCTTGACGAAGAGCTAAGCTATCTCACAAATTTGCTGTCTAAGGAGTGTAGCACCCGTCAAGAATACGACAATTTATTTTGAATAATAATCTTCTTGACAACTTTCCGAACACCTGTGTTTTGTTCATGATCTGCTAACTCCAGTTCAGGTTTAAAATCATCATTTTCTTCAGTACTTGCATCCACTTCCATATCATCTAAGATGTCTAAACTTCCAGAAATGTCATTGAAAGAAGCCTCCATTTTCTCTTGAGTTCTTTGTTGAGCTCGTTGTTGCGCTTCTCGTCTAAGTTCACTTCTTCTTAATGCAGATGTTGTAGCTCGATCAACTGGTCCCAGTTGATTTCTGCGTTCTTTTTGTCCTATGAAAGATTCCCATTCTTGGACTGGAATTCTTTCGAGACACCTGCACTGTGGCCTTTCTCTTTTTTTGTCATAGCAATCGCAACTGCATACGTCAAAACAGATCATCAAACGTTGACAACTTTGTGAAGAATTCCTCCTTTCTTCTGTTTTGGGGTATTTTATTTAATTTAGATGCTGACATCATCATCGGCATACTTTCATGAAGATTCCTTCTGTACCAATGGTAGGAAATGAAAATCGGTTCCAGATGACTTCAATATCAGTAGTGACAATCCTGTAACATTCGTTGGTACTACATGAACCTTTACCTTCAGCATCTTTTATTTGCCGAACAAAAAAACAGTGCCTCACTACATCAGCTTTCGAGGGTATCATGGCAGGTGGAAATCTACTTTGGCTGGCCAAAAGCAGAATTAGCCGTCTTGCTACATGTGGCTATTTTTTAAGAGACAAATACTTAAATCATAAATCTAGATTATCTGAAAAGAAAAAACACATGATTAGAAAGCTGATCGCACAATATATAGCATATAAATAAGTCAAAGGAAAATGATGACAAGGGCTCCTTAAATGGGTAAAGGGGGTACTTTGTGCGACCCCTAGGGGGGTAGCACAGTGCTTATTTTTTTATGTAATGATAAGGACATTAAGTGGAAATCTATGCATTGCGTGGCTTTTGGATAAATTATTTTTTTGTGTGTTTCGACCCACCCTAATGTGCAGTGTTCCCAAACTAAAGACCAGACAAGGAACATCCTCAGCTCTGAAAGAAAACAGTTTTGTTGTCAGAGGGCCAAGACTATTTAACCAGTTACCAAAGGCCATCAGAACCACAACTGGTGTCCATGTGAGCGTCTTCAAAAGATGATGACACCTGGCTTAGAACAGATCCTGATCAACCGTGTGTGTCTGGCTATATAACATGGAGAACTCAAGAAAGCAATTCACTAGAACATCTTCCCCAAAAAAAGAGACCGACGCGCGGAACCTTTGACAGATTGACTTATATATACTGTATATCATAGGTGAGCGAATCCAAATCCGGATTAAAAGGGGTTCTGCTGTATTCGGGTTCGGATTCGGAGACTTTTTAGCTGGACTCGGGTTCGGATTTGTAAGGGATTCAAGAATTGTTTTCAGAAAATTTTTAAAAACCTTAAATTAAACGACAAATAAAAACCAACTTCTTTTTATTAAATTTATTTGACACAAACAGTACCTATGTCAATTTGCCATTGTTCTCCAATTTCTAAATTTATTAATGCCGCCATTTTAAAACAAAATTGGTAGTGAACAAAAGGTTTTCTAATTACTCTCTGTAAGCTAAAAATCATGTCGGCCCCTCCTGGTATGTGTAGTGATTTGTATTTTGAAAATAAAACAATGAAGCTATTTATTTAAAAAGACTTGGTTATGATTTAAAATATTTAAAAATTTGAAGCTGGCATGGCGACGGAACTTGGTCGCCTGATACCCAATTCACACTGCATTTGTCACCCATGACAAGTGTTCATGAACAACATGACTTAGCATTGTTCAGTGCAGTGTGAACGCCTTTTCAAGAATGTCACCCATGATATTTTGTTCAAAGTTTCGTCCGTGTTGATGTTCCGAGAAGAATGTTTCCATACATTAATTTCTTAATTGTTCAATGAACAAGAGTGAAGAGTTGGCTACTGACTGAGACTTTGTTCCGAGTGCATATTCATTTAAGCCACTTTTATTTTGTACAAATAATGTATTTGTGCAAAGTATTTGTGTCATGAAAGACAATTTTGCGAGTTTGAATTTATGATTTTGAGAAGGCTCTTAAAGTCGTGTATCAATTTATTACATAAGACTAAACTTAGCCCTAAGTTAAGGATCTGATCCTGATCTAACTAGGCCTCTATTGTAGCATATGAAGCTGTGATTTCTTTGAAATTATAACCACTAGCAGCATATTAAGCTGGTATTCTGGGATTAAGCTAGCCTAGGTCTAATTATAAAACTTTTTAATTAATGGCCCATATATGAGATGTCTGACTAGGCCTAGGCTAGTTTTTTATAATGGATGTTGGATCCAGACCCGTAACTAGCTAATTTTGCGCCCGAGGGAAGATCATAAAATTGAGCCCCCCTATACTTGCGCCCCCCTATAAAATTGCGCCCACCCTATTCCTATCATCGATATATTATCCGCACAATAGTCTCTTTTGTAGGGATTTCCATTTACAGAAATGTTCACGATGATTAGTTGAATTTTCATGTTCTACACTACGGTTTAAATTTTTCCAGTCATTAAACCCTATTTTCTGATTTGCAATATTCGGTTTGGAGAAGCGCTGATCGAATAATATGCATGAGTAGTATGAGCGCAAAAGGAGAGAGTGTAATGCAATTGCAAATGTTGATCAATGTTGCAAAGGAAATGTTGCATGAGGTTATGCAACAAGGGGAGGGGGAATGTGCCAGTGCCAGTGCCAACCCCCCCAAATGGGGAGGGGGGTTGTTCCAAGAGCAACAAAGGTTATGCAACTTGGAGGTGGAGTTATTCCCCAAGAGAAAGAGAGAGGAGAAGGAGAGAAAGGAAGAGAGGTGTTCGCTTGACAGGAGCCAAACGCATATTAAGGCTTTAGCCGCTGCCTTATAGGCCTTATAGGCCCCTAATCAGCCAGTTGCTTAATCAGCCGGTGCCTCCAGGCACTATCAGCCAGTTGGCACAATGTATACTTCGTTTTGGCACATACACACCCGTCTATACGCCCATAAAATATTACGAACACATGATTATATGCGCCGGGTTCGAGACCCGGTGGCGGCGCGCGCTTCCACGGTTGGTAGATAAATGGGTAACCAGGGTGCCCTAGCAGGGATCTCTCTCTCGCGCTCTCTCTTAGATATACCCCGTTAAACCGTAGGTCTAGGGCGGGGCGAAAAGTTTGGCCTTCGCCAGAATGAACAATTCGGGCCGAAGCCATCGAAAGCAAAGGTGATCCTATATATGTACAAATCTCTCTCTCTCTCTCTCTCTCTCTCTCTCTCTCTCTCTCTCTCTCTTATATATACCCCGTTAAAAAGTAGGTCTAGGGCGGGGTGAAAAGTTTTGCCTTCGCCAGAATGACAATTCGGGCCGAAGCCATCGAAAGCAAGGTGATCCTATATATGTACAAATCTCTCTCTCTCTCTCTCTCGTCGCTATATACTGTATATATACTGTATATATATATATACATATATATATACACAGTTATGTTAAACACCGTTCTGAAAATTGTGTTTGGCGCAGAAGTTTATGATATCGAAATGAACTTTGGCGTTTAATGATCCGTATCCATCACACATCTATTATTTTTTTTAAATTTATTTATTGTATTCTGGGGCCCAATAAACTTTTACAGATGGGAGAATTGTCTCGAAGGGCTGAAGAACTTTGTGCGCTGGTGGTTTTTCCTTTTCCTTCATGGATAATTACCTTCCAGTTTGAGACGTTTTATATTTCAGAGGCAATAAATTTTTTCTGATCCTATTTTAGATAGGGCACCATAAATAAATTCACAAACCATCCCCGTCAAGTTCCTCGTCTCCTTCTCTCTCGTGCTCTCTCGCGCTCTCTCTCGCGCTCTCTCTCTCGGGGCAGAATACAAGATAAAAAACCAACGCATTTCTTTCTCTCTCTACGAATGGGAATATCTGACACGCCCCAGATTTCACGGGGCAGTCAATCACAGCCCTGTGGGCGGAGCCTAGAACCTATGTTTGGCTACTATGCGGGCCCACGCGTCAAGCCCCGCCCAAAATTCACTGATAGCAATAGGAAGCTCGCGTTTCGTGTGTTGTAGGTTGATCACGATCCCGTTTATAAAAGGGGGCACTTTCATCTCAGAGCCTCAATTCGTATGATTTTTTCGCTCAGTGCTTTTGAAATACCAACCATGAGCCAAGAATCGTCCTACAACTCTCCCGAATTGTTTGAAGATGAAGACGTCCTATCACTCTCTACAATTTATCTTTTCAACGCTGTGGATCGGAATGAACTTCTATCAACGCAGACTGTTGCAGAAAGTTGCGATAGATTGCAAGATCCAACGGACAACTCATTTGAAATGTAAGTAATTGTATACATTGTTTCATTCAGTGTTAAGTAATTTTTAAAATTCATGATAAAGCAAAGTGAAAGGATATCTGATTTGTGATTCATAATTTGCTGCGCGTTTTCTCTTATTGCAACTCTCCCATATACAGTATATATATATATATATATATATCGGTCGTAATATAACCTACCCTAGCGTAGCCTAACCGGGACATAATATATCTTAGCCTAACCTAGCCTATATATATATATAGGGCCAGGACTCTTTATCGTTTATAATAATATATCCTAACCTAGCCTATATATATCGGCACAGGGCTCTTTCTCGTTTATAATAATATAACCTAACCTAGCCTAACTTAGCATTACCTAACCGGATATAATATAACCTAATTTAACCTAGCTTTATTCTGAGTTTATCTACAACGAAAAATTATTCCCAGGATTCTTTCTCGTTTATAATAATATAACCTAACCTAACCTAACACAATTGAACCTAACCGGGACATAATATATCCTAGCCTAACCTAGCCTATATATATATCGGGCCAGGACTTTTTATCGTTTATAGTAATATATCCTAACCTAGCCTATATATATCGGCCCAGGGCTCTTTCTCGTTTATAATAATATAACCTAGCCTAACCTAGCATTACCTAACCGGTATAATATAACCTAATTTAACATAGCTTTATTCTGAGTTTTTCTACAACGAAAAAGTTATTCCCAGGACTCTTTCTCGTTTACAATAATATAACCTAACCTAACACAACTGAACCTAACCTAACACAATTCAACCTAACCGGGATATAATATAACCTAACCTAACCTAGCACTATTCTGAGTTTTTCTACAACGAAAAATTATTCCCAGGATTCTTTCTCGTTTATAATAATATATTCGGCATATATATATATATATATATATATATATATATATTATATGGTGTGGCTTTAGTTGTACATTTCTCGAAAATTTATAGAAAGTTCTACAGATAGGTTTTTTAAAATTACCAAAATATTAAGAATTGTCTGCGGGCTCGAGACCCGTCGCAGGCAGACGAAGCGTAGCACACCCAGCTAATCTTACTATTGAAAACTGTCAGGATATCTGCTTTGTGATTACAATTTGCCAGGCGTCCTAATCGGGATTTTTCCCTTATTGTATCTCTTTAATTAAGCTAATTTATTTTTACTTAACTTTATTTGATTCAGCATGAACTAATCATGTTAACTTCTCCTTATAGGACCAATGCGGAACTTGATCGTGTTATAGCTACTTTTCGTTTTGATGAAAGGGAATAAATTATATGGGTGCTTTACCTCACAACCAACCCAGCGACCCGAACACAGAGGTCGAGTTATTGGCTCACATCCGGTACAACGAATGCCAGGTCATCGAGGAACTAATGTAAGTAATTTTGGGGGTTAGGAACAAAACACACTGTATTTTCATTTAATTTATTAAATGGTAGAAAACATGTACAAAGCGGAACCAGTGTCCATTAAATAAGTCTTAATGGCGACAAATAGGCCTTTATACAATATAGATATACACCTTTACACAGTACAGCGGGTGCTAACATATGGGAACCTTTTTTTTATCTGTCTGCATACCAACTCGTCATTCATTTTAGTGTCGCAGAAATCGAATAATTTAAAAAAATTATAAATCCCTTCCCACGGGACATGTGCATGAGAAATGAGCTGCAATACATGCCGCACGTGTTACTATAATATCCTTGAAGGCGATACGGGTTTCATACAATCTCAGGTACATGT
The DNA here is from genome assembly GCA_023014485.1 of Bathynomus jamesi. Lineage (NCBI taxonomy): Eukaryota > Metazoa > Arthropoda > Malacostraca > Isopoda > Cirolanidae > Bathynomus > Bathynomus jamesi. Next base: position 1,041,866 of record JAJOZX010000605.1, read on the forward strand.
ATCTGCTCGATTAAATTTACTATAGCAGGATCATTCCAGGGCTGAGTGCCGAGTGAATCAAAATAGTACATTCTTTCCCTATTTTTAAAATAGATTGCAAACCAATGAATCCCCTCAACCCCCACAATGTCGGTGTTCACGATAATCCCGTACCAGTTTCTCGTAGTTGGCAATTTCAATATTTCATTCTTCGCAAACACCGATAAATTTGGAGCGTGTGATTCGATCACTTTTCATTACTTTCCTCTCTGGAGTGTCTTCGCGTCCATTTTAAAAGTCTGCGACCACGTTCCTGAAAAGGTCAACTTCTATCAGAGCTTGTGATTTGAGGTACACGAGTACACTAATAGGCGTGTCTATAGGCTTGGCAAATTCCAACCTGACTGAGATATTCCCACTCTCTTGTGGACTTAAGTGTGTATTTACGCCAGCAGACATGTCAGGCGTAATATCAAATAAATAAATGTTAAATTCTTCGAAAAATTCTTTCTGCGTTACGCCAAACCAGAGTTCATCACAGCCACCTGCATTATGAGCCACACTACTATAAGCTCTCGCGCAGAGTGGGAACACAGCATCTGATGAGTAGTCCGTATTCATGGCCCCTCCCAGAGCGACCCCATTTACGTATAGAGTGGTATTTTTAATGCAGAAATTCTCGAATTTAAAGGCGCTCTTTTTATATTTTCCATTCGTCGAGGCGTGGTCCTGCATCCCAATTAATATCCTTTTAGGTAGGACTCCAAGGGCCACGTTTTCTAGCTGCTTCGACGCCAACCCGGCGGGCACCGTGTATAGTTTGATCTGTACCCTGTTCATTGGGTATATTACTGTGGCGTGTATTAAGTCTTTCTCAATTTCTATTCGTTTTGGCGAACTTAATTTCACTCGACGTACTCGCAAATACGTCTCCATGATGTGAATCACAACGGGTTTCGCGGCCTCTTCTTGATCAGACCCCAGATTTATACAGATCTCAGGACTCGTGCGGTTGAACTTTAGTTTCAGATCGATGCCGTTCATAAGTAGTTTCCCCTGGAATGTGAAGTCTGTATGAAGACGTCCAAAACACTCGTATATCTATTTTTTAGAATTTTTAAATTTATCCTTTATAACACTTTCATCTTTATTCTGGTAATATCCCTCGGCAGTTAAAAAGATATCCTTCGCTTCTTTTGAAAAGTTGAGAACATTTCCAGATAGGCTCACATTGGATGAATATGGAGTGTAAAAAGTTGGTTTCAGGTTATGCGGAGTAACTGCCATCGCTGTCCGTTCCATCTGAATGGGCTATACGCAATTTAGCGTACATGTGCATGCAGCTCGGGTCAAAAAAGTAAGGGCCTGAGCTGAGTTTCAAGAATTTTATAGCACTCGGCGAACTAATTGTGTTTAATGGATTAATTGTAATAAAGTCGCTATGGTCAATAGAGACCTGAGTGGGGCATATCAAAGATGGACAGTTCCGATTTACAGCATTGAGAACTACACGGATGGATGAAAACGCGCCATGACCATGACGAGTCAGAAATAGTGCCACCTCTCTCGACAACTAGTAATCAGCCTATAATTCGTGAGAGTAGTGTCCTCAGCTTATATCAGTTAAAAAATTATCAGCCATAGGCTTCATACGCTTAGAGCACTTCTTTTTTTATTTTCTTTTACGTTTAGCGCCACGTGATGGTAACCCCTTCTTTATGGCAGCTCTCTTCTTTCCGCCACCAAACATTTTTCTCTGCATCTTTGATGATTTCGTCCCGTGTACGTTTTAAATGTTTTTTAGAGCTTCTTTAGATTTAGTTCTACCAATTATGTCTTCTACCGCGTTAAAACCTGATGGTAACGCCTTCCTCCCGAGGTATCTAGCACCCCTCTTCAAAAGTGGGACAGCGGTGTGTAGTATGGTTGAAAAAATGGATCGAAGACAACTCCCACGCTGATATCTCAGCCCTCGATAGACTGTGAATGGCCTTCGGGTCATTATAAACGACGAAAGTGTAGTTTCACTGTTAAGCTCCCATCACCGAATGAGGAATTTTTCCCTCAATCGTTCTTATATATATCGAGATGTTGGTTAACAGATTAGTCGCAACATTCACAAATGGGGCTTGTCATATGTAATGCTCAAACTTTTCCCTCCATGGTTGGGGATGTGTGCAATGCGCAGCAGGCGCACCTGGGTGTCCCAAACAAATTGATTCTCTACGATATTGCTGTAAATATAGCACATGTCTGAGGATGGGCAGCTTTCACAATTTCTCAATCTTCAACTTATACATTTAGCTGGACAAGTCATGCTGTGCCTCGTGAAAGGTATCTCTTCGGAAAGCTGCGCTATATCGGCACTCAGCCACAATTGTGAACAGCTCTTTATCTTTAATATTTCTTCTAAGCATTGATTTTAACTTCAATGTGCATGCAGGCGTGTCTATGTTTACCACTTCAAAAAGTAAATCGTTTGTCAAGTACGACTTTTCAAGACTCTTGTTTAACCCCGTCACAATGTCCATGGCTGTGTTATAATGGCCGATTCCTAGCGATACATTTGTGCTATAGTACTGCACCTCACCGACAGGACTGATCGCATAGTATTGTCTAAGGCTATGTCTAATTTTTCGTATTCATCGATTCTTCTAAGGATCAGTAATATGATTTGCTCATTTTCAAGAGTTAAAAATTTGGTGACTAACTGGAGTTCACATAAACCCAACTCATACGAATCACGCTCCAATTCAATGGGTCCGTGGAGTTCTGTCACAAAGTTGGCCAGGGTGTTGTTAGGATGTCCAGACAGGGAAGAAGAGGACGGGAGTGTGACATAGAAGTGGCTAGGAGCCGTTTTGCTTACTATTTAAGCTTCATTATTGCGGCAGCTTTTATATAGGTGTTGAAGCTTTCTGGGTAACCCAGCAATTTCACCAAATACATTTTTCCCTTTCCTGAACTTTTGCTGCCTAAATTTTTTCATTTTTATACCCACTTTTTCTAAATTAAATGTCACTTTCTGCAACTCCTCGTGGTAAAAGCCTTCAGCGATCTCTTCCCCATTCAAATCTTCAACGTAATACAGCATTATCTCGCCTTTAGGTCTCATAGCCCTAACTTTAAAAATCTCACATGTCCAACCTTGCTCAAATTCCTTCGCGAATTTATTTCCCGAACGCGACAGCCTTACATAATCATTGATTTTGAAGCGCGGTGTGTAGCGGTGTTACGACTATCTCTTCTCACATCAGGCTCTGTGCGCGTACCTCTTTTTAAAATCTCGTTAGGTGTTGTCCCAATCGTGCGATGATATGAGCGGTTGTATGATGAAACCAATGATTCGAGAATGTCTATATATTTGTATGTGTTTTTATTTGTAAAATAACGGTGCATGCGTTCCTTTATAGTACGTTCAGCTCTTTCAGCTAAAGAGGTCTATGTATAGAGTTGGTAGTGTAGTAGCTGATATTAAACTCTGACAGCATGTTCTGAAAAACTCGGTTATAAATTACCCATATCCGTAAAAAAATAGCCAGGAATCTTCTATTCTTTCAACATCAAAGTTTTGGTGGCTTTAGCAACAATTTCAGGTGATTTATTTTTCAGAGGAATTAGCCACAGATATCTAGAGAATACATCTATTATGAATAGGATGTAGCGGTAACCATCGTTATACACTGAATATCTTTGCATGTCTGTTAAATCCGCTTGCCAAATAGAGTCAAACGATGCCGCTGTTTTCTTGGCTGTTTTAAATCTTTTTCTCACTGGTTTATGAAGTGTATAAGCGTCCTAGTCCCACAAAATCTCTCAACATCTTTTTTTCCTACTCCATCATTGTGAACACTTCTATACAGTCTATCAACGCCTCCGTAGGAGGTTGGGTTAGAATTGTCATAATAACGTCTTCTTAATATGTTAGCCATTTGCGTATTTTAGAGGCACGTGGATAGGTTTGACCGTTGTTGTTGTTTGGCCCCTTCTTTCTCCTCTTCAGAGGTGCTACCGGTGGAGGTGATGGCGTTCTCAGTTGTGCCACATGCGAGGCAAGTTCCAAGTCTTTTAATCTGTTTAAATTTCCTATCAATGTTTTGGGGACATTTATTTGTTGTAGTCTTGCTTTAATATGCTTTGATCCTGATGGTGAGGGTCTATCCCACTTTCTCACCAGATCATGGATAATGTCGACAATATTCGAGCCCTGTACCTTTGTTCATTCCACAATGATCTCACCTGTATCGGTCCACTGTATGTTGGGAACCTCACTCAATAGATTATAAAGACTTAAACCTTTATTCCTCAATGTATTTGGAGGCTGTTTTTTAATACATGCTCAATATGTTGTGGGGCCGACCCGTTATTCTTTGGTTTATTCAGCTTTAACGTCGGACACAGGTCCTCTGTCGTCGTGCTCATCGATGTCCGTTCTATGCCTAATAACTATGGGGATCTCTGTCGGATTCTTTAATTTTCGTACTCGTGAAGAAGTTTCTGCAGAGCTTCTTGGTATAAGATTCTTTTCTCATCAGGTGTTTTTTCACTGTTTAATAGGGCTAACAATTCGCTTTCCATTCTTTTACGCATACTTTTACGGGGTTCTAGAACCATGTTTGGACTCGTTGAAGTTTGCAGTGAAGCATACACCTCTTGCGGAATCACTACCACTTTCTTCATTATATTATTCTAGTCAGTAAAGACCCAAAACTGAAAATAAGATGGGAAGGAATGACCCTCCTCTTTGTACAATAATTCGTTTTTTCTTCCCCACAGTTTGACTTTTCCGAGCGAGTGCACGTATTATGTTCTTGTAACGGCGTAGGCGAGCCTTCTGAGGAGGTTTCCTTGATACATTACAATTTATAACGTTAAGACAGATTTCACAGATGCATTTTAAAAAGTCGGAGTTGATATTTTTAGCAAACAACTGTTACATTGCACGGGGCAGGCAATGATAGATTCTTATTAATTCATGGTATTTCTTTAGCCTCTTTGTCATTCTGGAATATGCACCGTTTCAGGCTTGTTTGGAAATATATTCGTTCTTAGAAGCACTCTGAACATGTTTCGCGGATAAAGGTCACAAAGCAAATATCCGTAACGTTGACTTGTAGCTTCTTTATAAACTTCCAAAAACTCCTTACGCTGATTCGAGAACATTTGATTGGGTAATACCCCAATTTGTGACATCTATACGAATTAACGTCATATACACCTTTGTGGAACAAAATATCTTGGTACTCGTTGAACACTGGATGATATGTCGAACAGCACCATATAACTTTATGCACAAATTGTGAGAACATTTCTCCTTTTTCTTTAATGATTTTAACGATAAACACAGTTTTACCACATCCTGTAGGGCCAGATATAATACATGTGGATGGGCTTACAGTCTTGTTTTTCCTCTTCTTCCACAGAACCGTGAAAGGCGATGAGGTACAGCCAGTGATGGGCATCGATACATGAAAATCGCTAAAGCGATACCGATACATCGATACATGAAGAACGTCTTAGGCGATACCGATACGCTGATACTTTCTAGATGTCTTAAGCGATACCGATACCGATACATGCATCGCCGGTACATTTTTATAATTATTCATTTAATATGTAGGTATTAGATATTGTTTATACTAGTAATTTGTACGCACTGTAAGTAAAATCAACGACATTTTAATGGTTTTAATAGATGTAAATAAAAACAATTGCTTTATTTAATGAAAGTATGTTTTAATTTTGTAGGATACATGAATGACTGAAAATATTACACTAACAATTAAAAGTAATTACTATTACCCTTTAAAAATACCAGCTGGCTAAACATCTGAGTGACTGATTGATAAGAAATGCCTCGGGGGACCAAAAGGAATCGCTGCGTTACAAGTATGAACCTGTTTAAACTCAACACCGAGTGGGCGTGGCCAATAGTGTTGCAACACCAATGAGCGTTTCTATATTATGGTTAATTAATCTCAATAACACAAGTACAAACGTGTTTAAACGTTGCGCCGTACTGTGTGACGTGACCAGTAGAGTACTAGTACTCTCATTAAATAAATATTTAATAATATTATTATTTATGTATATTCATAAATATAACTCAGTAGTGTCATATTATAACATCTATTTAAATATTTAAAAATTCTTATTAATGTATCGATGTATCGAAGTATCGATTTTTTTCGATACATTTAAGAAAATTGACCTTAGCGATACCGATAAATCGATACTTTTGTCAAGTAGCTAAAGCGATACCGATACCGATACAAAAGTATCGATCGATACGTATCGGCAATACATGTATCTAGATACTGCCCATCACTGGGTACAGCATCATGTGTCCATCATCGATATTACAGACGACCCCGATGAGAGTGTAGTTGTCACAGACTACACCCCCGTTAACGAGCACACACCAGCGACACCTGTAACACCACCACGCGACAGTTGAAAGCGGAGGCATGATGAAGAACCTTCCAAATCAGGTATAAAGCGTGCCAGGAGTGCACCGGTTGTTAAACCCCAGTAACAGAGCCCCAACCCTCTACGTCTTACAACACAACCCCCACAATAGTTCCTTCCTGAAATAAAGTTGTAGTCCTTTATTCCTGTTCACTTCCGAGAACATCCTCCAAAACAGCAGCAGCAGCTTCGCGTTTTGTAGAGGATGACATAACATTCGAGTTGGTGCGCACCGCCACCCGCACCCCAGCCCTGACTAGAAATCGGTACGTAGTCAGGGTTGACCCTGGATCCATGTAGAGCAATGGTGTTGAACATGGACTACGGCTCGTAGTTGAACGTATTGTGGAGTTTGCCGTTGAGAACCGCGAAGAACGTGAAGTCAGGACGCGGCTGTCCTTCGGGTTCGGGTCACATGATGGGGATGTCGATGATTTTTGGGTAGTAATACCCTTCAGATGCTTGGCAGCTCTACATATAGGGTATATATTAGGCCGTAAAATGCAGGCCTATCAAAGTAGTACAGCGGCTTTATAGCATTAGTCTTGGCCCGTACGTTTACTGTACTAAATACACAGACGCAAAAAATTTGGTTGCCTATGGTTGTGCAGCGTGCCCGTAAACTGGCTTCCGATTGCAAGCTTGAGTTTGATTGTAATATGGGCCCTGAAGAGCTGAGAAGGGTAGAGCAGGAAATGAATGTTCGTATAGTTGTATTTTGAATGGATGATGGTCGTAGGACCGTGTATACTTTTAAAAGCAGTGTGAGAGATCGTAGAAGACCCCTACTTATTTTAGGGCTGTCAGAGACAACGTATCTACCCATCCGCAATATAAGGGACCTTTACGCGAGTTATGATAAAAGTCGAAAATATAGAAGAGATTGCGGATGATAGAGTGAAACATTATAAGAATTGCCACATGGTATATGAGCAGTGTAAAAGCTCCAAATGTGAAAGCCGTGTAGTTGAAGCTGAGAAGAGGGATTGTCATGTGTGTAGGCGTACATTTTTCAATAATAATTGATTTGAGTTCCACAAGTCAATTGGTACGTGCAGGAAAATGAGAATCTGTGAATGTGGTATGTTTCATATGATGGATAATTAGGGGAACTTCACGCATAAATGTGATAAAAATCACTGTTCTAAATGTCATGAGAAATATAAGGCGGTTGGAGTAAAGCATGTATGTTAACCCTAAAAATAGACCTTGTATAACTGTGTACTACGATATAGAAACATATACGGTTGCTGAAACCAAAGAGGTTATCCCACATCTACTTGTAAGCGAGACTATCTGCGATGAGTGAATGGAATTCGAGTGTGATGAATGTCACAAATGTGGTAAGCGAACAAACGTTTTTAAAATGATTGTACACGACAGTCCCGTGAACTCTTTGTGTCCTATATTGTCAAGTTAGCGGACAAGTTATTCTTGCCTATAACGGGGCAAAATTTGACAACACAGTTCCTTTATAAGGTGCTGCTTGAGCACGAGTCATCGTAGATATTTACATGTGGATCCTTGAAAAGAGGAAACAAACTGATACAGATGCAAATAAGATGTAATGTAAAGTTTAAAAAAAATATTATTCACACCTTGTAAATTAGCAAAGCTACCCAAAGTAATGGGCGTGGCCGCCGAAGTTTCAAAAGCATATTTCCCTTACACATTCCTCACTAGTGAAACTTTAAATTACGTAGGACTACCTCCACCCAAACATTATTTTAACTATGAATGTATGAGTACAGGTGAACATGAAGATTTTGACCGCTACTACAACAGTTTTAATGAATCTAATCCTTAAAATATAGCTGATGAATGTGTGCGTTATTGCGTGAATGATGTGCGCGTGCTTAGAGTATGTTTCCAGGCCTTTAGAAGAATGTACATAGACCGTTTCAAATGCGATCCGTTGCAAGTCGCAACCACGATCGCCTCATTATGCTTTACGGTGTTCAAGAACAATTTTAATGCCTAAAAACACATTAGCAGTCATTCACAGAATCAACCCTCGCAGTTATGGGCACAAGACTATTTACTGGCTGATACATATACTGCAGCAGACAGGTGTATACAGAAAGCATGCCCGCAACACGGTGAAAGTACCCATTAGGTTAATGGTCGTGTTTTTTAGGTCGATGGTCTTAGCGAAAATCATGCCACTGGTGAAAAGACTGTGTACTCCTTTAACGGCTGTTGGTGGCACGGATGCCCAAGTCCTGAGTGCAGGATCGTATTAGCTATCCACGGTAGATCTCCTGCAGATAGTCTTGCATGGACCCGCACCCGCGATCAGCATATAGGCACCCATTTCCCTCACAAGATCTTGTGGGAGCATGGTTATGATGCACGGATGGAAACAGATATACAGTACCGTGAAGAGATGCACGATCAAGCGTACAATGGTGCTGGAGCCTCTCAAATGCGGTGATAGCTTGTTCGGAGGACGTACAAATCCCTTCAAGCTATAATTTACGCGTACGGAGGGCGTGAAATTCCATTACTGCGACTTCTGTTCTTTATACCCCTAGCGGATGAATAACAATCCTTACCCCGTAGGTGCACCTGAAAAACTGGTAGGACCAGCCCTGCCCACCATCGAGGAGTTCTCAGCAAATATGAACAAGAACTATTTCTGTCTTTCTTTCGTACACGTGCTGCCCCTTCGCGATTTATGGATGCGATCTTACTAGTCGTTATAGACAACAAGCTTATGTTTCCCCTGTGCGTGAAGTGCGCACAGGAGAACAATGGGGCTTGTAATCACAGCCAACCTGCGTAAGATCAGAGGCGTATATACAAGCCCCGAGCTGTCCCTAGCAGTTCGTCATAGCTACAGAATATTGAAGATATATATGAGGCGTGGAGGTTTCAGAAGCTCCCCAACTTTTCCACGCCGTATATAAATACTTTTTGGAAGGATAAGGTAGAAGCATCAGGGTATCCACGAGGAGTTGATACCGAAGATGAAAAATCGACTTATATTCACCGTTACCGTGACCGTGAAGGGATACGAGGCGCTCCGCGCCAGATGTTCGTAAGCACCAATAAAAAACGCAATTAAAGTTGGGGAATGAATATTAGACTGTATCTCTTGAACCACTGAAGATAGCGCAAAGATGTTTATATGAAATTTATAGCTTTCGAATTATCTCAACATTAGATGGTATGGGAACTGAGCTTCACGCTGGTACAAAAAATAAGTTTTAGCCCAGGGTGGCGCTTACGAACATCTGGCGCGGAGCGTCACATACAACTTGACTGTTCCCAAATTGTAAAGAACCCAGGTAAAAGCTTTCGTGCAAAGTTGTGTCTAAATAGTCTTTTGGGAAAATTGGCACAGAATACTGGCAAGGGGAACGTTCATCTGACCTAAAGTTAGGTGAGGGATTATGCCAACGCTCCCGATAAAGAGGTCATGGAAATTGTGAATGTAGGTAATATGTACATAATAAAGTACATTACCGAATTGGCCACAGACACATCGCGTGTTACAAACATACCTGTAGCCAGCTTCACAACGGCATACTCACGCATCAAACTTTGGGGTCTATTGCATTCTTTTGGGCGGAGGATTCTGTACGCCGACACAGAGAGTGTGATATTCACTGCGAGGGAGGGTACATTCCGCCTATTGGTGAGTTCCTCGGAGAGTTGACTGATGAGATCAAGGATGAGTATGGAGACCGTATACGCCGACTCTTTTGCCTCAACAGGTCCAAAAACATATGGGGAAAGTGTGAGGGTGGGGGAGGATATGAAATATATCGTGAAGGCTAAGGGTATCACGCTTAACCAGGCGAACCGACGGGTCGTTAACTTTGACTCCTTGAAGGATCTAGTGTGCTTGGAAGATGAGGACAATCAACCTCCCCAATTGACTGTAAGGACCCACAATTTTCGGGTGTAGAAGCTGGGTGGCGTGAATGAACTTAGGGGTACGAAGGTATGCTGTAACACCTATAGGAAACGTTAAAAGGTGCCTGGTACCTATGATACCGTACCCTTTGGATACCATTATCCTTGATTGTTAATATATATATATATATATATATTAATGTAAAGAACGACGATTGTATAGAAGAACGTTCCGCACAAGATGAGGAGGGAGAACGAACAAATGAAAAATGAGCTAACCACCCGGGAATCGAACCCTGGATCTTCCGATTGCCGGTCAGATATGCTAACCACTACACCATGGGCCTCGATTAATCAGAAGTCGTAATTCTCCTACATACGAACAGAAACCAATGCCCTGAGGGGGCACCTCCCGCATACCGCACATATATACATTTTAACTTCAAACAACACACAGTATAATTAATGTAAAGAACGACGCTTGTATAGAAGAACGTTCCGCGGAACGTTCTTCTATACAAGCGTCGTTCTTTACATTAATTATACTGTGTGTTGTTTGCAGGTAAAATGTATATATATATATATATATGATGAATAAAACCACGAAGGAAAGGAAACACAAAATGGTGCTCAAGCGCTTTCGTCTAATGACATCCTCAGGAACACTGAAGTACATAAAAAGGTTAAGCCTATATATAGGTTACAGAAAGAAAAAAAGAAAAAATAAATAACATACATACACACACACACACACATACTATATATATATATATATATACATACATATCTATATACAAATACATACACACATACATACATACATATATACAATAAACAGAGAAGTAAAAATAATAAAAAATTATACAAAAATTAAAAATTAAAACCTTAAAAGATTACCAATGAGGCGTACAGATTTTTTAAGGAAAAATATCGATTTTTAGCACAAGATCAAATGGATTATAAAAATACAAATTTATACTATCGATTTTTAGCACAAGATCAAATGGATTATAAAAATACAAATTTATACTGTCCGGGTTTTAACACAATGCTGCCTATGGTCAGGTTTCGATATATATAAAAAAATAATAAAAAATAAAATGCAAATTAAAAGTTAATAAAGTAGAAAACAAGTTTACCAAAGATTTAATGTTTTACACTTCTTATCTATATCTGTTTTAAAGGAATTCAACATAACAGGATCGAGTTGAAAAAGACCTTTGCTTATGTTGAAGTTATTTGAAAGTTGGATAATGGCAGACTCAAGAATATTTCTATTAACAATGTTGCTTGAATGGAATAAAACTGAAGCATTATTCCAATCAATACAGTGGGCTAACTCTGACAAATGGACAAAAATGGCACTGGACAACTGTCCTGTTCTAACGGAATATTGATGCTGTTTTATACGTATGTGCAAATCCTTTCCCGTCTGACCTATGTAAAAGGAATCACATTGTTTACAACCAATTTTGTAGATAATGCCTGAATTATTGGTAGGGCTATTTTTACTATGATATTTTTCACAATATTGTTATATGAAAATACTACATTAATATCCAAAAGTTTAAGTACATTAGCAATGCCTAAAAAGCCCGGGAAAAATGGAAGTACTAAAATATTTTTTGACAAAGTACGAGTGTTAATATTGACACGATAGAAAGTTCGTTTTGCCTTGTTGAGACAAGATTCCATAAACGCAGATGGATAACACAAATCACTTCCAATACCGTTGATTTTTTCCAATTCGGCATCGATGTATTCCGGACTGGCGATCCTAAGGGCGCGGAGAAACATTGATGAAAATATGGCCTTCTTAGTGGGGGTATCATGTCCCGAGTAAAAGTGTACGTAGGACAAATTGTTTGTCGTTTTCCGATAGATACTAAACTTAAAACCTGGGCTTTCCCTATGTACACGCACATCCAAAAATGGGATTGAATTGTCTTGCTCAACTTCTAAAGTAAACTTAATGGAGGGGACTTGATCATTTAACTGAAGGAGAAAGCTATCCAGGTCACGATTCATGGGCCAGATACACAAAATATCGTCGACGTACCGCAACCAAGGGATGCCAACCCCCAGGATTCTCGGAATATAGGTAATTTCGAAAAACTCCATATAAATATTGGAGAGGAGGGGCGATAAGGGGTTGCCCATAGCCATCCCAAAAACTTGTTGATAATACTCGTTATTGAAAGTGAATTTACAGTCTTTGATGCAAAGCTTAATGAGTTCCAAAACAATGTGTGAAGGTAGTGGTAGGTCATACTTATGTAATTCTTGGGAGAGAAAGTCAAGCATATCGTCAATCGGCACTTTTGTAAACAATGAACAAACATCAAAACTAATCAATTTATCGTTAGTTTCAGTACGTGCATTATTCAATTTTTCCGTAAGATCCATGGAATTTTTTACATGTGAATCAGAGATAGTTCCGAGAATGGGGGACAAGACTTTGACAAGCCATTTGGAGAGTTTATAAGAAATAGAGCCCACCGAGCTAATAATAATAGGGCGCATAGGGTTACCAGGTTTGTGGGTTTTAATAAGACCGTAAAGGTAGGGCAGAGCAGGTGAAGTGGACATGAAAAGCGGAATTAAGTTCTTATGATCTTTGAGAAGGCGTTTCCGCTTTTCATGTCCACTTCACCTGCTCTGCCCTACCTTTACGGTCTTATTAAAACCCACAAACCTGGTAACCCTATGCGCCCTATTATTAGCTCGGTGGGCTCTATTACTTATAAACTCTCCAAATGGCTTGTCAAAGTCTTGTCCCCCATTCTCGGAACTATCTCTGATTCACATGTAAAAAATTCCATGGATCTTACGGAAAAATTGAATAATGCACGTACTGAAACTAACGATAAATTGATTAGTTTTGATGTTTGTTCATTGTTTACAAAAGTGCCGATTGACGATATGCTTGACTTTCTCTCCCAAGAATTACATAAGTATGACCTACCACTACCTTCACACATTGTTTTGGAACTCATTAAGCTTTGCATCAAAGACTGTAAATTCACTTTCAATAACGAGTATTATCAACAAGTTTTTGGGATGGCTATGGGCAACCCCTTATCGCCCCTCCTCTCCAATATTTACATGGAGTTTTTCGAAATTACCTATATTCCGAGAATCCTGGGGGTTGGCATCCCTTGGTTGCGGTACGTCGACGATATTTTGTGTATCTGGCCCATGAATCGTGACCTGGATAGCTTTCTCCTTCAGTTAAATGATCAAGTCCCCTCCATTAAGTTTACTTTAGAAGTTGAGCAAGACAATTCAATCCCATTTTTGGATGTGCGTGTACATAGGGAAAGCCCAGGTTTTAAGTTTAGTATCTATCGGAAAACGACAAACAATTTGTCCTACGTACACTTTTACTCGGGACATGATACCCCCACTAAGAAGGCCATATTTTCATCAATGTTTCTCCGCGCCCTTAGGATCGCCAGTCCGGAATACATCGATGCCGAATTGGAAAAATCAACGGTATTGGAAGTGATTTGTGTTATCCATCTGCGTTTATGGAATCTTGTCTCAACAAGGCAAAACGAACTTTCTATCGTGTCAATATTAACACTCGTACTTTGTCAAAAAATATTTTAGTACTTCCATTTTTCCCGGGCTTTTTAGGCATTGCTAATGTACTTAAACTTTTGGATATTAATGTAGTATTTTCATATAACAATATTGTGAAAAATATCATAGTAAAAAATAGCCCTACCAATAATTCAGGCATTATCTACAAAATTGGTTGTAAACAATGTGATTCCTTTTACATAGGTCAGACGGGAAAGGATTTGCACATACGTATAAAACAGCATCAATATTCCGTTAGAACAGGACAGTTGTCCAGTGCCCTTTTTGTCCATTTGTCAGAGTTAGCCCACTGTATTGATTGGAATAATGCTTCAGTTTTATTCCATTCAAGCAACATTGTTAATAGAAATATTCTTGAGTCTGCCATTATCCAACTTTCAAATAACTTCAACATAAGCAAAGGTCTTTTTCAACTCGATCCTGTTATGTTGAATTCCTTTAAAACAGATATAGATAAGAAGTGTAAAACATTAAATCTTTGGTAAACTTGTTTTCTACTTTATTAACTTTTAATTTGCATTTTATTTTTTATTATTTTTTTATATATATCGAAACCTGACCATAGGCAGCATTGTGTTAAACCCGGACAGTATAAATTTGTATTTTTATAATCCATTTGATCTTGTGCTAAAAATCGATAGTATAAATTTGTATTTTTATAATCCATTTGATCTTGTGCTAAAAATCGATATTTTTCCTTAAAAAATCTGTACGCCTCATTGGTAATCTTTTAAGGTTTTAATTTTTAATTTTTGTATAATTTTTTATTATTTTTACTTCTCTGTTTATTGTATATATATGTATGTATGTATGTGTGTATGTATTTGTATATATAGATATGTATGTATATATATATATATGTATGTGTGTGTGTGTGTATGTATGTTATTTATTTTTTCTTTTTTCTTTCTGTAACCTATATATAGGCTTAACCTTTTTATGTACTTCAGTGTTCCTGAGGATGTCATTAGACGAAAGCGCTTGAGCACCATTTTGTGTTTCCTTTCCTTCGTGGTTTTATTCATCATAAATATTTTTCACGTGTTACCTTCGTGAAATAATTTTCATATATATATATATATATATATATATATATATATATATATATAATATATATGTCTATTTACTTCTTTACGATGTTTATTTTGTTTATTACATGTATCTGTGTGCATATATATATAATATATATATACCTTGAATAATTCGATATGTTTATTAAATAAATCGTGTTTCAATTAGCGTTTCATTTTATCCTTCGTGTGTGTGTGTGTGTGTGTGTACAGGAAAAGTCCTAAGCTCCGCCCCCTCTATGATCGACCAATGGTTCTGTGACTCCTGCAACTACCTGGGCATATCTCTACTCCTGCGTGCTCACTTGACCGCTGCAAGCCCTGGATCTCAGATGTGTACTTTACGATATCTCACGTAGACGAAAAATAGTGATGGCTACCTCTAATATTGCGTGCTCGAGTTTTATGAAGTGGTATTCGGTAAAGTGTGAAGATATGGTGGATACTCAAAGACTCCCTATCCCTCCCTCCTTTGATACTTTTAAGGCTAAATTGAACCGCGCGAAGCTTCAGGAACAAGAGGTACAAATACTCTACGGCTATTCTTGCGAGAGCATGCATTGCAGGATATCATGGTACAAACAATGTATTGAACTATGTTGTAGGACTAAACTTTATAAAAGCTTACATATACCGTGAAGTGGAAGGAACAACACCTGCAGAAGAGAAGCAACGGTTATGGTTAGTGAGTCTTGTTGATGAGAGGTATGACAAGCGCTATTATGTCATGTTGCATCATACCGAGTACTCGTACCCTGCGGCTGAGAATGTAAATCTTGTCTTAATGAAGAATCTGAAGTTTGCAGTGAGGTTTGCAGTGAGGTTGTGGCTAAAGGCTTGCGTGAGTTTTTAATAGAATTTAGAGACGAGTATCGCCTGCTAAGCAAAAAGGAAAAATATGGGAATATGTTTCTCTCAAATAGTGCGCCTGAGTGTGAATAAAATGTGTTTAGTTCGTGAAAATCCCCCTGAACGAAAATGTCTGGTGAGCATTCTGGGGAGTGGGTGCAATAAACATTAAAGCCGATATTACTTCATGTGTCGTAAAAATTCTCAAAACACGTACCCAGTATAATGGGAAACAGGTATTCACATGATTCTTTCACGTTGGAACAACACCGTACACGATTCATCAGCTTATGGTATGACTCACTCCTCTACACCTCCCGTCGAGCCGATCCGCCCACCTGTGGCTCATAGTCATCTCAGAGCTGGAACCGACTGGAAGAGCACTCCTCAATAGAATACGATGGAGCTTCTTTGAGCAGCATTCTCAAAGCCGTGCGTGTACGATGTGTCCGTGACGAAGTCATTGCGCGTGTTCAGGCGTAAAACCGGTGCCATGAACTATGTACTTCAAACGACTTCTAGACAAACAAACTCTGGTAAACGGAATGTTATTTATTTAAGTGTTGAGGAGATGAATAGAGTCTTCGTGGTAGTTGAGAAGTGGAGCGAGGATCGTTATAAAATACCTGCAGGTGTAGGTACAAGAAGAGAACAGATCAGTGATACCCCCTCATATGCCATTGTTTCTACGTTGTGTATAAATAACGATCAGCCATGCATTGATATACGTCTGATGTGAAAGAATGCATCTGATAATAACGTTCTTTTCCCTACGCGAAACCGTTTCATCCACGACAGAATGTTTGAAATCGTCGGATTCCGCAAGATGAAGCCTATGTTAGACACGCGTGTTACAGATTTGATCTATTTTGACACGGTTCTTGAATACGCATACACTGCTCTGCTCGATGGATTTATCGAATGTGGGAATGAACAAGGCGAGAATGGTCTACAGCTGGATGCTTATTTAAAAGGTTTAGACTCTTTGAAATATCCCGAACTTTGGTACAAAGCACTTGAGCGGTACAGGGCAGAGCTCGCCTACACTGTTCACCCTGAAGAGCTGTATCTCTATATAATGAGCAAGATGAAGCCTATGTTAGACACGCGTTACGGATATGCTTTGTTTTGATACGGTTCTTGAATACGCATACACAGCTCTGCTCTACGGGTTTACCGACTGTAGGAGTGAACAAGGCGAGAATGGTCTGGAACTGGATGCTTATTTAAAAGGTTTAGACTCTTTGAAATATCATGAACTTTGGTACAAAGTACTTAGGCGGTACAGGGCTGAGCTTACCTACACCTTTCACCCTGAAGAATTGTTTCTTTATATAATGAGCAGCTGTCGTTACGACTTAGAAGATTATTTCAACTGCCGCTATGAATTGTGAAGAAGAGTTCACGATTGAAAAGCTCGGATCGATGAGAATAAACCCTCGATTGGAAAGGAGTGTTTATAAACTTGAATTTAATAATGATGTTGTGGTTAACGATGCCCTCTTTCTGCGTGCTTCTGATTGTATTCTGTCCGTGTTTAAAGCTAATTTACCAACCGAATATAAAGTGGGCATAGAAATAGTATTGAACGAAATGAAGTCCCTTTACATTGAGTTTAGGCATCCCATTAACTTGAGCGGTGAAATAATGTTAAATCGTATTTTTTGCATATTGCAAAGCAACAATGATGTAACTGTAGACTCGATCACGTGCGAGTTTAGTGTTTTAGTTATGCGCAGTAGAACATAACGTATATATATTTTGAGGGTTTTGCAGTATACTTATTTTCTATATATTTAATTATTTAATATAAATGTGTGTATATAGATTTCTCCTGTACTATTATTTTAATGATTATATTCCATCGTTTAAAACTGTGTATTTCTTATATATATTATTATTTTGTATTATATATATATATATATATATTCTTCGTTTAACTTGTGTATTTCTTATACTATTATTTTTTTTTTATGGTGTATATATATTTTTTTTTCTTTCAACTTGTGTATTTCTTATAATATTATTATTTTTTATTGCACATACTCCTCGTTTAAACTGTGTATAGAATGAACTTATTTGATTGTGTATTTATTTTCTATATATTTCATGAAATTATTTCCAATAATTCGTCTAAATAAACAGAATGATGTAATGGTGTTTTATTTAATTCTTTTGGTTGTGTATATATATAATCGATATTAATATATATAATATATATATATAATATATATATATATATATATATATATATATATACCAAATGGTAGGTTATGCCTTCTAAACCGACTGGCCGCTTAAGACTTCTAAGCCAACTGTCAAGAATATAAGCTTTAATTAAATAAATAGTGCAATGTGCAACTCAAAATAATAATGTGTACCTGAACAAGGCAATTACGCCTTCTAAGCCAGATTAAGCCTTCTAAGACAACTGGCGGATTAAGCCAACTGGCTGACTAGGACCTTGTAAGCCAAGTGCAAAGACCAAGAGCTTTATTATGTGTCTGGTGGAGCCAGGTGAAGGATGATCTCTCACTCTCTCTCTCTCTCTCTCTCTCTCTCTCTCTCTCTTCTTCTTCGGTTAAGGCTTACCTTCTTAGGTTAGGATACCCTTCGGGGGTTGAGGGGGGGATAGCAACAAAAGGGGGGTTGCAACAAGGAGGAAGGGAAGAGGGTCTTGCAAAAAAGGGGAAGGAAGGTTGCAATAATGAGGGGAGGGGTTTGCAACAAAGGAGCTCCTGCAACATTGATCAACATTTGCAACATTGCAATTGCACGATCCCATTTCCGCCCATACTATTAACATCTTGCTTTCATGTTCCCCATGCCTCATAATCTTTTGCCAACTAATTTACAAGTGGCTCGGTATTTTCTCCATCTCAAAGAAAGGAAAAATGCAGCTAACAAGCCAATCATCAGAAAAATAACTCAGTAGCTACTAAAACTTTGGCAGCAAGCATCATTCCCCACAGTTTAGGGAAAAGCTGTGTTTCAAAAGGTAGCAAGATTCATCGAAAGAGGAGCAACGTTGAGTAGATCAAAAACATCAGTGAAACTAAAAAATGAATATATGAATAGTCTCAGTAATTTGTTTGATATACGAGTATGTGCCTGTAAATGTAATTTAAAATATCATACAGACATAGGATGCAGTGATGATTGTGAAGAAATTCACATAGATTGCATATGTCTGAGGGATAAAAAGTACCAAAAGAGGAATTACAGTTTCTACTTGATTAGGGAAGTGATCGTAAAATGTACATAGGTAGTGTTAGGCTGACCATACGTACCGTTTTTTTTATATTTCCTGGCCGTCCCGTCGTTTTAATAAAAATGTCAATTTTGTCCCGGTTTATGTACTTACTTTTTCATGAATACAGAATATTACATAACCCCCGTCCCTTTTTTGCCATCCCAATGTCCCGTTTTTGTCTCAAGGAAATATGGTCAGCCTAGGTAGTGTAGATGTGCATGCCACACAAATTTTACAAAAGAGATACAAGAGGAAGCTCTCAGAACAAGTAAGTAAAGAAAACCATCAATCGTTCCACTGAAGTTCAACCTTTGAGCTTAGTAGAAAATGCTTCAGATGAAGACAGTGACAATGGGATAATGGAAACTGAAAGACTGTGGTTTTGAAAATATTGGAAGCCAAATGAGAATGTCTTTGCGGCATGTTGCAATGCAGGCTGATAGATTTGGTGTATCAGAAAGAAGATGACCATATCGTAATTGACAGAAGTAAAGTGCGAAGAGAAAGAGAAAGACTTCGAAAAACAGTGAAAAGTGATAAAGTGAATCCGATTACTTCCATACACTTCGATGGTCGAAAGGATCAGACTTTAAGTAAAGTGAAAGTCAATGATAGGAGTTACAGTGAAAAGAATAGTGAAGAACACTACGTAATGATAGCTGAACTAGGTGAAGAGTATATTAACCATCAGACACCAGCATCGAGTAAGGCTGCAGACATAGAAAATTCAGTATTGTCAGTTATTAAAGAGAGACATCTACAAAATGATATAGCTGTAATAGGCTGTGATAGCACAAATACCAACACTGGTTATAAAGAGGTGTGAGTCATGTTATGGAGAAAGCACTTGGTAGACCACTTCAGTGGTTCATTTGTATGTTTCATACAAATGAATTACCTCTAAGACATATTTTTGAAACATTGGATGGTACAACATCTGGGGCAAGTACCTTTGTTGGTCCTACTGGGAATGACATTCAGCTTCGTGAAAACAATCCAGTAGTACAATTCAAACCTACAACTAGTGATAAAGAACTATTATATCTGCCACAACACATTGTTCATGATCTTAGTGGAGATTAGTAGTACTTATACGGCATTATTTCAGCAATAAGAAATGGTACAGTTGATGAACACCTTGCTCATATAAAGCCAGGTCCTCTTAGTCATACTAGAAGGTTAACTCTTGCTAATAGGGTTTGTAGGCTTCATGTTTCCAGTGAAACCAACAAAGAAACTTTACTCAATAACACACTTCATTGCGACAAATTATGGTCCTAATTGGTTTGACATCAATGTAGACCAAAGTAGTATAGCCGCAAAAATGTATGAGTGCAATTGCATTGCAATGTACGTAATGATGCAAGAGTGCCAACCCCACCTCCTTGTTGCAAGAGTGCCAACCCCCACCCCTTGTTGCAAGAGTGCCAACTCCCCACCCCCTTTGTTGCCAACCCCAAAATGAGGTTGCAAGGGGTATGCAACTTGGAGTTATCCCCCAAGCTGACCCCCAAAGGGGAGTACCAAACCTTTTTTGCCAACCCCAAAATGGGATTGCAAGGGGTATGCAACATGGAGTTATCCCCCAAGCTGAACCCCCCTAAGGGGCCTCTTTGGGGGAGAAGGGGACGCCTCACCCCCCAAAGGGGCAGAGAGAGAGAAAGAGAGAGATAAGAGGAGAGGACACAGAGGTCCTTGCTCGCGATTGCCGAGCTCATATGAGTTCTTCAGCCGCCCGCCGCCCTCTTATAGGGTCCAAACTGCCAGTTGGCTGAGTTGCCAGATAGCGCCATGTATTTAACTAATCCTTATATTCATCAGCCAGTTGGCTGAGTTGTCAGATAGCGCCATGTATTTATTTACTCTTTTTTTCATCAACCAGTTGGCTGAGTTGCCAGTTCACGCTATGTATTTATTTAAAGTATATATTATTCAGCTAGGGCCAACGGGCGCCACAGCCAGTTGGCTGCTGAGTTGCCAGATAGCAATAATCATTTAATTAAAGCATATATTAATGTTGGCTTAGAAGGTTGAGTTGCCAGATTCTTTCTTTTTTAATTTTGCCTTATATTAATGTTGGCTTAGATTGCTGAGTTGCCAGATAGCATTTTAATTGTTCAGGTATACCTTATTAGGGAGAGTTCCTAAATACCACCATATATTTTTATTATGGGGAGTTGCTAACTACCACTATTTATTTTAATTTATATGAGGATAGTTGTCAGGTACCACCATTTATTTTAATTTTTATTTATATTATGGATATAAGCGTGTTCAAGGAATAAATAAAACACCAATACAACGTTCTGTTTATGAGTTAATATTAGAAAAATATATTAGAAAAATATATAGTTATATTATCCAAAGTTATATTATTAAACATTAGTACAGGGAAAAATATACAAAACGTACAATCATATTATTAGAGGAAATATATATATATATATATATATATATATTGTCTTTACGTTCTACGGTGCAATACGCTAAATTCGCATATTAAAGAGTCTATATCCACATCGGCATTACTTTGTACGATGTGGTTAAACCGTCCAATCATCACTTCACCGTTTAACAGATACGGCGGTTTATACTCGATATAAATGGCTTTTATATCGTTCAATACTATTTTTGTACCCACTTTACACTCGGCAGGCAAGTTGTCTTTAAGCGCAGCTAGAACACAATCAAATGCACGCACAAAAACGTCATCGTTGGGCCGTTACATTGAATACAAGTTTATAATCATGCCTTTCCAATCGGGTTTTTTTTCTTAACGTCCCGAACTTTTCAATTGTGAACTCTTCTTCACTCTACATAGCGGCAATTGAAATATTCTTCCAAGTCGTAACGACACCTATCCACTATATAGAGGCACAGTTCTTCAGGGTGAACAGTGTAGGCAGGCTCAGCTCTGTACCTCTCAAGTGCTTTGTAACAAACCCCAGGATATTTCGAAGAATCTAAACCTTTTAAATATGCATCCAGATCTAGACCGTTCTCCCCGTGTTCATTCCTACATTCAACAAATCCGTCAAGCAGAGCGGTGTAAGCGTATTCAAGTACCGTGTCAAAATAAACCATGTCTGTAACACGTGCATCTCATATAGGCTTCAGCTTACGGAATCCGACGATCTCAAACATTCTATCAAGGATGAAACGGTTTCGTGTAGGAACAAGAACGTCATTATCAGCTGTGTTCTTCCACATCAGTCGTATATCAATGCGTGGTTGTTCGTTATTTACGCTCAATGTACAAACAATGGTATATGAGGAGGCGTCACTAATCACCTCTCTTATTATACCTACGTCAGCTGGTATTTTATAACGGTCATCATCCCACCTCTCAACAACCACGAAGATTTTATGCATCTCCTCAAGACTTAAATAAATAACGTTACGTTTGGTTGCATGCCTGCAGATCGTTTCAAACACACAGTTAATGGTGCCGGTTTCTCGCCTGAATACGCGCAATGACTTCGTCGGAGACGTCGTACGAGGCGTTGAGAATGCTTCTCAAAGGGCGTTCCATCGTATTCACATGGTTCGAAATGACTATGACACGTCCACTCGGTGCAAGCTCTGAGAAGACTATGAGACAGGAGGCAGGCAGGTAGGCAGGATCGGTTCGACGGGCGGACGAATCACCCCATGAAACGTGAATGGGTTTGTTCGAAACTCGTATACTCCGTGAGGAGTGAGTCACACCACAATCTAATGAACCGTGTACGGCGCTGACCCAACATGAATCGTTGTATCCCATTATATTGGGTAAGTGTCTTGAGAAATTTTCCGATACAAGAATTAATTTCGGTTTTAATGTTTTATTACTACCACTTCCCCGAATACGCACCAGACATTTTACCTCAGGGTAATTTTCACGAGCTAAACACATTTTATAATGTTTTATCTCTCCTAAACATCTTCACATTGTGGGGCGCTATTAGAGAGAAACATATGTTCATATTTATCCTTTTATTTAACAGGCGATACTCATCTCTAAATCTGTTAAAAACTCACATAGCCCATTAGCCACAACCTCGCTACAAACCTCATCATGATATATATTAATGTAGTGGTAAAAATACTTAAGATTGTCCATGATAACAAGATTTACATTTTCAGCCGTAGGGTACGAATAAGCGGCTTCGTGTAACATGATATAGGGTGTCCATAAATGATTACCCTGATTAAAGCATGCTATGACTTTAAATAAACACTCGTATTTAAACACAGTTTTAATCATAAGTAGATAAACATACAAAGTTTTGATACATAGTTAATGAACTTAATAAGCTTCCACATGTGCACCCCTAGTGGCACATAAAATGTCTAAACGGTATTCACACTCACGCCACACATTTTACAACATTTGTGGGTTAACTGTTGCAATTGCATCCGTTATGCGTTCTTGCAATGTCCTGATATCTGGAACAACTGTTGCATAAACCAAATCTTTAACATGACCCCAGAGAAAGTAATCCAGCGGGGTAATGTCTGGTGATCTTGGGGGCCATGGGATTGGCCTGTCCTCGCCAATCCATCGATTTGGAAATGTTGCGTCGAGAGTTTCACGAACATGCGCCCAATGAGGGGGTGCCCCATCTTGTTGGAAGATGACAGTTGGCTGCCTGTCCTGCAGCTGGGGGATGGCGTAATTGGTGAGCATATCCAGGTACACAGTTGCGGAAACAGTGTTCTCAGCGAAGAAGAAAGGACCAATTATCTGGTCTTGCATTAGTCCACACCAGACATTGATCTTCGGACTGCCCCGAATATGCTCCCTTACGGCACGTGGGTTTCCCGATCCCCAAATACGCACATTGTGTCTGTTGACTCTACCACTAAGATGAATCGTAGCCTCGTCTGAAAAGCAGACACGTAACAAGAAGTAATTATCCTCGTCAATGCTGTTCAAAATGTCAATAGCGAATTGTTCACGTTTTGGACGGTCATCAGGCTTCAGTTCTTGAACAATTTGTACCTTGTAGGCGTGTGCCTTCAAACTTTGTGTAACACCTTGTGCACCGTAGGCTTCGGTATCTTTAGTTGGCATGAAGCTTGTCTCACCGATTTCCTTGGTGACCGTGTGAAAGCCGTTTGAATGTTTTCCACCATCCCATCGGAAACTGATGGTCTACCACTGCTCTTTCCCTTTTCCACGTTTCCAGTTTCCAAGAATTTTTTCATCCACGACTTAATTAACTTCACATCAGGTGGATTCTTTCCATACTTTGTTCTGAACCTTCGCTGAACACTGACAGGAGATTTTGTTTCTGCAAGCCACACAACACATTGTGCCTTCTCTGTCACAGACGCCATCTTAACTGAACTACTACTACAGCGCTCTTAGCGGCGAATGCGGTAGACGAAACACACCAGCACAGAAACTCTATGCGTGTACGAGATCACCTGTAAAAAGAAAACGGATGTAAGATTCGTCATTAAAACAAGAGAGCATACTGTTTTCAGGGTAAACATTTATGGACACCCTGTATAATACCGCTTATCACACCACTCATCCACAAGACTCACTACCATAACTGTTGTTTATCTTCTGATAGTGTTGTTTCTTCTACCACGCGGTGCACGTGAGCCTTTATAAAGCTTAGTTCTATAACATACTTCAGTACATCGTCTGAACTGCGAAATCCTACAATCCCCTCGCCAGAATATCCGTAGATTATTTGAATAGCCTGGCCCTTCGCACGATTCAATGCAGCCTTTAAAGATGCAAAGGATGCGGGAATAGGGAGTTTTTCAGTATCCACTACATCTACGCACTTGGCAGAATACCACTTCATAAATGTTGAACACGCGATATTAAAGGTGGTCATTTTCTTCTATGCGAGAGAATACACGTCTGAACTCAAGGGTATACAGAGGTAAACTGAGTACGGAAGGGTAGAGGTCTGCTCAGGTTACGGCGTGATTCACGTCGCCGGTCTCACAGTGGGCGGAGCTTAACTTTTACTGTACACGCGCAAAGTAAAACGCGTTATAACATGATTTATTTAATAAGCGAAATAATGAAAATGTATATATTTGCAAATACATGTAATAATTAAGTTAGCAATAGACATATCAAAAATTATGGTATCCAAAGGGTACGGTGTCATAGGTACCAGGAACCTGGTAGTGTTTCCTATAGGGGTTACGGCATACCTTTTTACCCCTAATTTCCTTCACCCCCCCCCCCAGCTTCTGCGCCCGAAAATTGTGGGTGCCTACATTCAGTTGGGGCGGCCGATCAACCTTATCATCCAAGCACACTAACTCCTTCAGCGAATCAAAGTTGACGACCCGCCGATTCGCTTGGTTAAGCGTGATACCCTTAGCCTTCACGATATACTTCGTTTCATTCCCTATCCTCACCCGTACCCAATAGGTCTTTGGCCCTGTTGACACAAACGAGTCGGCGTATGCATTGTCCCCATACTCATCCTTGATCTCGACAGTTAACTCACCGAGGAACTCCCCAATAGCAGGCATGCATTCACCCCTCCTTGCTGTGAACATCACGCTATCTGTATCGGCGTACAATACTCTCCGCCCAAGAGAATGCAATAGACCCCAAAGTTTGATGCGGGCATAGGCTGTTGTGAAGCTGGCTACAGGGATGTTTTTAACCCGTGATGTATCTGTGGCCAATTCAGCATTGTTGTACATTATTATGTAAGTATTACCTACATTCACAATCTCCATGACTTCTTTATCGGGTGCGTTGGCGTAATCCCAGACTTCACTATAACTTTGCGCCAAATAAACGTTCCCTTTACCGGTATTCTGTGCAAATTTTCCCCAAAGACTGTTTAGACACAATTTTGCACTAAAGCGCTTGCCAGGATTCTTTCGTTTTCGTTTTCAACCCCTCGCGGATACCCAGACGCCTCAACCTTATCCTTCAAAAATGCGTTTATATATGGCGTGAAAAGGTTGGGTAGCTTCTGAAACCTCCACACCTCATGTATCTTCATTATTCTATACCTATGGCGTACGGCTAGGGCCAGCTCAGGACTTGTGTATACACCTCTGATCTTACGTTGGTGGGGTGTATGGTCACAATCACCATTATTCTGTTCCGCGCACTTCACGCACAGGGGTATCATAAGTTTGTGATCTATGACAACGGGTAAGATCGGCATCCATAAATCGAGGGGGAGCACGTCTACGAAAGAAGCCAAAGTAGCGTTCAAATTTCTTGAAAATCGTTGATGGAGGGTAGGCTAGGTCCCACAGTTTTCAGGCGCACCCACGGGGTACGGATTGTTCTTCATCACGTAAGTGTATAAAGAACAGAAATCGTAGTAGTGGAGTTTCACACCCTCCGTAGGTGGAAAGTATAGCTTGAAGGGATTTGTACGCCCACCGAACAAGCTATCACAGCATTTGAGAGGTTCCAGTACCATTGAACACTTGATCGTGTTTATTTTTTCACGGTACGCCCCGTCTGTCTCCATCCGTGCATCATATTCATGCTCCCACAAGACTTTGTGAGTGAACTGGGAGCCTATAAATTGATCGCGGGTGCGCGTCCACGCAAGACAGTCGGCAGGAGATCTACCGTGGATATCTCCGGCGATTAAACACTCAGGACGGGGGCATCCATGCCATCAGCAACCGTTAAAGGACTACACAGTCTTTACACCAGTGACACGGTTTTCACTTAGCCTATCAACCCAAAAAACACGACATCTTAATGGGTAATTCACCCGTGTTGCGGGCGTGCTTTATGTATACACCTGTCTGGTGCTGTAGGTGTATGAGCCAGTAAATAGCCTTGTGGCCATAACTGCGGGGATTGTTTCTGTGAATAATAGCTAAGGTGGTTTTAGGCATGAAGTTATTCTTGAACACCGTAAAACATAATGAGGCGATGGTGGTTGCGACTTGCAGCGGATCGCATTTGAAACGGCCTATATACATCCTTCTAAAGGCCTGGAAACATACTCTAAGCACGCGTAAATCATTCACGCAATAACGCTCATATTCATCAGCTATATTATAAGGATTACGTTCATTAAAACTGTTGTAGTATCGATCAATGTCTTCACGTTCATGTGTGCTCATACAATCATAGTTAAAGTAATGTTTGGGTGGAGGTAGGCCTACGTAGTTTAAAGTTCGCTAGTGAGGAATGTGTAAGGGAAGTATCCTTTTGAAACTTCAGCTGCTACACCCACATCACCTTGGGTAGCTTTGCTAATTTACAAGGTGTGAATAATAAAGTATCTTTAAATTGCACAGTACCTCTTATTTGCATCTGTATTAATTTGTTGCCACTTTTCAATGGTTCACCTGTAAATATCTCAGAGGACTCGTGCTCAAGCAGCTCCTTGTAAAGGAACTGTGTGTCAAACTTTGCCCCGTTATGGGCGAGAATATACAGTCATTTTTTTTAACTTGTCGGCTAACTTGACAATATAGGATACAAATAGTTTCACAGGACTATCGTGGACATTCGTTTTAAAAACGTTTCTCCGTTTACCACATTTGTGGCACTCATCACACTCGATCTCCATACACTCATCACATAGTTTGGTTCACAAGTAAATGTGTAATGACCTCTTTGGTTTCAGCGTTCATGTATGTTTCTATATCGTAGTATACAGTTATACAAGGTTTTTTTAGGCTTGTCTTTCATATAACATACATGCTTTACTCCATCCGCCTTATATTCCTCCTGGCATGTAGGACAGTGAATTTCATCACATTTATGCTAAATTTCCCCAATTATCCATCATGTGAAACATACCACATTCACAGATTCTCATTTTCCTGCACGTGCCAATTGATTTATGGAGCTCAAAACAGTTATTATTGAAAAATGTGCGTCTACACACATTACATCCCTCTTCTCAGCTTCAACTACACGGCTTTCACATTTGGAGCTTTTACACTGCTCACATACCATGTGCAATCTTTACAATGTTTCACTATATCATCCGCAAACTCGAGACCCCTTACACAATCATGATGTCGCCCATATTTTCGACTTTTATCATAACTCGCGTAAAGACACCTTATATTACGGATGGGGAGATACGTTGTCCCTGACAGTCCTAAAATAAGTAGGGGTCTTGTACGATCTCTCACAGCTTTTAAAAACATACACAGTCCTACGACGATCATCCAGTCCAAATACAACTATACGAGCATTCATTTCCTGTTCTACCCTTCTCAGCTCTTCAGGACCCATATTACAGTCAAACTCAAGTTCACAGTCTACAGCTAGTTTACGGGCACGCTCCACGACCGTAGGCACCAAATTTTTGTGGTCTGTGTATTTAGTACAGTAAACATACGAGCAAGACTACTGCTATAAAGCCGCAACCACGATCGACGTTTATATGCCGTCTAAAATAGCCTGAGAATTGAAGTTAAGAGTGTAAGGTGTGGCACTATGGCCCGCAACACGGAATACACGGTCAATATTTACCGTGAAGTTGTCCATATTGAAGCTATACTACTTTGGGAGGCTTGCATTATACGACCTAATATATACTCTACATCTTCAGCCGCCAAACGTCTGAATGGTACTACTACCCAAAAGTCATCTACATCGTTATCATCTGAGCCGAATCCGAAGGACAGCCTCGTCCTGACTTCACGCTCGTCGCGGTTCTGAAGGGCAAACTCTACAATACGCTGTACAACGCGACGTAGGCCGTGTTCAATACCGTTGCTATACATGGATCTAGGATCAACCCTGACTATATACCGATTTCTAGTCAAGGCTGGGTTCGGGTTGCGATGCGCACCAACTCGAACGTTATACCATCCTCAACAGAACGGGGAGCAGCTATGGAGGATGAATAAGGGGTTATATTGGCGGATGAAGCTGATGTGGGGTTGGTTGCGTAAGACGTTGAGGGTTGGGGCTCTATTACTGCAGACTCAACAGAACGGGGGCAGCTGTGGAGGATGAACAAGGGGGTATATTGGCTGAAGAAGCTGATGTGGGAATGGTTGCGTAAGACGTTGAGGGTTGGGGCTCTACTTCTGGTGGTCTAACAACCGGCGCATTCCTGGCGCGCTTTATACCTAACGTGGAGGGCTCTTCATCATGTCTCCGCTTTGAACGTGCAACAGATATCGCTGGTGAGGGTTCCTCGGAGGGTATAGGCGATGTAGATGCACGGTCAACGGGTTCACCCGTGATATCGATGATGGGGGGCTGTACATCGTCGTCATTCACAGTTCTGTGGAAGAAGAAAACAAAATATAAGGAGCAGAACTCGTTATCTGTAATATTCTGTAAATGACCCACTTAGGGGTGTGACGTGTAGAAAAATTCAGATTCACGAGCCCATCCACATGTATTATAACTGGACCGACAGGTTGTGGTAAAACGGTGTTTATGGTTAATATCATTAAAGAAAAGGGGGAAATATTCTCAAAATTTGTGCATAAAGTTATATGGTGCTATTCGACATACCAATCAGTGTTCAACGAGTACCAAGATGATATTTTGTTCCACAAGGGGGTCTATGACGTTAATTCGTTAAAGGGAAATGAACATACAGTCATCGTAATTGACGACCTCATGTTGGAGATGGATAAAACGTTTGCCGAGACATTTACAGTATTCTCCCACCACCTTAACATAAGCTTGTTCTTCATCAATCAGAATCTATTTTTCAAAAATAGATACATGCGCGATGTGTCGTTAAATACGCAATATCTAGTCTTATTCGCGCAACGTAGAGATGTGTCACAAATTGGGGTATTAGCCAGTCAAATGTTCCCGAATCAGCGTAAGGAGTTTTTGGAGGTTTATAAAGAGGTCACAAAGCAACGTTATGGATATTTGCTTTGTGACCTTCACCCGCGAAACACGTTTAGGGTGCTTCTAAGAACGAATATATTTCCAAACGAACCTGAAACCGTGTATATTCCAGAATGACGAATAGGCTAAAGAAATACCGCGAATTAATAAAAATCTATCAACGACTGCCTCGAGCATTGCAGCAGATGTTTGTTAAAAATATCGACTCTGACTTTTTAAAGTGCATCTGTGAAATCTGCCTTAATGTTATAAAATGTAATGTTCCAATGAAATCCTCTCAGAAGCTCGCTTACGTCGTTACAAGAACATAATACGGACGCTCGCCCATAAAAGTCAGACTGTGGGTAAGAAAAAGCGTATTATTGTACAAAGAGGCGGTTCGTTCTCCCCATCTTATTTTCAATTTTGGGGCCTTTACTGACTAGATTAATATAATGAAGAAGGTGGTTGTGATCCCGCACGAGGTGTATGCTTCATTACAAAGGAGTCCAGATGCGGTTCTAGAGCCCCGTAAAAGTAGACTTAAAAGAATGGAAAGTGAGTTGCTAGACCTATTAAACAGTGAAAAGGCACCTGATGAGAAAAGGATCTTGTACCAAGAGGCTTTGCAGAAATTTCTTCATGAGTACGAAGATTATAAGCATCCTACAGAGCTCCCGTGAGGCACAGCTCGAGTAGCGCAGAGCATAGCGACACAGGGCCTGAGCAACCAAAGAGTAGCGGAACACAGCACATCGAACATGTGCTAAAAAACAGCCTCCCCCATACATTGAGGAATAAAGGGTTAAGTCTTTATAATCTATTGAGTGAGGACCCCATCATACAGTGGACCGACACAGGCGAGGTCATTGTTGATGGAACAAGGGTACAAGGATCCAATATCGTTGATATTGTTCATGATCTGGTGAGAAAGTGGGATAGGCCCTCACCAGCAGGATGGGACATATTAAAGCAAGACTACAACAAATAAATGTCCCCAAAACATTGATAGGTAATCTGAATAGGTTAAAAGACTTGGAACATGCATCGCACGTGTCACAACTGAGTACACCTTCGCCCCCATCAGCTGCAGTGTCTCTGAAGAGGAGAAAGAAGAGAGTAGACGGCCAACCTTATCCACGTGCCTCTAAAATACGCAAATGGCTAACGTATTAAGTAAGCACTATTATGACATTTCTAGCCCTGCATCCTATGGTGGCGTTAATAGATTGTACAGAGGTACTTATGGTGTAAGGAAAAAAGATGTTGAGAGATTTTTGCGTGCCCAGGATGCTTATACACTTCATAAACCGGTGAGAAAAAGGTTTAAAACAGCCAAGACAACAGCCGCATCGATTGACTCTATTTGGCAGGCAGATTTAACAGACATGCAAAGATATTCAGTGTACAACGACGGCTACCGCTACATCCTATTCATAATAGATGTATTCTCTAGATACCTGTGGCTAATTCCCCTGAAAAATAAATCGCCGAAACAGTTGCTAAAGCGGCCAAAACGCTGATGTTGAAAGAAAAGGATTCCTGGCTATTTTTGTACGGATATGGGAAAAGAATTTATAGGGCGAGCTTTTCAGAACATGCTGTCAGAGTTTAACATCAGCTATTACACATCCAATTCTATACATAAGGCTTCTTTAGCTGAAAGAGTTCAACGTACCATAAAGGAACGCATGCACCGATATTTTACACATAAAAACACGTACAGATATATAAACGTTCTCGATTCATTGGCTTCATCCTACAAGCTCACACCATCGTACGATCGGTACAACGCCTAACGATGTTTTAGAAAGAGGCAAGCGCCCGAGAAGAGATGGAGTGCCGCTACCCCACCACCACACTCGCGGTTTCAAAATCAATGACTATGTAAGGCTGTCACGTTCGGGAAATAAATTCGCGAAGGGTTTTGAGCAAGGATGGACACGCGAGATTTTTAAAGTTAGAGCATGAGCCTAAAGGTGAGATAATGATGTATTACGTTGAAGATTTGAATGGAGAAGAGATCTCGGGAGCCTTTTACCGCGAGGAATTGCAGAAAGTGTCATTTAATTTAGGAAAAAATGTTTAAAATTGAAAAAATTTTAGGAAGCAAAGGTATAGGAAAGAGAAAAATGTACCTGGTGAAGTGGCTAGGTTACCCAGAAAGCTTCAATACCTATATAAAAGCTGATGCAATAATGAAGCTTAATTAGTATGCAGCATGACACCCAACCATTTCTACGTTACACTCCCGTCTTCCTCATCCCTGTCTGTACACCCTAACAACACACTAGCCAACTTTGTAACAGAACTCCATGGCCCCATTGAACTTGGTCGTGATTCGTATGAAGTGAGGATATGTGAATTTCAGCTGGATACCCTCTTTTTAAATATTGATTATAAAGATTCCGTATTTACCATTCTTAGAGACATTGATGTGTGTGAAAAAGCCGGGTTAACTCGGGATGCTACTATACATATCGCCCGGACTAAGGTTGCACAGTTTTTCAGTACAACAGTGACACTAGGGCCGGGGCGTTATGGCTCGGCTGAGGATGTTGTGAGACTTAAACGTAAGTTTTAAAAACTTAAATCTTACGAATGACTTATTATACGAAATCGTAAACAGAGGAAACCATACACATAATCTAGTCCTAAAATCAAAGGTTAACAGAAATCTTAAAGACGGAAGAGTGTTCAAAATTATAACCGAGGGGCGTTATCGAGCAGCCTTCCAAAGAGACACCTTTCACGAGGCACCATGACTTATCCAGCTTAATGTATCACTTGAGGATGGAGAAGCTGGATGTAAGTTCTCAGCCTCCAGACATGTGCTATATTTACAGCAATATAGCGGAACACCAGTTTGTTGGGGATACCCAGGCACGCCTGCTACGCGTAGCCACATCCCCAACCATAGAGGAAGGAGCTGAGTATTACATATGACATACCCCATTATGTGAATGTCGCAACTAATCTAATAACTAATATCTCAATATATATAAGAACGATTGAGGGCAAAAATTTCCCATTCGGTGACGGGAGCTTAACAGTGAAGCTACACTTTCGACGCACTGAGTTATAATGGCCAGAAAGCCTTTCACGGTATACCGAGGGGTGAGATACCAGCGTGGTAGTGGACTTGGATCCATTTTTTCATCCATACTACGCACCGCTGTCCCACTTTTGAAGAGGGGGCCCAGGCACCTAGGAAGGAAGGCGTTACAAACAGGTTTTAACGCGGCAGAGGACATATTGGGCGGAACTATGCCTAAAGAAGCTCTAAAAAAACATTTAAGGCGTACGCGGGATGAAATCATCAAAGACGCGAAGAGAAAACTGCGTGGTGGTGGAAAGAAGAGAACTGTTAGGAAGAAGGGGTTACCAACACGTGGTGGAAAGAAGAAGAAGATAGCTGTTAGGAAGAAGGGGCTACCAGCGCGTGGCGTTAAACGTGAAAGGGTTCCAAAAAAGAAGTGTTCAAAGCGTATGAGACCTATGGCCGATCATTTTTTTAACTGATATAAACTGAGGACGCTACTCTCACGATTCATAGATTGATTAATACTCGTCGAGGGAGGTGGCACTATTTCTGACTCGTCATGGCACGTTTCATTCACCCATGTAGTTCACAATGATGTAAATCGGAGCTATCCCTCTTTCAGATGCCTCCAACGCAAGTTTCTATTGAGCACAGTGACTTTATTACAATTAACCGTTTAAACACAATTAGTTCACCCAGTGCCCCTATAGAATTCGTGATACCCAGCTCAGGCCCTTACTTTTTTGACCCGAGCTGTATGCACATGTATACTAAACTTCGCATAGCTCATTCTGACGGAACGGATTGCGATGATAATTATGTTGCATACCCCGAAACCAACTTTCTGCACTCTATATTCAGTCAGTGTGACGTATATTTAAATCAGACTAACATCTCGGCAGGCACGGGGTACTATCACCTACGAGCATATCTGGAAAATGTTCTCAACTTTTCAAAAGAAGCGAAGGACACCTTTTTATCCGCCGAGGGGTATTACCACACTAAAGATGAGGGTAGTATAAAGGATAAATTTAAAAATTCTAAAAAAAAGATATACGAATGTTTTGGAAGCCTGCATACAGACTTTACTTTTCAGGAGAAGTTGCTTATGAACGGGGTAGATATGAAATTGAAGCTTACCCAAAGGAGCCGTGAGATCTGCATAAATCTGGGGGCTGACCAAGAAGAAGGCGCGAAACCCGTTGTGATACATATCATGGAAACGTATTTGCGTATACGTCGCGTGAAATTAAGCTCCCCGAAGCAAATAGAAATCGAGAAAGATCTCGTACATTCCACAGTAAAATATCTCATTAACAGGATACAGATCAAACTGTGCACGATCCCGGCAGGCCTGGCATCGAAACAGATAGAAAACATTGCTCTTGGAGTCCTGCCTAAAAGGATTATAATTGGATTGCAAGACCACGCCTCGACAAATGGAAATTATAAAGAGTGCCTTAAAATTCGAGAATTTCGGGCTTAAAAATATTACTCTATTCATAAATGGTATCGCCCTGGTTGGAGTGCTGGATATGGATTACTCACCAACTGGGGTATTCCCGCTCTGTGCGAGAGCTTATACTAGTTTAGCTAGGCTGACCATATTCCTTGAGACAAAAACGGGACATTGGGATGGCAAAAAAGGGACGGGGGTTATGTAATTCTGTATTCATGAAAAAGTAAGTACATAAACCGGGACAAAATTGACATTTTTATTAAAACGACGGGACGGCCAGGAAATATTAAAAAAAACGGTACTGTCCCGTTCAAACGGTACGTATGGTCAGCCTAAGTTTAGCTCATAATACAGGTGCTTGCGATGAGCTCGGTTTCGGGATAACTCAGAAAGAATTTGTGGAATAGTTTAATATTTACTCATTCGACCTTACGCCTGACTTAACTGCTTGCGTAAACACGCATTTAAACGCCCAGCAGACTGGGACCATCTCAGTGAGACTGGAGTTTGCTAAAGCTATAGACACGTCTTTAAGTGCACTCGTGTATCTAGAAACAGGCCCTAATAGAAGTACATATATTTAGGAACGTCACGACAGATTTTTAAAATGGATGCATATAAACTCCAGAGAGTTATGAAGAGTGACTGTTTCGTGCACTCCAAATTTATCGGGGTTTTTGTAAAGAATGAAATATTGAAGCTGGATACTTCAAGAAACTGGTACTGGGCAATCGTTAACACCGACATTGTGGTGGGTGAGGGATTCATTGGTTTGCGATCTATTTTAAAACTAAGGAAAGATTGTACTATTTCGATTACGCGAATACGTGTGCCTAAGATCATTTGGAATCCATATCGTTTCCAAGGATTTTATACAGAAACATGTGGATTGCATTGTATTTTGTTTCTCATGCACATGTCACGTGGGAAGGGTTTTATGAATTTTTTAAAATTATTCGATTTGTGCGACACAGAGTTGAATGATAAATATGTGTGCAGACAGATAAAAAAAGTTCCCATACGTTAGTACCCCTGTAATGTGTAAGATCTATATTGTGTAAACCTGTATATACATTCGTAGCAATTAAGAATTGGGCGCTGACCCTTTTTGTACATGTTTTTCTACTGTTTAATAAAATGAAAATATATTACGTTTTGTTAATATCCTCAAAAAATACTCACATAATCTCCTCGATGACAGTGCACTCGGTTGAACGGTTGTGTGCCAGTACCACGACTTCATGCTCGCTATGCGGGGCGGTTACTACTTCATTTATCACCCTTTCCCCAATAGTGTTTATAATATCGTCTAGCTCCGTATCGCTCCTGTAATTAAAATATATGCATGAAACGGTGTTGCTAAAAGTAATGTGTATGGCGGCAAATATATGTGTATATATATATATATATATATATATATATATGAATCATTAGGCAATGATTAAGCACATTTTTCAAAACATCCTTATTGCAATTTGTTAAAATCCAAAGGAGATGAAAAACAATCTATATAATTTCAAAGCACCTACATATTTTCCTCTACAGCATGACGCTCGCTGTACCGCGCCAATGCCACGACTTCTGTAGCGCGGGGTGGGGTGGGTGGAGAAGCCATCCTTTCGTCAAAAGTGGCAATTACACGGGCTAACTCCGCATCGCTCCTGTAGTTAAAACATATCCATGAAATTGTAAGCATAAACAGATATAACAACGAAGGAGTACGTCCACGATATATATATATATATACATGTGAGCCGTAGACAGGGGTTAAGCATATTTTCAAAACGCATGCAAATCTTAAAAGTTTTTATTAATTTAAAAAAAACATTAAAACCGTTATTATTTCTTGTATCGGAAAAAAAACACCTGCCCAATATAATGGGATACAACGATTCAAACAGCTATATAACGGGTCCAGGCTTTGGGCGACTAATGGCATCTTTATATTCTCTCCGCTGATTTAAAACTCGTATTACCTCTTACAGTCTCTACCACGACAATATTTGCGACAATACTCCGTTTTCCCCACCCACCCCTTTATGCAATTTTGTTCACAACAATATTTTATTATTTTGCGTCCATACTAAATTGAGTTTCAATTTTCGGTTGCGTTATTTTGCGCCCATACTAAATTGAGTATCATTGAAAATTTCACCCTCACCATCCTAGTGGTCAAGAATATTTTAAAAGTTTTTGATTATGCAATAGAAGTCGGTGCTTGTAAAGTTATCCGGGGAAGACAAAGAGTTAGAGAGATATGAAAAAAGATCGCCAGTAGAGTTTCCCATGTAGATCCCATTCAGGCAATATATATTTAAAAAAATTTCAACTATTGCAATTTTGGTAATTTCCTACTGCAGTAGGAAATTGTTGAGAAAATATTCTTAAAGCTTCACTATATATATATATATATATAATATATATATATATATATATATATATATATATATATATATGTATATATAATTATATATATATATATATATATATATAATATAACCTACGATAAGTTAAACATAATATGAAATGTATACAGAAGCAAAGCGCGAAACGCGAAACTGCAAAATGTAACCAAAGATGATGTTCATTACATACTCATTTGAATAAAAAACTAAAAAGAAACATAGCCTTGAAATATTTAGCATACATGCATCTCTACATGAGAGAGTAAAAATAAACTCGCTATGTTAAGAATTTATTATTTATGAGCATTCATATTTTAATTGATTTTTGACAACCTACGAAAGAATCAGGCAATATTTAAAAAAAATTTCAACTATTGCAATTTTGGTAATTTCCTACTGCAGTAGGAAATTATTGAGAAAATATTGTTAAAGCTTCACCACATATATATTATATATATATATATATATATATATAATATAATAGACAATAAATAAAAATCTACGATAAGTTAAACATAATATGAAATGTATACAGAAGCAAGACGCGAAACGAGAAACAGTACTTATATTTCAGTGAAGGCTTCGTTGATTGGTTCATTGACAGTCTCGCATGCTTCGGCGATACTCTGGGATGAAAATAATTCATTCTGATCTATTGCAGTGAATATTAACCGTGCGGCCTGGCAGTAATAATCTTCACCAGCAATCAATTCAGGGGAATCGTAGAGGTTCGTCATTGTTGCAGAATTCGACTGCTGGAGAAACTGACTCTATGCGGCGAAATTCCCCATTTATAAGGGGCGAGCGAACAACCCACAAGCGGGGAACATTAGCTTCCTATTGGGTCGCTGCGAGAATTGGGGCGGGGATTAGGACTTGGGCAAGCATTTTCGATCAAACCGAGACCATGCCCCCTTTTCAATAACGGTGATTGGGGCTTCACGAAAGGCGGGGGTGGAGTTTAGCTACAGGACTGGCCGAAACCTGACGAAAGGCGTATTCCGTGCTGTGATTAGCTACTCCCCGTCAAATCTGGGTGGGTCGTATGGCCCCGCTCGTTGGTGAATTCCTGTACGATCTCGTTTTCCTGAAGTTCGACAAATTTTTATTTTAGATTTAAGATAAAAACACCTGCAAGGTTCAGTTGTCCTGAAGGTCCTTTGTCTGTTTCGCGGACAATACAACATTTATTTTTCTGCGAAAAGTGGGACTGTGACCTGGCGGAGACTGAACAATGTATTATGGTCACTTTCAGAATAGAAAAGGAACGTAAAGGTTTAATGTTTTTCTACAAATATTAACAAAGCATAACAATGGCTTTCCGAAAAACTTAATTGAATTGTTCGGATGGTTAAAAGCCAAATATATATATATATATATGTATTATTTGACCGTATGTATATATATGCCCCATTGTATATCCATTTGTGCGAAAATAAAACTTAAGACGGGTCATGCTTTTAACCTTCCCGAAGAAATATATTTACAAGGTTCCATTTTCATAAACATTTATGTATTGTGTTGTACCAAACTGTCATAAAATAATTTTAGAATACTCTTCTTCAAGGACTGCGATAAGTTAATCTGTAGATGTGCCACAAATATATTACCTTCCTGACCATATACTGAACCCGAAAGATACGAGATAAAACGCGTCTTTACCTGTACATTTACAGAATTGAAATATATATATATTATATTATAACAGAGTTAACAAAAATATAACTTACAGTTGTTCAGAATAGAATGTTATATATATATATATATATATATATATATATTGGTAGTGGTAATAATGATAATAATAATAATTATTATTATTTCACGGGATGGGTTCACTGATCTATTGTATTGCCGCACGAATTGCGAATATATTTTCCTGTACTAATATATTGTTAATACTTTGTTTCGTATTGAAGTAATGGTGTTTTATCTAATTCAGATTGAATGTATTTCTTTTAAAATAATTAGTTCTCTTTACTGCCCCGTTTTGAATGATTATATAATTTCAAATATATTATTTGGCCATATATATGTGCTCCGTTGTATATCCATTAACTCATAAACAGAATGATGTAACAGCGTTTTATTTGTCCCTTGTACACAATTATATAATTTGTTTGGTTTTCTGAATATTTAGTTAATTGCTATTTGTCAAATCTGTCTTCTAAGCCAACTGGGTGATTACACGAATTGCGAAAATTTATCAGGGTTTTGGCAAAGAATGAAATATTGAAGCTTTTTGTGCGTGCTTTTGATTGTGTTCTAGCTGCGCTTAAAGACAACTTGCCTGCCGAGTGTAAAGTGGGTACAAAAATAGTATTGAACGATATGAAAGCCATTTATATCGAGTATAAACCGCCGTATCAGTTAAACGGTGAAGTGATGATTGGACGGTTTAACCACATCGTACAAAGTAATGCCGATGTGGATATAGTCTCTTTAATATGTGAATTTAGCGCATTGCACCGTAGAACGTAAAGACAATACATATATATATATATTAACTGTAATAATATGATTATACGTTTTGTATATTTTTCCCTGTACTAATGTTTGATAATATAACTTTGGATAATATAACTATATTTTTCTAATATTTGGTAATATAACTTTTGATAATATAACTATATATTTTTCTAATATTTTGATAATACTATGCTTTGTATGATTATATATTTTCCGTTCTATTATTTGATCATATATATATCCCACTGTATGTCCGTTAATTCATAAACAGAACGTTGTATTGGTGATTTATTTATTCCTTGAACACGCTTATATCCATAATATAAATAAGAATTAAAATAAATGGTGGTACCTGACAACTATATTCATATAAATTAAAATAAATAGTGGTAGCAACTCCCCATAATAAAAATATATGGTGGTATTTAGCAACTCTCCCTAATAAGGTATACCTGAACAATTAAAATGCTATCTGGCAACTCAGCAATCTAAGCCAACATTAATATAAGGCAAAATTAAAAAATAAAGAATCTGGCAACTCAACCTTCTAAGCCAACATTAATATATGCTTTAATTAAATGATTATTGCTATCTGGCAACTCAGCAGCCAACTGGCTGTGGCGCCCGCTGGCCCTGGCTGAATAATATATACTTTAAATAAATACATAGCGCGAACTGGGAACTCAGCCAACTGGCTGATGAACAAAGGAGTAAATAAATACATGGCGATATCTGACAACTCAGCCAACTGGCTGCTGAATATAAGGATTAGTTAAATACATGGCGCTATCTGGCAACTCAGCCAACTGGCAGTTTGGGACCCTATAAGAGGGCGGCGGGCGGCTGAAGAACTCATATGAGCTCGGCAATCGCCGAGCAAGGACCTTTCTCTCTCTCTCTCTCTGCCCCTTTGGGGGGTGAGGCGTCCCCTTCTTCCCCAAAGAGGCCCCTTAGGTTAGGTATGCCCCTTTGGGGGGTGAGGCGTCCCCTTCTTCCCCAAAGAGGCCCCTTAGGTTAGGTATGCCCCTTTGGGGGGTTCAGCTTGGGGGATAACTCCATGTTGCATACCCCTTGCAATCCCATTTTGAGGTTGGCAAAAAAGTTTGGTACTCCCCTTTGAGGGGATCAGCTTGGGGGATAACTCCAAGTTGCATGCCCCTTGTAACCTCACTTTGGGGTTGGCAACAAAGAGGGTTGGGGTTGGCAACAAAGGGGGTGGGGTTGGCACTCTTGCAACAAGGGTGTGGGGGTTGGCACTCTTGCATCATTACGTAACATTGCAATGCAATTGCACTCATACATTTTGTGGCTATACTACTGACCTAATTAAATAGGTGGCCCAAGGCATTGTTTTCTGATATCACTAGGGTTAAGCATTTGCCGAGAGAATCAGTAGAAATTGTTAAGAGGTATATATTTCGAAATGCATACTTTGTTCTCACAGAAAATATTCTTATGGCAATGTTTTGTGAAATGAGACTGGTCAGAATTTAGAATTGAGAGATTTCAAGGTTCCTAATCTTAATTTTGAGGCAAAGAACTGGATGAACTAATTAATTGGAATGATACTAAACTAAGTGAGCCACCTCCTACAATGAAGCTAACAAAAACAGAAATTTTAGCCATCAAAGAAAACGCATTGAACATTCCAAATTATCCCATTCATACTCAGAATGTGAAGCGTTGTATTAAATTAGTTAAATTAGTGACGGACTCTTCAAGTTCGGTATTTGGATTTGAAGCACGAAATGGCTTTATCAGAGTTAGAATGATTTCACGTAGACTGATGCCAGACATAGAAACCAAAAAGGATTTTGCTAAAAGTTTGCCTTCTTTATTCGAATAGTTAAAGTTGTTTTTTGCAGTTACCATTTGTGTACTTATTTGCTTGTTTCTATAGTGTACATGTATTTAATAAAACAAATTAAAAAAATGTTTTTTTTCTTTCCTTGTTTCTTCATATTCCTTGTAACAAAACCATAAATTCGAAAATATCATTAATCCAGGAAAGAAAACGTAAATAGAAATTCATTAAATAATCTGAAAATCATTTGCAGAAGATATATTTTTGAGTTTTGCGTGGGTTATAAACCACCGTAAACCCAGTTACGACAGCCATTTCATATTTTTGCAAAAAATGGGGCAGTTCAAGATAATCTTGAATATTATTTCAGTTTTCGGATCAAATGTAGAATTCGGACCCCAGCCTTCTTTAGTTAGCTTATAAGGCTAACTAACGAAAATATCATGACCTAACCTAACCAATCGTCAAGGGCGTACAGTTAACCTAACGATTGGTTAGGTTAGGTTGTGATATTTTCGTTAGTTAGCCTTATAAAGCTAACTAAAGAAGGCTGGGGTCCGAATTCTACATTTGATCCCAGTTTTCTTTGTGTTTCTTAGTTAAAACCACAATATAATTTCAGTTGGCCTAAAGGGAAAGAAAACTTTTGTCTACTCCACTGTCATTGAAGCTTTTTGTGCGTGCTTTTGATTGTGTTCTAGCTGCGCTTAAAGCCAACTTGCCTGCCGAGTGTAAAGTGGGTACAAAAATAGTATTGATCGATATGAAAGCCCTAGGCTAACTAACACCTGGTCCGATCTCGTTATCCTACCGAAATAACAAGCGGGGCGAGGTTGACTAAGAAGTTATATTAAAGTCCTTGAATGAGCAATAGTACCTGATGTTAACGAGTGTACCCAATAACTCAAGAATTAATTCACCAGCGATATTAAGAGTCTCCACGATGTAGAGTAGATAGGCCACTAATAATAACGTAATTGGGCAAATTAATCTTGAATTAGTCCCGAGCTGATAAATATGTTACTGTACTACTCATTAGTTTGTTTAACAATGATAAAATAAATACTGATTACAGAGAAAAATTGAAAGCGATTATCAGCTTTGTTAAAGCTAGGCTACAAAGCTTTCTGTAAGTTACTTTGAAAACGTTAAATTTACTGGAGTGTGAAGTACTACAAAACTCTGAAAAATAGTAATTCACAATGGTTATTGACCAGTAAATGGTCAACTGTCATCAGACCACCTGCCCATCATCATTACAACACGTTCTACACTCTGCCCCAACAGCCTTAGGCACACTTACAGAAATTACAAGAAAGCTGATTGGGAACAGTTCAAAATACAGACTGAGGAACAATTCACCACATTAAACAGCACACCCATCATAAACATCCAATACAACACTCAAGACATTTAATCAGATCATCAATAATGCAACCAAATACATACCCAAGGGCAACATTAAGAAACGCAAATTACACTAGAGAAATAGCCCACCTCATAAGGCAATGTAACAACCTCAAACATAACACACAAACATCACACACAGAAGCCATAAAACAGCTGATATAACAGCTCAACACAGAAATAAACAACAAACTCAAAGAAAAACATACAGAAACATTTAGGGAATTCATAACAACACTAAACCACTCCACAGATACATCCAGGCTATAAAAGACTATAAACAGCATTACCCACTCTAACAGCGGCATTCACACCTCACACGCGGCTATCTGTCACAGCCAAAATAATATCCCAACATACACACAACAAGATAACATTCTAGTTAATCACTACGCAAAGATAAGTCACTTAAACAGAGACAACAACCAGAAACACGCAGACAGACAAACAGCCAGATACAAGAAAACCTACAGACTCGACATGACCATTACGCCCTTCAATAAAGACCAGACCACCAAGATCATCAAAAACATTAAGAATTCGAAGGCTACTAGACCAGACAACATATCTAACATACATCTTAAACACTTGGGCCCCACAGGGAATACTAGCTCTCACAAACATCAGCACATATTCATACCAGCACTGTATTATTCCTGACATATGGAAACAAGGTAAAATTATTACACTACTCAAACCAAACAAAAATCCAACAAAAGCAGCTTCCTATAGTCCCATTACTTTACTATGCACACCTTCCAGAGTAACAGTAAGACTAATCTTACAAATCACCAACCCACACATACCACTGTCGCCTACTCAACATGGATTCAGACCTCACTACTCAACCATGACATTACTCACTAACCTCACGCAGCACATCATGGATGGCATCAACTCCAGACGACCAACTCAACGTACAATATTAGCAACAATAGACATTAGTAAAGCATTTGATGCTATTCCACGCTTCCCTCTCATAAACAAAATACTCACCACAAACATGCATAACACCAAAAGGTGGCTGAGCAACAATCTTTCAGGAAGATACTCACATGTCACATTTAATGGCAAGTCATCCAAAAACAAGCTTTTTCCGAACGGGGTCCCTCAAGGCTCTGTTCTCTCACCAACACTGTTCGACTTATACAATATACATGCATGATATTCCAACACCCATAGATAACAAGCTTACCTTATCATCATATGCAGATGACATCACTCTAACATCCACCCACAACAACATCGACACCGCTACAAATAACCTAAAAACATACATAAACAGTATACAAGACTGGCTCACACACAATAGACTCAAAGTAGCGCCCACAAAATCAACCATCCCCTTGCTTACAAGCAACACAAAAGAACACCAGATAACTCCACAGCTTACACTAAACAACACCAACATTCCACACATTCACAGGACCAAAATACTTGGGGTCACATACAACACATCATTATCTTTTGCAAACCACATTCAGGACATTAAAAACAAATGTACATCAAGACTTAACACGCTTAGGGTACTAACAGGCACAAACTTTGGACACCAGCAGGAAACAACATCACTTACAGTATATACACACAATATATTCGCTCAGTTATAGACTATGATAGCCCATGCTGGGCACCCATTATCTCAAACACATACATAAACACCTTACAGACAATACAAAACAACGCACTTCGTATCATTACAGGATGTACTCAAACAACACCAACAGAACACCTGCACACAGAAACAAAAATACTGAAAGTTAGGGAACATTTAGACATGATGGGAACACAATTCATGGCAGCAGCGACAACTAACACACAACACCCTTGCCACTACATGTACAATCATGCACCAACACCTCGCACCATTAAGGTAACACCAGAAAGACATTATAACCAAATACTCCATTCCATACCACGCCCCACAGACATCACACAGTACAGAAAACACATACACACACACCTAGCCCACAAAGCACTGACACGACTCGGTCCAAAGCGGTCCTAGGTGCGAAGCCGCCACTCATTGACAGGTCAGAGACCAGCCTGAGCAGATCGGATCGAGTTAACTTAACACGATTCCGATGTGGACATCACCCCAACTTA
The DNA here is from genome assembly GCA_023014485.1 of Bathynomus jamesi. NCBI lineage: Eukaryota > Metazoa > Arthropoda > Malacostraca > Isopoda > Cirolanidae > Bathynomus > Bathynomus jamesi. The sequence continues at coordinate 1,086,413 of JAJOZX010000605.1, forward strand.
TACAGATTAGACAACTCCACAGACGACATCTGCCACCTGTACCAGGACACACCACAAACAATTGAACACATTATGAGAGACTCTACCGCTGTAGCACAACATAGAACGCAACACAACATCACTAGTGCGCTGAACCTCTGGTCCACTCCGGAGAGGGCGATCGGTTACCTGCGTGCCGCCGGCTTGCTCAATCAGGGTGAGCTGATCGGCTAACCAACAACAACAACCAGTAAATGGTTCCGAATATAAATAATGAATTTGAGAATTAAATTTGTAAAGGGGAATAGAACAGCATCTAGTTTCGTCCACTGCTAAGCCACGAATGATTTGTCAAAATGGCGCGCTTCCCACATTAGATTGCGAAGAAGCCATAGTGTGCGGACCAATCATCATTCGAGGAATTTTCGTTCTTCCCAGACGCTCTATTTCCTACGAATAGGGATTGCTTTTTATAAAAATTTGACAACTAGGAGAACAGCTGATTGCGGTAACGTCAGCTCACTTTTGGAAAGACCTGATGCTAGCGACTATTTGAATATACATACACACACGTATACTATTATAATTTTTAAGAATTTGTTGTAAGAAATTTAAGACAACGGGGTTTGATTTTTTAGAAAAATCTGCGAATAAAAGACTTATTCAATCTAAGCATAATTTTTTTCGAAAAGTAGAAGCACAAGCAGTAAAACTGAAAAGGACTGCTAATTGCAATGCCGATTTCGGCGCCGTGTGCGAGGACACACGTCTCACACCCGAAGGGCCGGTGTAACGTTGAAAAATGAGGTCGTTGAAAAATGAAGTACACCTCATTATTCAACGTTGAATAATGAGGTGCACCTCATTTTTCAACGTTGAATAATGAGGTGCACCTCAATTTTCAACGTTGAAAAATGAAGTACATTGTTGAAAAATTAGACACTTCGTTGAAAATTGAGCTGAAGTAGGCTATAAGTTAAAGTAGCCCCTCAGAGCTTGGCCGTTCAAGGCTCAGCTGGGATTATGAACCCACTCAAAATAAATAAAACTAGCGGAAAGACCCGGCGTTGCTGGTCCCTACGAGGCTGTTTGTTTAAGAAGGAAGGTTAAAAGATGCAAGAAAATTCAAAGACAAATGAAAATTTAAAGAAAGCAAAGAAGAGAGGTTGAAAGGAAGGAAATAAATTTAAAGATAAAGTGGAAATTTTAGAGTAAAGAGGAGGAAATTCGAGTCAAAATTCTACAATACTTCGACGCGCTAACAAATTTTTCTAACTGGGGGTTTAAGGCAAGATAAGCATCTAGTCTCTTTTTAAAGGATTCGACCGAATTACTTTCAACTAAGCTTGCTGGCAATCTATTCCACAAATTAACTATACGATTGAAGGAAAAATGTTGAACTTCATTAGAATTAAAATGTTTATCACTAATTTCAGACCATTACCGCGAGTTCGCTCTACATTTCTAAAGGTGAAATATTTTTTGGCGTCGACATTATCAAAACCTTTAATCATTTTAAATACCTAGATTAAATCTCCTCGAATACGTTTCTTTACAAGTGAGAATAAATTTAATGTTTTTAAACGGGCAGCGTATGATTTGTTTCTAAGTTTAGGAATCATCTTAGTAGCCCGTCGCTGCACTCTCTCCATTCTTTGTCCTGTCGTAAATATAGATACCAGAACTAAAAGAAGTATTCCAGGTGGGGGCGTACTAAGGAATTATATAATGTCAGGACTGTTTTCTCCGACATAAATTCAAATGATCTACCAATAAATTCTACGATTCTATTTGCTTTTCTAACCGTTTCGATATATTGCTTACTCCGTTTAAAAGTGTGGGCAACAATAATACCTAAATCTTTTTCTTCTGTAAACTCATTAATGTCTTGTCGCGCATAAAATACTTTTCTTTAACATTGTTTCTACCGATATGCAGCGTCTCACATTAAAGTTCACTTACCAAATTTCTGCCCACTCGAGTAATTTATTAATATCTTTTTGAATCTGCAAACGTTCTGCCACTGATTTTGTTCGTCCCCCGAGTTTGATGTCATCAACAACTTTTTTAATTATACTCTTAATTCCTATGTCGATGTCATTGATATAAATAATAAAAGTAACTGGTCCAGAACTGATCCCTGAGGCACGCCGCTAGTTACACTTTTCCAGTTTGACGATTGATTAATGACTACTCTTTGTTTACGTTCACTAAGCGAATTTTTAGTCCATTTGAGAACATTGCCATCAATGCCATGAGAAAGAAGTTTAGCTAATAATCTCGTATGTGGTACTTTATCAAACGCGTTTTTCAAAATCGAAATATATAACATTTACTGTTTTATTCTCGTCATATATATTTACAATATCATTAAAGAAATCGAGCAGATTAGTAATTCAAGAACGACTACGTCGAAAGCCTTGTTGAGAATCTTTGATTAATTTATTCATTTCTAAGTGAATAACTATTTTGTCCTGAACGATCGTCTCCATAAGCTTACTAACTAATGAAATCAGACAAATGGGACGATAATTTTCCGGAAGTGATTTGTCCCAGTAGTATGGGCGCAAAAGGAGAAGTGCAATGCAATTGCAAATGTTGATCAATGTTGCAAATGAAACAATGGGGAATGTTGCAAGAGGTTATGCAGCAAATGGGGAGGGGATTGTTGCAAGAGGTTATGCAACAAGGGGTTATGCAACTTTGGGGCGGAGTTATCCCCCAAGTTACAATGAACTCCCGCTAAGGGAGAACTCTTTGAGGGAGAAGGTGGGACAGCCTCAACCCCCAAAGGGGTATACCTAACCTAAGAGAAGGAGAGAGGTGTTCGCTTGGCAGGAGCCAAGCGCATATTAAGACTTCATCCCAGCGCTTGCTGGCCCCTAATCAGCCAGTTGGCTTGTTCAGCCAGTTGGCACAGTGTATACAACGTTTGGACAAATGCACGTTCACCCCAACATATACGCCCATAAAATATTACGCACACAAACACAACTATATGCGCGATTATATGCGCCACGTTCGAAACCCGGTGATGGCGCGTCCTTTCACGGTTGGTCCTTGTTAAACTGTAGGTCTAAGGTGGATTGTAAACATCTTCCTTCCACGATTGTTAGATAAATGGGTAACCAGGGTAAACTAGCAGGGATCCCGTTAAACTGTATTGCAAGACGCGGTCATGTTGTTTATCTGTTTGTTTATTTCCCTCTCACGCTCTCTCTCTCTCTCACGCTCTCTCTCTCTCTCTCTTATATATATATATATATATATTTACCCGTTAAACCGTAGGTCTAAGATGGACTGCAAACATCCTTTCACGGTTGGTAGATAAATGGAAAACCAGGGGATCCCGTTAAACTGTATTAGAACACTCGATCATGTTGTTTATCTGTTTGTTTATTTCCCTCTCTCTCTCTCTCTTATATATATATATATATATATATATATATATATATATATATATATATATACACACATATATATATATATATATACATATATATTTACCCATTAAAAAGTAGGTCTAAGGTGGAGTGTAAAGCTTGACCTTCGCCAGAATGAACAATTCTGGCCGACGCTATCGAAAGCAAAGGTGAGCCTATATATGTACAATTCCGTAAAAAAGTTTATCTAATAAATTCTGAAAATTGGTACAAGAAGCGTACACAAAATTTATAATCACGTCAAATTACATTAATTAACTCTCTCTCCGACTAACTTGAATTGGATATTACGGTCTTTTTCATCTGTAACTTCTGCAAATTAAAACAGGACAAATGGTACACATAGCATTAAAATGAAAATGTGCAGCAAAAATGAATAAATAGGAAGGAAATATGATAAAGGAGGGAAATGAAGAGAAGAAGAAAGGTAAAAGCGATATAGCAAAAACCTTCCTAAACAATTCCTAATTAAACGATGTAAATAGCTGAACAATAGGACATAAATATTTTTGAAAAAAAAAATATATATATATATATATAATAATTATAATAAATATCGTTCTGAAAATTGTAGTTTGACGAAGGCGATAGATAAACTTTTTTCCGCAGAAGTTTATGATCTCGAAATAAACTTTGGGGTTTAATGATCCGCATCCATCACACATCTCTGTCATTTTTAAAAATTTATTTTACAAGATTGTATCGTACGCGAAATCTGGGAGCCATAAACTTTTACAGCTACGAGAATTGTTTCGAAGTGCTGTAGACCTCCGCGCACTGATAATTTTTTCTTTTTCATTCATGGGTAATTGGTTTTGAAACTATCTTCCAGTTTCTGACGTTTTATTTTTCAGAGGAAAAAATAAATTTTCCGAACCTATTTTAGATGGGGTAAAATAAACCGTTTACAAATTTATCTTCCAACCTCATTAACCACCTCATATAATTGGATGCCTATCATACGTTCGAATCTCCCTTCCCCCGCCCACTCATCGGAGCCAGAAAGCAAGATAAAAAACAACGTGTTTCGCTCTCTCTACGAAAGGGTATATCTGACACGCCCCAGATTTCACGGGGCAGCCAATCATAACTCTGTGGGCGGAGCCCAGCACCTCTAGTTGGAGGTTAGGTCGGCCTATACGTTAAGCTCCACCCAAATTTCACTGACAGCCAATAGGAAGCTCGCGAATCGGGTATTGTGGGATGTTCACAATTACGAGCCCCATTATAAAAGGGAGCATTTTCATCTGGAATCCTCATCAGTTGCATTACCAGCGAGTGCTACAGAAATATCTCGTCATGAGTCAGTCACAGCAGCTCTACCTCTCTCCGGAATTGTTTGAAGATGAAGATTTCTACGCAGCGGCTGCGCTACACCTTTTCGAGGCGACTGACCAGAATGAACTTCTTTTAACACAGACTGTTGTAGAAATTTGCGATTGAATGCAAGAGCCAACGAATACATCATTTGAAATGTGAGTAATTAATTTAATTTGTGACTATATACTTCGGTTCATTCAGTGCCACTGTTAAATAATTTATAAAAGGTCATAATAAGTGCGTTTTGAAAAATAGTTTGTGATTTAAGCGGAAGGCCGGGCTATGTATATATACCGTTTCAATCAGTGTTAGTTAATTTATAAAAAGCTGTAATAAAACGAAGTGAAAGGCTATTTGCCCAGAGGTCAAGGCCCGGTCTCTAGTCATATATCTATATATATATATATAACTTGGTTGAATGGTTTGCTCTTAGGGAAGCGTAACTTAGCGAGGAATAGGAGGACGAAAAGATGGTACATGTTTATTAACAGACGTTTCGGAAAAATTCAATTTCCATCATCAGTGCTAAAAATTTTAAAACAAGTAAAAATAAATAAGTATAATAAATAAACGAACAACAAATTAAAATGGCGCAACAATTAGCGAGAATCAAAAACAAGTTACAATGTGTAATAAATTAAAAGATTAAAAGTTAAATGATATAAAGAATAAAAGTATGGATAATAAGTAAAATATAAAATGGTTTAGGTAGAACAGAATTGCAAAATTACTTACAATTAGCGAAAATTAAAAGCAAGTTACAATATGTATTAAATTAAAAGATTAAAAGTTAAATGATATAAAGCATAAAAGTATGGATGAAAAGTAAAATATAAAATGGTTTAAGTGAAACAGAATTGTAAAATTTCTTACTAGATTGTAATGAGACTAATTATACAGAAGGTTGGGAATGGTTGCCTGTTGAAAGAATTCCATTGGGACGATGGAGCCGGGCGGAGTGATAGTGGATTTCTTTTGAAAGTTTATTTGGCAATGTTTAAATTGAAAGCGGAACTGTAATCGTTGAGGGTTGGCTGGATACTAAGGATGTAAAGGGACTCAAGTATGCGGAGGTCGATTAGTTGGTTGGCTGAGTTGATAATTTTGAAATTGGAGGAAAGTAACCGGTGGTTGTGGAGGTGACAGTGATCCCTTATTGCAGATTTGGAGGGTTTGTTCAGGGGCTGTGAAGTTCTTGTAGAAATCCCACGATGCTCGTCCACTCTTGTTTGATATTGGCGGATGGTACTGCCAATATAGTTCGCTTTGCAGCAAACACAATTAAAAGCGTAGATAGTGGACGAAGCAAGTGGCTGGGGTGTTTTTTCTTTATGGTTGAGGTAAGATTTGATACTATTGTTGTTGGTAAAAGCGAAATGAAATTTAATTTGAGGGTAAAGCGGCGTGAGTAAGAGACGGAGTTCTGAAAGTATTTTGTGGCTAATATGGTCATAATAAGGGAATGAAAAATATTGTACGTCTTTTTTAACAGTAGGAATTTTAAGGGGGGGGGGGTGATAAATATTATTAAGAAAATTTCTGGTTAAAGACTGTAACAGATGTTTTGGGAAAGAGTTATTAATGCTGAAGTTAAGAATTAACTTTATTTCATGGTGAAAAGATAAGTACGAGGAGCAAAGATGGTAAGCACGGTGGATTAAAATTTTAATACTGTTTATTTTATATAGCAAAGGGATGTGGCTTAGGAAATTAGTACCCAGGCCTGTGTACGTGGGTTTTCGATATATAGAAGTGCTAAATTTGTTGTTTTGTTTAGTTATTGTAATATCTAGGAAGGGAAGGGTGTTGTTGGATTCGTCTTCTTTGGTGAACTTAATATTTTTATGTTGGGAATTAAGGTAGTTAAGAAAAAGGGGGCGTCGTTGGCATTGTGAAAAAGGAGAAAGGTGTCATCAACGTATCTTTTATATAGGCGTGGTTTATAATGAGTGGGGCAATGAAGTAGCCAGTTATTTTCGTGATGGCTGAGGAAGATGTTTGCCCCACTCATTATAAACCACGCCTATATAAAAGATACGTTGATGACACCTTTCTCCTTTTTCACAATGCCAACCACGCCCCCCTTTTTCTTAACTACCTTAATTCCCAACATAAAATATTAAGTTCACCAAAGAAGACGAATCCAACAACACCCTTCCCTTCCTAGATATTACAATAACTAAACAAAACAACAAATTTAGCACTTCTATATATCGAAAACCCACGTACACAGGCCTGGGTACTAATTTCCTAAGCCACATCCCTTTGCTATATAAATAAACAGTATTAAAATTTTAATCCACCGTGCCTACCATCTTTGCTCCTCGTACTTATCTTTTCACCATGAAATAAAGTTAATTCTTAACTTCAGCATTAATAACTCTTTCCCAAAACATCTGTTACAGTCTTTAACCAGAAATTTTCTTAATAATATTTATCACCCCCCCCCCTTAAAATTCCTACTGTTAAAAAAGACGTACAATATTTTTCATTCCCTTATTATGACCATATTAGCCACAAAATACTTTCAGAACTCCGTCTCTTACTCACGCCGCTTTACCCCAAATTAAATTTCATTTCGCTTTTACCAACAACAATAGTATCAAATCTTACCTCAACCATAAAGAAAAAACACCCCAGCCACTTGCTTCGTCCACTATCTACGCTTTTAATTGTGTTCGCTGCAAAGCGAACTATATTGGCAGTACCATCCGCCAATATCAAACAAGAGTGGACGAGCATCGTGGGATTTCTACAAGAACTTCACAGCCCCTGAACAAACCCTCCAAATCTGCAATAAGGGATCACTGCCACCTCCACAACCACCCGTTACTTTCCTCCAATTTCAAAATTATCAACTCAGCCAACCAACTAATCGACCTCCGCATACTTGAGTCCCTTTACATCCTTAGTATCCAGCCAACCCTCAACGATTACAGTTCCGCTTTCAATTTAAACATTGCCAAATAAACTTTCAAAAGAAATCCACTATCACTCCGCCCGGCTCCATCGTCCCAATGGAATTCTTTCAACAGGCAACCATTCCCAACCTTCTGTATAATTAGTCTCATTACAATCTGGTAAGAAATTTTACAATTCTGTTTCACTTAAACCATTTTATATTTTACTTTTCATCCATACTTTTATGCTTTATATCATTTAACTTTTAATCTTTTAATTTAATACATATTGTAACTTGCTTTTAATTTTCGCTAATTGTAAGTAATTTTGCAATTCTGTTCTACCTAAACCATTTTATATTTTACTTATTATCCATACTTTTATTCTTATATCATTTAACTTTTAATCTTTTAATTTATTACACATTGTAACTTGTTTTTGATTCTCGCTAATTGTTGCGCCATTTTAATTTGTTGTTCGTTTATTTATATACTTATTTATTTTTACTTGTTTTAAAATTTTTAGCACTGATGATGGATATTGAATTTTTCCGAAACGTCTGTTAATAAACATGTACCATCTTTTCGTCCTCCTATTCCTCGCTATATATATATATAATATATATATATATATATATATATATATATATATATATTATATATAATTAGGGTGTGTTTATGGTATATGGTGAAAAATGCGAAATGAAAATGCAAGGAGCGGAACCCTTTATTTTGTGAGGATACATGAGAAAACAGAACAGGCAAAATTTCTTTGTAATCCAACAACATTTAGAGGTTGCCCACAGCTGATAGGTATTTTCAATTTATAGGGCAATGGAAATTTTAATTCTCAGTTTAAATGATAAATTGCATCTCCAATAAGTATTCAGAACAAATATATCGTGTGAGTATATTCACTAAATTCATAATTAACGATTAAAGTACATGACACCTCGAGTATTGGCGTTCATTTTTTCATCAAAGTGGCTTTGGAGGCTGTCGCCAAGACTTTACGATGTTTTTCGACGATTTGAATCATGAACTGCATCTGCTCTTCGTTCCGAGTCCTTCCAGCCTTCGTGAATTCTTGAATCAATGCTATGCCTCGCTCTGCTGCATCATTCACTACATTTAAGGAATCCACCCTGATCTTCGCTGAACCAAAGCTGTTGTTGTTTTCCCAGTTTGATGGATCCTCTTGCAGGAAATCGACCGGAAGATCTAGAAGGGTGAACAGATTGTACGTATTGGAAGAGCAAAAGTCTGCCAGGGTCTTTCCTCTTGGATCTGGAATCCAGACTCGTCGGGGGGGAGCTTCTGACCCTTCAACGGAATTCATATTCTCTACCATTTTCCGCTTCTTATCATCACCGACTGCAGGATCGAATAGTGCAAGGCCCATTTACCTCATTGAGGTACCAGAGATGCCGATTAAAACTCTTGTACCCAGCGGCGTTGGTGTTTTGCAACTTTTGAAGGAGGGCTAAGTCGCTCGTGGAGCGCTTGCTGCTTCTCTTGCTGAAAACCACGGAAGGACGTAATCTTGAGCAACGAAGAGACAGAAGTCCCGCAACCCAGAAATCAGGCGGTCACTGCTACTTGCTCCACGAGATGTTGAAGGACATTGGTTCATGTGCATCGTGAACTGGTATCTGAACATCCAAATCTTGAAAGAGTAAATTCCACGCGCCATCCACCGTGCTCGGTGCAAAGCCCCTGGAGCCATGAACACAGGACTCCGACGTCCGTGAGGTATTCCTCCCAAGAAAATGACTACAAGTTCAAGAAGCTCTTTGTAGTCATCTCTAGGATGCTTCACTTTCAGAAGGTCATTTGCTTCATGAATCATCTTCTCGGCCCAGGGACTGATCACTGCAGCCGTGTCCTCTTCGTCCGCGGCAGTGGAGTATTCATTCAATTTCAGTTGCGGCTAAACATTACGGAAGCTCTGGAAAATCGTAATCTCAGGTCCTTTGGAAAGGTCTCCAACAAGGAAAGAAAATACTGCTTCAAGCAGCAGTTCCAGCACGTGATGTCGACACGCAAAGTAAATCATTTCACGCCCGAGAGCCTGCTCTACTCGCGCACACACTCCTCCATGGATGCCGGTGTTGGTGGCTGTCGTGTCAAAGCAAAGAGCTTTGATCTTCTGGCCAAGATCCCAGTTTTCGATGGTTTCGATGACGATGATTGCTGTCCTTTCTGCCTTGGAGTCTGGGAGTTTGGGGATGGCTAGAATCTTGCTCATCCCATCCCCAGTAACTAAGATGGCTAAACGGTCGATTTTGTCTCTTCCCATTAAGTCTGCCATAAGTTTTCCATCCCAGTGAAGAACAAGAGGGTATTCAGGCTTGTAGGAAGCTCTCACCTCTGCTTCGTGGGCTGATCTGTACCTGGATCTGCTGGCCCGAATAGCACTTGGACTGAGGCACATCTCACATATGTCCTGACCCATTTGCATGCCAAAGGGATGAGAACACGAGCAGCTGCCCTGTCGCTCATCCGCGTGCGGTCCAATGCCGCAGCGACCTCCGAACTGATTGCCGTCGTCCCACGGCGATGTTTTGGAGCCGACGATGTAACTGGCTTTCTTTCGGGACTTGTTTCCTCACTTGATGACGCTGACGATGAGGTTTCCATAACAACGGTAGCAGAGATTTCTTCCATTTCCTGCACATGCCTGTCTTTCCGCTTCAATTCCTGTGTATCAATGGGTTAATAAACACTAGAAGTGACTTAAAAATGGCGCATAAATAAATGAGCATATGGGTAAAACTTTGGGGTCTTTGGGCAACCTCTAAATATTTGATGATTTTCCAAAAAAATCATGTGCTTTATTTGCTCCCGGAACCTCATCATTTGCGGGGTTCCGTGACCCAAAATTCACACTTTCAGTTTTTAAAAGCACCCTAATATATATATATATATATATATGTTCCGCTGTGTGTATTTTGGTGAAAAACAATAGGTTTTTAATTATTGGCCAATGTGTTAGCTAATTTATAAAAAGCCATAATAAATGAGTTTTGAAAAACTAGTTTGTGATTTATTCTCGGTCTATATACAACGTTTCATTCATTGCAAGTATTATAATTTTCAAAATTCGTAATAAAACGAAGTGAAAGGAAATCTGCCCAGAGGTCGAGCTAATCTAGCATTGCCTAACCAGATATAATATAACCTAACCTAACCTAGCTTCATTCTGAGTTTTTCTACAACGAAGAAATTATTCCCAGAACTCTTGTAATAATATAACCTAGCCTAGCCTAACTTACAGGACTCTTTCTCTTTTAAAATAATATAACCTAGCCTAGCCTAACTTACAGGACTCTTTCTCTTTTAAAATAATATAACCTAACTTAGCCTAACCTAGCCTAACGTAACCTAACCATGGTGGACTCTTTCTTGTTTATAATTTAATTAGTAATCTGATTTTTCCTTTTATTCTGAGTTTTTCTACAACGAAAAAATTAATCCCAGGACTCTTTCTCGTTTATAATAATATAACCTAATTTGGAGACTTTACCGCGCAGCCCGCCCATGGGCCTGAGTACAGGGGTCGAGATATTGGCTCACATCCGGTCCAACGAATGCCAGGTCATCGTGGAACTAATGTAAGTTTTTTTTCGGGGGGTTAAGAACAAAACACATTGTAATCTAACACAACTGAACCTAACCGGCCATAATATAACCTAACATATCATATCCTAGCTGGGACATAACATAGCCTAACCTAACCTAGCCTAACCTAACCTAACACAACTGAACCTAACCGGGACATAATATAGCCTAACCTAACCTAGCCTATATATATCGGCCCAGGACTCTTTATCGTTTATAATAATATAGCCTAACCTAGCCTAACCTAACCATGGTGGATTCTTTCTCGTTTATAATTTATTTAGTAAACTAATTTTTTCCTTTTATTCTGAGTTTTTATACAACGAAAAATTAATCCCAGGGCTCTTTCTCGTTTATAATAATATAACCTAACCTAGCCTAACCTAGCATAGCCTGACCGGCGTAATGTAGCCTAACCTAGTATAGCCTAACCTAGCCTAACCTAACCTAGCATAGCCTGACCGGGCGTAATATAACGTAACCTAGCATAGCCCTTACGGGTGTGATATAACCTAACCTAGCATTACCTAAACGATTATAATATAATCTAACCTAACCTAACCGGACATAATATAGCCTAACCTAGCATAACCTATCCGGGTGCAATATAACCTAACCTAACCTAGCACAGAAGGTCAAACTTTTCACCCCACCCTAGATCTACGGTTTAACGGGGAATCCATCATCCAAGCATTTTCGCATTTTCTCTTATTATAGCTCCCTCCCCATATATATATATATATATATATATATATATATATATATATATATATATGGTTGTATGTGTTAACAACCGGGATCGTTCCGGGTGTGATATAACCTAACCTAGCATGACCTAACCGGGTATAATATAACCAAACCTAACCTAACCGGACATAATATAGCCTAACCTAGCGTAACCTATCCGGGTATAATATAACCTAGCCTAACCTAGCCTAGAAGGTCAAATTTTTCACCCAACCATAGACCTACGGTCTAACGGGGATTCCATCACCCAGCGTTTTGCCATTCATCTCTTAATATAACCTAACCTACCGTAGCATACCCCGGCATAATTAAACTTTAATTTAACTTAACTTTAAATGATTCAGTATGAACTAATCATGTTAATTTCTCCTTAAAGAACCGAAACGGAGCGCGCAGCCAACCCAGCGACCTGAATACCGAGGTCGAGGTATTGGCTCACATCCGGTCCAACGAACGCCAGGTCATCGAGGAACTAATGTAAGTTTTTTGTCTACTCACATTTTATAGTAAATGTTTCATTAGCGGTTATCCTCAATTATAGCCTAGTTTGCACTGAGCTATGATTTATGAACACAACTCATGAAAAAATGGACTTTAATTAAAAATAATCAAGTTGAACTAAGCATGTTAGTTTCTCCTCAAAGTGCCGATACGGAGCTCGAACATGATATAACAACTTTTCGTTTTGAAGAAAGGGAAATAAATGATTTGGAGGTTTTACCGCGCAGCCCGCCCATGGACCTGAATACAGGGGTCGAGATATTTGCTCACATCCGGTCCAACGAATGCCAGGTCATCGAGGAACTAATGTAAGTTTTTTTCGGGGGATTAGGAACAAAACACATTGTATTTTCATTTAATTTATTAAATGGTAGAAAACATATACAAAGCGGCTTACAGAACTAGCGTCCATTAAATAAGCCTTAATGGAGACATTTTACAAATACGCCTTTACACAATATAGATACAATTATACACCTTTACACAATACAACGAGTGCTCACAAATGGGCACCTTTTTTTTAACTGTCTGCATACCAACTCGTCATTCATTTCAGTGTCGCACAAATCGAATAATTTTTAAAAATTTATAAATCCCTTCCCACGTGACATGTGCAGGAGAAATGAAAGGCTATACATGCCACAAGTGTTACTAAAATATCCTTGGAAACAGTAAGGATTCCATACAATTTCAGGGACATGAATCTGCTCGATAAATTTTACTATAACAGGGTCATTCCAGGGATGAATGCCGAGTGAATCAAAATAGTACATCCTTTCCCTATTTTTAAAATAGATTGCAAACCAATGAATCCCCTCACCCCCGACAATGTCAGTGTTCACGATAATCCCGTACCAGTCTCTCGTAGTTAGCAATTTCAATATTTCATTCTTCGCAAACACACCGATAAATTTGGAGCGAGTGATTCGGTCACTTTTCATTACTCTCTGGAGTGTATTCGCGTCCATTTTAAAAGTCTGTGACCACGTTCCTGAAACGGTCCGCTTCTATTAGAGCCTGTGATTCGAGGTACACGAGTACACTAATAGGCGCGTCTTTAGGCTTTGCAAATTCCAACCTGACTGAGATGTTCCCACTTTGATGTGGACTCAAGTGCGTATTTATACTAGCAGACAAGTCAGGCGTAATATCAAATGAATAAATGTTAAATTCTTCCACAAATTCTTTCTGCGTTACGCCAAACCCAAGCTCGTCACAGGCCCGGCATTATGAGCCAGACTACTATAAGCTCTCGCGCAGAGTGGGAACACAGCGTCTGATGAGTAGTCCGTGGTCATAGTCCCTCCCGATGCAACGCCATTTACGTAGAGTTATATTTTTAAGGCCGAAATTCTCGAATTTAAAGGCGCTCTTTTTATATTTTCCGTTCGTCGAGGCGTGGTCCTGCATTCCAATTAATAACCTTTTAGGTAGAACTCCAAGGGCCACGTTTTCTAGCTGCTTCGAGGCCAAGTCGGCGGGCACCGTGTATAGTTTCATCTGTACTCTGTTAATTGGGTATTTTTCTGTTGCGTGTATTAAATTTTTTTCAATTTCTACATATTTCGGAGGACTTAATTTCACACGGCGTACACGTAAATACATCTCCATGATGTGAATCACAAGGAGTTTTGCGCCCTCTTCTTGATCAGACCCCAGATTTATGCAGATCTCAGGACTCGTGCGGTTGAGCTTTAGTTTCAGATCGACGCCGTTCATACGCAGTTTCTCCTGGAACGTGAAGTCCGTATGAAGACGGCCAAAACACTCGTACATCTTTTTTTTAGAATTTTTAAATTTATCCTTTATACTACTTTCATCTTTAGTCTGATAAATCACTGGTCAACAAAATAATTGTTTTTTTCTGTCACAAGTATTGAAGTAGGTGAGTCTAACAGTATTTTTTACGCTGAATTCGAATATGTTGTTAGATTTTCTCCATTACATAAGGTTTTTATGTGGCACACAGTTATATTTTAATAAAAAATGTATGTACAGGGTGTCCATAAATTATTTACCCCATTATAAGCCTTAATAAATTCGTTATTATAGGAGCTATCTTAAAACGGTTTGCGGCAATTAATAACACAACTCAAGAAATTTTTTTCTTTATTTCGCAGAACATCCACTAGGGGCACAATGGCGACAGTGAAGGAGAAAGCAATGTGTGTGCTGTGGATGTGGGAAACCAAATCTCCAATTACTGTACAGAGACGTTTTCGGGAGGAATATCAGAAAACTCCACCAACAAAGCAATCACTCAAGCGATGGCTGAAACAATTTCAAGAAACTGGCAGTGTGCTACATCAGAAAGGAGCTGGTAGGCCTACTGTGTCTGAAGATAAGATAGCAGGAATTCAGGAGGCGTTTATCCAAAGTCCTACAAAATCCATCCGCCGAGCAAGCCGAGAACTGCAAACCGCGTTCAACAGTGCATAAAGTGGTTCACAAGAGGTTGAAACTTTATGCCTACAAATTGCAAACCTTGCAGAAACTTCTACCAAATGACAAACCCAAACGAGTACAGTTTGCTGTTGACATTCTTGACCGTATTGATGAAGATGAGCATTTTTTGAACAACGTCGTTTTCAGTGATGAAGCGACATTCCATCTGTCTGGTAAAGTCAACAGACACAATTGCCGTATATGGGGATCAGAAAATCCGCATGAATTTATTGAACACGAACGCAACAGTCCCAAAATAAACGTTTGGTGTGCTCTCTCCCATAACCGTGTGATTGGACCATTTTTCTTCCATGAGAACACTGTGAAGGCTACAAATTACCTAGATATGCTTGAATGGTATGCTGCACCTCAGCTTGAGGATATGCAGCCCCATGTGTTCTTTCAGCAAGATGGGGCACCGCCACACTGGGGATTAGAAGTGCGGAGGTTCCTCAATGAAAAGTTCCCTTCTCGTTGGATCGGACGAGATGGCCCTATTCCATGGCCTCCTCGTTCCCCGGATATCACGCCTCTGGATTTCTTTTTATGGGGCTACAAAGGACAGAGTGTATGCAAAGAAGGTTAATACATCACAGAATTAAGACACCGGATTGAAGAGACATTAGCTTCCATCACGTAAGACATGCTTCTTAATGTTTGGAACGAAATCATCTATCGCCTTGATGTTCTGCGTGCTACCAATGGGCTCACGTGGAGGTTACTGAATTAAAACAAAAATTTCTGAGTTGTGTTATTAATTGCCGCAAACCGTTTTAAGATAGCTCCTATAATAACGAATTTATTAAGGCTTATAATGGGGTGAATAATTTATGGACACCCTGTATATTTCTATATTAATGCATGGCCTTTGTACTTACCTAAAAGGTGACATTGGTTGATTTTCTGCTGTATTTCGCCTGTGGAACATCTCTCTTGAGGGTCCAGCGGTAGTCAGCCAGCATACTTGGGCTCCACTTGCCCTGGTACCGCTTTTCCATGTTGGAAATGTCTTGATGAAAGCGTTCCCCGTGCTCGTCACTGACGGTGCCTAGGTTTTCAGGGAAGAAGTCCAAGTGGGAGTGTAAGAAATGTATTTTAGGGACATATTACATCCCATAGCTTTGGAGGCCTTCAAAAGATCATTCACTATTTCTTGTAGTTTTCGGCCTTATGATTTCCCAAAAAATTCTTAGTAATATTTTTTAGTGATTGCCACGCAGCTCTTTCCACTTCATTCAGCTGATCTTCAAATTGCTCATCATTTATCAACTCCCTTATTTGAGGACCTACAAATATCCCTTCTTTGATTTTAGCATCACTTAGCCTCGGAAATTTATTCTTTAAGTACAGAAATCCCGTACCATTTTGATCCATCGCCTTGCCGAAATTTTTCATCAGTCCAAGTTTGATGTGCAATGGAGGTAAGTAAATTAGTTGAGGATTAACCAGTGGCTTATTCACCACATTTTTCTTTCCTCGAATAAATGATTCTCGTTTTGGCCACTGCTTTTGTATGTAGTAATTTTTTCTGTTCTTACTGTCTCATTCACACAAGAAACAGCAGTGCTTAGTATATCCAAGTTGCAATCCGAGCAAAAGAGCAATCACTTTCAAGTCCCCACAAATATGCCAGGAATATTTCTCATATCTAATACTTGTCAAGAGAAGTTTCATATTGTCATATGACTCCTTCATGTTGACAGCATGAGCTAAAGGCACTGACGAGTATTTATTTCCGTTATGGAGAAGCACAGCCTTCAAGCTAAGTTTTGAGCAGTCAATGAACAAGCGCCACTCCGTTGTATTGTGTTGATGCCCAAGGGCCTCCATAAGAGAAGCAGCATCATTACAAAATACTAGACCATTTTCTTGAGAGAAAAAATTTTTAAATTCATCCTGGCGGTTGCGGAAAAAACATATTTTAGTGCCCTGCTGGAGAAGATTCCATCCTTTCAATCTTGAAGCTAAAATTTCAGCCAGTTTTTTAGACAAATTTAAATCACGAACGAGGTCATTAAGATCTCCCTGAGTTATTAAATGAGGTTCCGAGGAAGGACCACGTGCTTCAAATGTTGGGTCACTATCAAACTGTTCTCCTACCTGGTCTGGATGAACTTCATCAGCATCGGAGTCATCTTCGTCCATGGTCACATTTTCTGGTGGTTTCGGTACGGGTAGCTCTTCACTGTGTGGAACAGGTCTCATTGCTGACGGTAAATTAGGACATTTCACCGTATGTTTGGACTTAGAAGTAATCCCTGATATGTTTGTTAATCAGAAATAACAGTCTGATGAATGGTCTTTCGGTTCTCTCCAAACATAGGCACGGCGAAGGGCATGTGACGAGAACTATTTTTCCAACCAGTTAGAAGCCTAAAACGTCACACAGCAAATATGAGGGGCCCAGTACTTATCTTGGTCACCTAGTTTGCACCCAAAATAAAGCTTATAACATTTTTTAAACAGTGGAGTAATGGTTCGTTTCTGAGATTTGAAGATTAGCTCTCCACACACATAGCAGAAACTATCTGGGTGATTTAAACACTTTCGTGGCATAATGCAAGCTTAATTAACGCAGAACTGTAACTGCAGGATGTAACACACTTCACAGAACAGATTGAGTAACATTTGTGATGCTCACACACAACTGGCACACAACTGACAAAACAGTGCGCCTCAGACTGTGACTCGGTGCATATCTGAACATGTAGATACATGTATCAGCCCGCCTTGCCTGATAACCCGTGCCCAAGGAATCAAGTCAACTGTCTTACAAATGACCTGCTAGCACCCAATTTAGCTTCCTCTCTCCAATAATAACATGTCATCCTTATAAATAAAGCGCAGTTTTCTAAAAAATCTTTATACGCTATATAAAAGATACAGTAATACGTATCAGTCACGCAAAACCTATGGGTGATAGAAAGATTCTAATTGCATTTTTTAATTCAGCGTAAAAAAGTATGCAAAAAACACTAAACAGTTTACTTGTGACAAAAATTTTGTTTACCAGTGTAATAGCCCTCGGCGGTTAAAAAGGTGTCCTTTGCTTCTTTTGAAAAGTTGAGGACATTTTTCAGATAGACTCGTAGGTAATAATACCCCGTTCCTGCCGAGATGTTAACCTGATTTAAATACACCTCACACTGGCTAAATATGGAGTGTAGAAAGTTGGTTTCAGGGTATGCAGAGTAACTATCATCGCAGTCCGTTTCATCTGAATGGGCTATACGCAGTTTAGCGTACATGTGCATGCAGCTCGGATCAAAAAAGTAAGGGCCTGAGCTGGGTATCACGAATTCTATAGGGGCACTCGATGAACTAATTGTGTTTAATGGGTTAATTGTAATAAAGTCGCTATGCTCAATAGAGACCTGCATAGGGAGCATATCAAAGAGGGACAGTTCCGATTTAGCATTGTGAACTACACGGATGGATGAAACACGCCATGACGAGTCAAAAATAGTACCACCTCTCTCGACAACTAGTAATCAGCTTATGATTCGTGAGAGTAGTGTCCTCAGCTTATATCATTTAAAAAAATGATCAGCCATAGGCTTCATACGCTTCGAGCACTTCTTTTTTTATTTCCTTTTAGGTTTAGCGCCACGTGATGGTAACCCCTTCTTCCTGACAGTTCTCTTCTTTCCGCCACCACACATTTTTCTCTTTGCATCTTTGATGATTTCGTCCCGTGTACGTTTAAAATGTTTTTTTTAGAGCTTCTTTAGGTTTAGTTCCACCCATTATGTCTTCTACCGCGTTAAAACCTGATTGTAACGCCTTCCTCCCGAGGTATCTAGCACCCGTCTTCAACAGTAGGACAGCCGTGCGTAGTATTGTTGAAAAAATGGATCCCAGCCCACTCCCACTCTGATATCTCACCCCTCGATAAACTGTGAATGGCTTTCGGGTCATTATAATTGAATGCGACGAAAGTGTAGCTTCACTGTTAAGCTCCTATCACCGAATGGGAAATTTTTCCTTCAAGCGTTCTTATATACACCGAGATATTAGTTAATAGATTAGTCGCAACATTTACATAATGGGGCTTGTCATATGTAATGCTCAAACTTTTCCCTCTATGGTTGGGATGTGTGCAATGCGCAGCAGGTGCGCCTGGGTGTCCCCAACAAATTGATGCTCTACGATATTGCTGTAAATATAGCACATGTCTTTGGATGGGCAGCTTTCAACCAGTTTCTCTATCTTCAACTGATACATTAAGCTGGACAAGTCATGTTGTGCCTCGTGAAAGGTATCTCTTTGGAGAGCTGCGCTATATCGACCCTCAGCCACAATTGTGAACACTCTTTATCTTTAATATTTCTACTAAGCGTTGATTTTAACTTCAATGTGCATGCAGGCGTGTCTATGTTTACTTCAAAAAGTAAATCGTTTGTCAGGTACGACTTTTCAAGATTTGTTTAACCCCGTCACAATGTCCATGGCTGTGTCATAATGACCGATTCCTAGCATTACATTTGTACTATAGTAATGTACCTCACCGAACAGGACTAAGCGCATAGTATTGTCTAAGGTTGTCTAATTTAAGCTTCATTATTGCAGCAGCTTTTATATAGGTGTTGAAGCTTTCTGGGTAAACCAGCAATTTCACAAGTACACTTTTCTCTTTCCTGAACCTTTGCTGCCTAAAATTTTTTCAATTTTAAAACACTTTTTCCTAAATTAAATATCACTTTCTGCAGCTCCTCGCTGTAAAAGCCTCCAACGATCTCTTCCCCATTCAAATCTTCAACGTAATACATCATTATCTCGCCTTTAGCTCTCATAGCACTAACTTTAAATATCTCACGTCTCCATCCTTGCTCAAATCCCTTCGCGAATTTATTTCCTGAACGTGATAGCCTTACATAATCATTGATTTTGAAATGTGTAGAGTGTGTAGCGGTGCTCCATCTCTTCTCATCTCTGGGCGCGTACCTCTTTCAGAAACTTCTTTCGGTTTAGTGCCAATCGTACGGTGGTGTGAACGGTTGTATGACGACGCCAGTGACCCCAGAATGTTTATATATCTGTATGTGTTTTTATGTGTAAAATAGAGATGCATGCGCTCCATTATGCTACATTGAACTCTTTCAGCTAAAGAGGCCTTATGTATAGAACTGTTCGTGTAGTAACTGATATTAAACTCTGTCAGCATGCTCTGAAAAGCGCGGCCTATAAATTCTTCCCCTATATCCGTACAAAAATAGCCAGGAACCCTATCTTCTTTTAACATCAGCGTTTTGGTCGCTTTAGCAACTGTTTCAGGCGATTTATTTTTCAGTGGAATTAACCACAGATATCTAAAGAATACCTCTATTATGAATAGGATGTAGCGGTAGCCATAATTATACACTGAATATCTTTGCATGTGTGTTAAATCCGCTTGCCAAATAGAAAATAGAGTCAATCGAAGCCACTGTTGTCTTGGCCGTTTTAAACCTTTTTCTCACCGGTTTATGAAGTGTATAAGCATCCTGCTCCGCAAAAACCTCTCAACATCTTTTTTCCCTACTCCGTAAACACCTCTGTACAGTCTATTAACGCCGCCATAGGAGGTGGGTTAGAAACGTCATAATAGCGTTTACTTAATATGTTAGCCATTTGCATATTTTAGAGACACGTGGATAAGTTTGGCCGTTTGTTCTCTTCTTTCTCCTCTTCAGAGACGCTGCTGCTGGGGGCGATGGCGTACTCAGTTATGACACGTGAGAGACCTGATCCAAGTCTTTTAACCTGTTCATATTACCTATCAATGTTTTGGGAACATTTATTTGTTGTAGTTTGCTTTAATATGCTTCCATCCTGTTGGTGAGGGCCTGTCCCAGTTTCTCACCAGATCATGGACAAGGTCAACGATGTTTGATCTTGTACTCTTGTTCCTTCAACAATGACCTCGCCTGTATCGGCCCACTGTACGATGGGGTCCTCACTTAATACATTATAAGACTCAAGCCTTTATTCCTCAATGTATGTGGGAGACTGCTTTTTAATACATGCTCGATGTGCTGCTTTCCGTTATTCTTTGGTTGGTCATCTCTAACGTCGGGTCCGGTTCCTCTGTCGCCATGCTCAGCGTTGCTCGCGCTGTGCCTAATAACCACGGGGAGCTCTGTCGGATTTTTATAATATTCGTACTCATGAAGAAATTTCTGCAAAGCCTCTTGGTACAAGATCCCTTTCTCATCAGATGACTTTTCACTGTTTAATAGGGCTAGCAACTCGCTTTCCATTCTTTTAAGCCTGCTTTTTCGGGGTTCTAGAACCGTGTCTGGAATCTTTGAACTTTACAATGAAGCATACACCTCGTGCAGAATCACTACCCCTTTCTTCATTATATTAATCTAGTCAGTAAAGGACCCAAAACTGAAAATAAGATGGGTAAGAATGACCCTCCTCTTTGTACAATAATTCGCTTTTTCTTCCCCACAGTTTGACATTTCCGAGCGAGCGCACTTGTTATGTTCTTGTAACTACGTAAGCGAGCCTTCTGAGGGGGTTTCATTGGCACATTACATTTTATAACATTAAGACAAATTTCACAGATGCATTTTAAAAAGTCGGAGTCAATATTTTTAACAAACATCTGTTGCAGCTTCCACCGCAATCGTTGATAGATTTTTATTAATTCACGATATTTCTTCAGCCTATTTGTCATTCTGGAATATACACCGTTTCAGGTTCGTTTGGGAATATATTCGTTCTTAGAAGCACCCTAAACATGTTTCGCCGGTGAAGGTCACAAAGCAAATATCCCTAACGCTGACTTCTGGCTTCTTTATAAACCTCCAAAAACTCCTTACGCTGATTCGGGAAAAATTTATTGGCTAATGCATGCCCCAATTTGCGACACACCTCTACGTTGTGCGAATAAGACTAGATATTGTGTATTTAACGACACATCGCGCATGTATCTATTTTTGAAAAATAAATTCTGATTGATGAAGAATACGCTTATGTTAAGATGGTAAGAGAACACTGTAAATGTCTCGGCAAACGTTTTATCCATTTCCAACATGAGATCATCAATTACAATGACTGTATGCTCATTACCCTTTAACGAATTAACGTCATATACACCTTTGTGGAAAAAAATTTCATCTTGGTACTCGATGAACATCGCCTTATCTTTAATGATTTTAAGCATAAATACAGTTTTACCACATCCTGTACCTGTAGCGCCTGATATAATACATGTGGATAGGCTTGTGAACCTGAATTTTTCTACCGATTCCATCTTTAACACGTCACACCCCTAAGTGGGTCATTTACAAAACATTACAAAATTTAAGTGTTGCTCCTTATATTCTTGTTTTTCTTCTTCCACAGAACCGTGAATGACGACGATGTACAGCCACCCATCATCGATATCACAGATGAAATCGATGTGTAGCTACAGAATCCTTCCCCGCTGACGAACCCTCACCAGCGATACCTGTAGCTCGCTACAATTCAAAGCGGAAGCATGATGTAGAACCCTCCACGTCAGGTATAAAGTGTACCAGGATTGCGCCGGTTGTTAGACCCCAGTAATAGCGCCCGAACCATGTACGTCTTACGACACAACCCACACAATAGTACCTTCCCCAAGTATGCCCCATTATTCCTGTTCAGCTTCGGGTACTTCCCCCAGAGCAACAGCAGCTTCTCATACTGTGGAGGGTGGTATAACATTCGAGTTGGTGCGCACCGCTACCCCCACCCCTGCCCTGACTAGAAATCGGTACGTGGTCAGGGTTGACCCTGGACCCCTGTATACCAACGGTATTGGACTGCGACGCGTAGTTGAACGTGTTGTGGAGTTTGCCCTTCAGAACCGCGACGAACGTGAAGTCCAGACGAGGTTGTCCTTCAGGTTCGGGTCAGATGATGGGGACGTAGATGATTTTTGGGTAGTAATACCGTTCAGACATTTGGTGGCTGTAGACATGCTGTAGAATATATCTTGGGCCGTATAATGCAGGCCTCTCAAATTAGTGCAGCCTTCAATATGGAAACTTCATTGTAGATATTGACAGAGTATTCCGGGTTGCGGGTCATACTCTTAATTTCAATTCTCCGGTTATTTACAGAAAGCATTTAAACGTCGATCGTGGTTGCGGCTTTATAGCAATAGCCTTAGCTCATATGTGCCCATGAAGGTATACAGCTTGACCGCTCCCAAATTGTTAAGAATCATGGCAAGCACTTTAGTGCAAAGTTGTGTCTAAACAGTCTTTGGGGGAAATTTGCACAGAATACTGTCAAAGGGAACGTTCATTTGGCACAAAGTTATAGTGAAGTCTGGCATTATGCCAACGCTCCCGATAAAGAGGTTATGGAGATCGGTAAGGTAGGTAATTCTTACATAATAATGTACAACATCACTGAACTGGCCACAGATACCTCACGGGTAACAAACATACCTGTAGCCAGCTTCACAACGGCCTACGCCCGCATCAAGCTTTGGGGACTACTGCACTCTCTTGGGCGGGGGGTGGTATACGCTGACACAGATAGCGTGATATTCACAGCGAGGGAGGGTGAATACATGCCTGCTATTGGGGAATTCCTCGGAGAGCTAACTGACGAGATCAAGGATGAGTATGGTGATGGTGCCTACGCAGACTCATCTGTATCAACAGGGCCGAAAACCTATGGGGTACGGGTGAGGGTGGGGGATGATATGAAGTACATCGTGAAGGCTAAAGGTATCACGTTTAACCATGCGAACCGTCGAGTCGTTAACTTTGACTCGTTGAAGGATCTAGTGTGCTTGGAAGATGAGGGTGACCAGCCACCCCAACTGACTGTGGGTCCCTACAATTTTCGGGCGCAGAAACTGGGGTGTGTGAAGCAACTTAGGGGCACGAAGGTATGCCGTAACACCTATAGGAAGCGTTACCAGATGCCTGGTACCTATCATACCGTACCCTTTGGCTACCTTAATCATTGATTGTATTTATATATATGTGTATTGTTAACGATATGTTTATTTATTACGTATGTTTGCTTCAATTATGGTTTTATTTTCTCCTTTGCGTGCTTACGTGTGTACATTCCTAAGCTCCGCCCACTGTAAGATCGGACACGTGACTCCTACCACTACCTGAGCATATCTCTACCCTGCGTACTCATTTGACCTCTGCAAACCCTTGAGCTCAGATGTGTATTTTCTCGCGTAGACGAAAAATAGTAATGGCTACCTTTAATATTGCGTGTTCAACGTTTATGAAGTGGTATTCAGCAAAGTGCGAAGATGTGGTGGATACTGAAAAACTTCCTATTCCACCCTCCTTTGACATTTTTAAGGCTACGTTGAACCGTGCGATGGAAAAAGATGTTCAAATACTCTATGGATATTCTGGCGAGGGCATTGTAGGATTTCGTAGTACAAGCGATGTATTGAAGTATGTTGTAGACCTAACCTTTAAAAAAGCTCACATATACCGCGAAGTAGAAGAAACAACACGTTCAGAAGGTAAGCAACGGTTATGGTTAGTGAGTCTTGTTGATGAGTGATATGACAAGCGATATTATGTCATGTTACATCATACCGACTACTCGTACCCTACGGTTGAGAATGTAAATCTTGTCATCATGGAGAATCTTAAGTATTTTTACCACTATATTAATATATATCATGACAAGGTTTGTAGTGAGGTTGTGGCTAATGGCCTCTGCGAGTTTTTAAGGGAATTTAGAGACGAGTATCGATTGTTAAACAAAAATGAAAAATATGAGCATATGTTTCTCTCAAATAGTGCACCGGATTGTGAATAACATGTGTTTAGTTTGTGGAAATGAACGTCTGGTGCGAATTCCGATAAAACATTAAAACCGGTATTGCTTCATGTAGCGGAAAAATTCTGATTGCCCAGTATAATGGGGCACAAGTATTCATGTTGGGACAAACCCGTACACGCTTCAGCAGTTTATGGTGTGACTCGCTCCCCACGTCGAGCCGCCCACCCGTGTACCTCACCGCTCCGAAACACACGAGTTCGAGCAAACCCGTACACGTTTCATCAGTTTATGGCATGACTCACTCCGTCCGTCGAGCCGATCCATCCCACGTGTGGCTCATAGTCATCTCAGAGCTTGAACCGACTGGACGTACGAATACGATGGAACTTCCTTTGAGAAGCATTCTCAACGTCATGTACGATGTGTCCGTGACGAAGTCATTGCGCGTGTTCAGGCGCGAAACCGGTGCCATTAACTATGTACTTGAAACGACTTGTAGGCAAGCAAGCTCTGGTAAACGTAATGTTATTTATATGAAGAGATGAAGAGTCTTCGTGATAGTTGAGAAGTGGGGTGAGGACCGTTATAAAATACCTGCAGGTGTAGGTACAAGAAGAGAACAGATTAGTGATGCCCCTCATATGTCGTTGTTTGCTCGTTGTGTATAAACAACGATCAGCCATGCATTGATATTCGACTGATGTGGAAGAATGCATCTGATAATAACGTTCTTGTCCCAACACGAAACCGATTCATCCTCGACAGAATGTTTGAAATCGTCGGATTCCACAAGATGAAGCCTATGTTAGACACGCGTGTTACAGATATGATCTATTTTGACACGGTTCTTGAATACGCATACACCGCTCTGCTCGACGGATTTATCGAATGTGGGAATGAACAAGGCGAGAATGGTCTACAGCTGGATGATTATTTAAAAGGTTTAGACTCTTTGAAATATCCCGAACTTTGGTACAAAGCACTTGAGCGGTACAGGGCAGAGCTCGCCTACACTGTTCACCCTGAAGAGCAGTATCTCTATATAATGAGTAGCTGTCGTTACGACTTGGAAGATTATTTCAATTGCCGCTATGCAGAGTGAAGAAGAGTTCACGATTGAAAAGCTCGGGACGGTAAAAAAAAACCTCGATTGGAAAGGAGTGTTTATAAACTTATATTTAATAATAATGATGTGGTTAACGATGACCTCTTTGTGCGTGCTTTTGAGTGTATTCTAGCCGTGTTTAAAGATAACTTGCCAACCGAATGTAAAGTGGGCACAAAAATAGTATTGAACGATATGAAAGCCATTTATATCGAGTATAGGTATCTGTATAACTTGAGCGGCGAAATAATGCTTCGCCGTATTTATCGTGTAGTGCAAAGCAATAATGATATGATTGTAGACTCGATCACGTGTGAGTTTAGTGCTTTGCGCCGTAGAACATAAAGTATTTTGATGTATATTTATTTTCAATATATTTAATTATTTAATATAATTGTGTATATACGGTGCTCCAATAAACCTTAGCCCCCCCCGCACATGGCCTAAACCATGTGCGTGCGTGCTTTTGAGTGTATTCTAGCCGTGTTTAAAGATAACTTGCCAACCGAATGTAAAGTGGGCACAAAAATAGTATTGAACGATATGAAAGCCATTTATATCGAGTATAGGTATCTGTATAACTTGAGCGGCGAAATAATGCTTCGCCGTATTTATCGTGTAGTGCAAAGCAATAATGATATGATTGTAGACTCGATCACGTGTGAGTTTAGTGCTTTGCGCCGTAGAACATAAAGTATTTTGATGTATATTTATTTTCAATATATTTAATTATTTAATATAATTGTGTATATACGGTGCTCCAATAAACCTTAGCCCCCCCCGCACATGGCCTAAACCATTAGAGGTACAATAAAACTAAACATACCTTACAAAAGAGAATTTAATCCTGCATTTAATGAGAAACAATTAAAACTTGGTGTTCCCGCCATTGGCTTCCAAGACAGCCTGAATTCGCTTTGGGTATCTTGCCAAAAGTGACGTGAATAGATCTTGATCGTTACGCAAATTTGCTAAAACAGTTTCAATGTGTTGCGTCATTGTATCCTTCGAAAATCGATTTGCTGCAGGTTCTTGAAACAAGAGACATTCAACCTAGTCCTTTATAACTGATCCAATGTGTTCACAGACGTTCACGTCAGGAGAATTTCCTGGCCATTCTTCATTTTCCAAAGAAATCGATCTCATGGTTCCGCAACAACTGTTGAGTGGCTAATGCCTTAAAGCAGGGGGCCTTATCGTGCAGAAGTGTGACCTGATCGACATCCATAACATTGTTTGGGTTTCTTAGGAAAGGAATGAAATGCTGGGATTGAATAATATCACGAAAATACTGTTCATCCCAACTCTGACCATTTGGCTTCAGCACCCACATAAGCTGCTTTGCAGTAAACAAAACAAACACACCAACACAGTCTGGACTTTTTAATAATTCGCGATAATGTTCATTGTCATCGATTTCATCTGGTGTTGTGGCCCACACTCGATCATTTTGGTAGTTAAGCCGACGTGTTACGTAAACAAAAAATTCATCGGAGACAGCTAAATGCATAAAATCATCCACATCCCAATCTTAAAGATAATGGGCAAACCACATTCTGTCATCGATGTTAAGTTGAGTTTGTCTTGGCTTTGGAAGTTCATACCAAGGCTTTAAACCTTACATATGACGGTACAGTCGAATGATCGCACCACTAACGATCTTTCCTCTCAACACTTCGATCTCTCTAGAAAGTTTAGCACAGCTGTTTTTCCGCTTAAGCGTACCGCTTTCAATGATGTCCTTTGTTTCCTGAGAGTGTGGCAAATTTGGGCGCCCAGATTTAGTTGTATCCATTTCACATTCATCCAAAGTTTTATTCCAATTTCTTTTGACGAAGTCCTCACTTTTTCGCAACTTTTTGGCAACCCATGAACGTGTTATAAAGGTGGCTCCAGCATCACGAGCTTCCCGAAATGTTATTGCTCGTATGCGATCTATCACACGTTGCCTCTCCGAATCACCAATTAATTGAGAAGCCATTATATTATCACTTTATCAGCTACAGTAATTTTAATACCTGCAATAAATAAAGAATTTTATATATTTTTATAATCACTAAAAACTATTTCGATATAAGTAAACATGTAAGCTGCAAATGGAGGGGCTAAGGTTTTTTGGAACCCCTTATATATTTTTTTCCTGTACTATGTTTTTGATCATACTCCTTCGTTTTGTATATTATTATTTTTTATTTTCATTATTATTTTCAATATATTTAATTATTTAATGTAACTGTACATACACATATATTTTTTAATGTACTAATATATTGATGGTTATACCACATCGTTTTGTATATTTTTTATTATATATATATATATATATATTCCTCGTTCGTATTTCTTATGCTATTATTATTTTTTATTTTATTTTTTGATCATATATATTCCATCGTTTGATGTTTGATTGTATATTTATTTTCTATATATTTCGTGAAATTGATTCCAATAACTCGTCTAAATAAACAGAATGATGTAATGGTGTTCTATTTAATTCTTTTGGTTGTAAACGACATTATTATTTAATATATCAAATATCTGCCTTCTAAAATGGCTGACGGATTTCTAAGCCAACTGTCAAAAATATCTGAATAGCGCAATCTGGCAGTTGAAAAGGTAATATATATATATATATATATATATACATATCTGCCTTCTATGTATTCTACGTCAACTGGATGGTTAAGCCAACTGGAGGATTAATCCAACTGGCGGAATATACAAGAATATATACTTTAATTAAATAAATAGCGCAATCTGGCAACTCAGCACTAATTATGTACACCTGAACAAGCCATCTACGCCTTCTAATTTAACTGGCTGGTTAAGCCAACTGGCGGATTAAGCCTGACTATATGCTTTAATTAAATAAATTGCGCAATCTGGCAACTCAGCCAGTTAAGCCAACTGGCGGATTAAGCCAAATGGCTGATTAGGAACTTATAAGACAGCGGCCGCTCGACTGAAGTCTTAATATGCGCTTGGCTCCTGCCAAGCGAACACTCCTCTCTCTCTTGGGGATACCTCCGCCCCCAAGTTGCATAACCCCTTGTTGCATAACCTCGTGCAACAGTCCCCCTCCCCTTTGTTGTATAACCTCTTGCAACATTACCCATTGTTGCATAACCTGATGCAACATTGATCAACATTTGCAATTGCATTGCACTCTCTCCTTTTGCACCCATACTACTGTTCCCTATTTAAAATATTGGTGTACTGTTTGCAAGTTTCCAATTGAAATGAACTTCTCCAGATTGTAACGATTTATTATTATTATTATTATTATTATTATTAAATATATATGTTAACCCCTCCGTCTATGGCCCTGGGGTGTTCGGGGTCGACGGGGGTTCTGGTTAGGAGCAGCAACGGATCTGTTACATTGCAGTAGTTTCTTCTATACTACTCTCCGAGTTCTTCTTTAGTGGCTCGGAGGATTCTGAGAGGCTTATTAAATTCTTTGAGGTTTCTCTCCGATTCTTCTTGTAACTTTATCGGGAGATTCTAATGACTAAGTTCTTCTGAAGAGAGCACGGCTCGAAGGGAAAATAAAAGTTTCTCTTACTGTAATTTACTTCTGAACTGTTACAGGTAATGCTCAGCCTCGTAGTTGGAATCAGAATGAACATGGAAGAAATTTGTGGGTTTATATACCCCGATTCTACTAACATCATCATTATTAAATGTTGAAGAGGCTGCATTATTTTTGCACAATATTTGAAAATAAAGTAAATCTTTTAGCTGTGGTAAGGTTTAAACGAATAAACAAGATATTTGAAGATGAAGCCATATTTTTATCTTAAATTGCGTATTTTCAGATCTGATGTTATCATGATCTGCCAAGTTAACTAAAAGTGGAAATTGAACTATGCATCTTTACACTAAAATATGCATATGAGTATAAATTAAAGGTTTAAGATTTACAATTAAATGCTTAGGCAAGACATGACTTCATCTTTTATAACGAAGAAAGAATGAATACAAAACATCACATGGCAAAAGTTACTCAGGATTCATTATTAAGCTAAATCTAAAAAAATGATTATGAGATTTTAAAAAACAACAGGTCATCAATTATTTGGCAAAGTAGAAAGCACATCAATATTTATTCCAACGGAAAAATAATAATTAAAAAAATAACAACAGTATCGCCGATTCTACATTCCTTATGGCGACATAATGTCGGGTCGGACATTGAGTACATTGTAATTTTGGTCTACTGTAACTATGATTATAATTAACAATTAATTCATTTATTATCGTTAACTACAATTCCATATTGACTACGTCATTTAGTACATTACATCATTAAATACAGTTTTCATTAAAGTACATTATGTCGTTTACCATTCTTACAGTGTTTTATATATTTATATATGGTTATATATGGTTATAATATATGGTTATAATATATGGTTATAACATATGGTTATTAGTACAACACAAGTACATGAGACATGACACACATAATATAACATAACGCATGATAATGTTATAAATTCGAATCAGAGCGAAAGGATATTTTTTATCTTAGAAGCGTTCGATTTTGCGATAGTTAGCGGAATTTGATCACCTACCTCAGCATTTTCGAGTTCATTGAGAAGTGATATAATTAAAAATAAAAATGAAAAAATAATCGAGAACGTTTTTGCGTTTTCGAACGAATGCATGAAGTTTTGCTTTCATAGATTGACACGAGTAAAAATGAATATTAATAAAATTTATATAGGATAATGTTCAGGGAAATTAATGACGGGAAAATGTGACGTATGGATGAATATGGTTGAATAATATATTTATACTACATAACACCACAACATTATTACTAAAGAATTTACCATACATTGAATACGGAATGACCAAATACTAAGCACATGATTCAGTGTACAAGGTATGGGAAACGTAGAGCGAATTAAGTTATTTTTATGACGTCATAGTGTTAAAGTCATTATTAGAAAAGATGAATTAGGGAAATACAGTAATGAATAAAGAAGTACAAATCGAAATTCTATCCAAAACTCGCTTAGGCGATTTTTGGTTTCTTATGTAAAAATGAACATTCAAACATAAAAACTATACGAACATAAGTACTGCATGAAGACAATGAATCCATATAATGATGGTATAGGAATTGTTCATTGTTCAATTTTTACAGTTATATATATATATATATATATATATTATATATTATATATATATATATTAGATATATATATATATATATACATACAGTATATGTGAGAGGAGAGACTACTTCGCAGTTCATTTTTATCTGGAACGGGAGTTTTATTAGGATTAATTTTACCTATGTCATAGAGTACTTCAGTTTTACTAATGGTAAAATCGTGAAGCTTTAAATGATCATCACTTAGCATTATTAAGTGAACGGGAATGTTGTTCGTATTTTTGTTAGTAAACACGGAAGAAAAGATTTTATTGAAAACTTCCGTCATTTGTAAGTTATCATAAATTTGTTCGTTGTTTTTCCTACGAGTTGTTGTTGTTGGTTAGCCGATCAGCCCACCCTGATCGAGCAATCCGGCGGCACGCGCGTAACTGATCACCCTCTCCGGAGTGGACCAGAGGTTCAACGCACTAGTGATGTGTTGGGTTCTATGTTGTGCTAGAGCGGTACAGTCTCTCATAATGTGTTCAATTGTTTGTGGTATGTCCTGGCACAGGTGGCAGACGTCGTCTGTGGAGTTGTCTAGTCTGTGTTTATATGTCTGTAAGTTGGGGTGATGTCCACATCGGAATCGTGCTAAGTTAACTCGATCCGATCTGCTCAGCTGGTCTCCTCTGACTTCTCACTGGGTGGCGGCTTCACAGCTAGGACCGCATTCGGATCGAGTCGTGTCAGTGCTTTGTGGGTTAGGTGTGTGTGTATGTGTTTTCTGTACTGTGTGATGTCTGTGGGGCGTAATATGGAATGGAGTATTTGGTTATAATGTCTTTCTGGTGTTACCTTAATGGTGCGAGGTGTTGGTGCATGATTGTACAAGTAGTGGCAAGGGTGTTGTGGATTAGTTGTCGCTGCTGCCATGAATTGTGTTCCCCTCATGTTTAAATGTTCCCTAACTTTCAGTATTTTTGTTTTTGTGTGCAGGTGTTCTGTTGGTGTTGTTTGAGTACATCCTGTAATGATACGAAGTGCGTTGTTTTGTATTGTCTGTAAGGTGTTTATGCGTGTGTGTGAGATAATGGGTGCCCAGCATGGGCTAGCATTGTCCATAACTGAGCGAATATATTGTTTGTATATGAGTAATGTTGTTTCCTGCTGGTGTCCAAAGTTTGTGCTTGTTAGTACCCTAAGCGTGTTAAGTCTTGACATACATTTGTTCTTAATGTCCTGAATGTGGGTTGCAAAAGATAATGATGTGTTTTATGTGACCCCAAGTATTTTGGTCCTGTGAGTGTGTGGAATGTTGGTGTTGTTCAGTGTAAGCTATGGAGTTAGCTGGTGTTCTTTTGTGTTGCTTGTACGCAAGGTGATGGTTGATTTCGTGGGCGTTACTTTGAGTCTATTGTGTGTGAGCCAGTCTTGTATACTCTTTATTAGGCCGGGTCGAAATTTTCTACTGAAAAGGTACATATTGTGAGGGGTTTGAATGGAATACAGGAACCCCCTCATAAATTATTTTCGGTGTTTAAAGCCTCCTACCCCTGGCACAATTTTTCACTTTTTGATCTATATTGAAGAATATTCCATTTATACGAGACTTACTCTACATTCAGGTTTATTGATGACATAAATCTTTATTAACGTATAATATTTTATTTAATAATGTACAGTATTAGGAAAATTAATTAAGTACAACAATATATTCAGAAGAAAAAATTAGAGGCATAATAAATGTGTTAAAATTCAATTCACTTTTCATTGTTCCTTATCACATCAAAAGGGAAGAAATTTTCAATATCATTAGGAAATTTTATTTCATATGTTTCTTACTCATTCCATTGGGCCTTCCATTCAAACTTGGGCAGTTTTCGCCTTGATTCTAATGAGTTTAAGATAAACTTTTAACGGTTGTCATATTCTATTCTTTCCTGACATGCCTTTGTTACTAGGTTCACTGCCTTTTCCACACTTTGACTGTGGCATGGAAAAGAAGCTATCTCCAGTGGCTTACATCGAGCCTGTAGCAGCTCATCGTCGCTAAAATTGTTTAGTCGTGGTGTTCATCTTGGTGTAGTCAGTAGATTGGAAATTGAGGGTTCGAGGCACCTCAAAGTTTCTGGTACCTGAAAATCCTGTTCTTGAAAGGATGATTTTCTGAATAGCTTGCTCCCTAATTTCTAGTCTCTTGTCAGTTAACATTGATATAAGTATATTTTATGGGTGGGCAGAGTAGGCGTTATTCTTTAATACTGGTTCTATAATTGATCTATGTTGTTCATCTAAATTTCGAAGCAAGCACATTAAATTCCAAAAGTTATATGCACCATCAGTTGCATTAGGATGAGATTTTATCCAAAACCACCCTGCAGCATAAAACTGCATAATAATCTTGGCTATATCCTGAAGGTTTTTATCGGGATTTGGCGTTGAGATATATAATCGAAGGACCCTGTTGGCTAGAGTTAGCCAGCGAGCATGGTGAAGGGTACCTGTGGATCGAGTGGACAGATCTTTTGAAGTGTCTCCAGTTTGCACTGCCAGACACATATCATAGAGATATCTTTGATCACTGCTTAGCTCCTTCACAACATTTGCTGGAATTTCTTTAATGTTTCCCTTTACGCGAGAATATTTGACTACCTCCAATTTTGTTAAATCTGTTTTCGGTTTATTCCCAGTTGAACCCACAAAAGTATTTGGACCTGTTATTTTACCATCAATGGCTTTGTAGACGTGCATAAAAGGCAGCTCATTCAAATGCAAGAGGCACACCAACCACTGCACTGGTCTGTTAAGATGAATTTCAACCAGTTTTATGGCTCCACCAATTTTTCCTGTATTTATAGGAGTACCATCACACAGTAAAGCTTTGATAGTATCTATGCTGCTCGAGTCTGTAATAATAGTTATCAACTCTTCTGCTATGCAGCGAGCAGTTCCATTATCTGGTGTGACATAGTCTACATAGATGCTTCCAGGTTCTTTCACAATAACATAGTGTTCTTCTTTTATCTTTCTACTTTAAGTTAATGTGTTATCTTTCCTTCCATCAAATCGAAGGCACTCCATCTTCAGATTTTCGGATTTAGACCTAAAAGTATTTGTTTCACCCATGCGATTTCTTCTCTTTCTAATTTCTTTCTGTCAAGCATGTTGGTGTGGTTAAAGATCCCCATCTCTTTTAAAGCTGCATTGACGATTGCAGCTGCAGCTCTACAACTTACACGATAACGATCTGCTGTTAATGCTAGGTTTTTATAGGAGTGCCTGTTCTGAATATTCTCAGTCAATTCTAAATCGACCTCATAATCTACATCCTGACTCTCTGAATCTACATCCATGTCTTCTTCGGTATTTTCTATAAATTCCGATGGTAAAACATTGGTGGCTTCGGTCATTCCTTCTTGTGCTTTTAGTTGACGGTTTTGTGCTTCTTGGGCTCTTGCTAAAGATCTCTTCTTTGTTGAACTAGCTATTCGATCCTAACTGATCCTAACTGATTTTTTCTTTGTTTTTGACCCACAGAAGACTCCCATTCTGCCATTGGTATTTTATCCTTACACCTGCAAGATTTCCTATCAATCCCCTTATCATAGCATTCACAAGAAGATATATCAAGCATTTCATCATACTGAGCTACTTTCATTTCTTCGATGTGACGGCACCTTGTTCAATTTTGAGGCTTCTTCTACTGTATTAGTCGACTGACTTTAAATAAACACCTTTGGTGTTAATCGTAGGAAAATAAAATTTCATCCAAATGTCTTCAATATCTTTTACAACAACTCTGTAACAATCATTATCAGTTGCTGATCCTCTTGATTTAGCTTCTTCACGACGGCAAACAAAAGGGTAGTGTCTCACAACATCTGCTTTTGAAGGAGTCATGGACTCATGGCTGCTGGGAATTTCGTAGGATATCCAAAGGCTGCATTTGAGGACTTGCTTCTAGTAGTCATATTTTATATGTAGAAGTAAAATCAAATTATATGTAATTTATGATTTATAATAATTCAAATTATAATTAAAGCAAATGCAAATTATTTCTATTTATCTGAAAAATTATTTCTATTTATCTGAAACAGAAAAATATCGAGCATTGAACAAACAACTTATCATGTAACATATAACAACATTAAACATATGCAAATATGAAGGTAAAAAAGGGAGGAGGGGCATGTGATAGGGATAGTAGGGTAGCACATGTTTGATGTTTTAATATTTTGTTAAAGTGATAAAAAAACCTCCTCACATAGTGGACTTTTTAAGAAATAACATTTTTTTCCCATTTAAATATATGCAAATATGAGGATAAAAAATAGAGGAGGGCATGTGATAGGGGTAGTAGAGTAGCACATGCTTGGTTTTTTAATATTTTGTTAAAGTGATAAAAAACCTTCTCACATAGTGTACTTTTTAAGAAATAACATTTTTTCCCATTTAAATATATGCAAATATGAGGTTAAAAAATAGAGGGTATGTGCTAAGGGTAGCAGTGGTAGCACATGCTTGATATTTTAATATTTTATTAAGATGATAAAATGAAACTTCTCACATAGTGTACTTTTTAAGAAATAAAAAAAATTCCCATTTTCGACCCGGCCCACAGTGTTTCTGTATGTTTGTGGGTATTTGTAGCGGTGTCGATGTTGTTGTGATTGGATGTTAGAGTGATGTCCTCTGCATATGATGATAAGGTAACTTGTTACCTAGGTGTTGGAATGTCATGCATGTATAAGTTGAACAGTGTTGGTGAGAGAACAAAGCCTTGAGGGACCCCGTTCGGAAAAAGCTTGTTTTTGGATGACTTGCCATTAAATGTGACATGTGAGTATCTTCCTGAAAGATAGTTGCTCCACCTTTTGGTGCTATTGTGCATGTTTGTGTTGAGTATTTTGTTTATGAGAGGGAAGCGTGGGATAACATCAAATGCTTTACTAATGTCTATTGTTGCTAATAGTGTACGTTGAGCTGGTCGTCTGGAGTTGATGCCATCCATGATGTGCTGCGTGAGGTTAGTGAGTAATGTCGTGGTTGAGTGGAGAGGTCTGAATCCATGTTGAGTAGGCGATAGTGGTGTGTGTGGGTTGGTGATTTGTAAGATTAGTCTTTCTGTTACTCTGGAAGGGGTGCATAGTAAAGTAATGGGTCTATAGGAAGCTAGTTCTGTTGGATTTTTGTTTGGTTTGAGTAGTGTAATAATTTTACCTTGTTTCCATATGCTAGGAATAATACAGTGTTGGTATGAATATGTGCTTAGTGCCTTCGAATTCTCAATGTTTTTGATGATCTTGGTGGTCTGGTCTTTATTGAAGGGTGTAATGGTCATGTCGAGTCTGTAGGTTTTTTTGTGTCTGGCTGTTTGTCTGTCTGCGTTGTTGTCTCTATTTAAGTGACTTATCTTTGCGTAGTGATTAACTAGAATGTTAGCTTGTTGTGTATATGTTGTGATATTATTTTGGCTGCGACAGATAGCCGCGTGTGAGGTGTGAATGCCGATGTTAGAGTGGGTAATGCTGTTTATACTCTTGTATAGCCTGGATGTATCTGTGGAGTGGTTTAGTGTTGTTATGAATTCCCTAAATGTTTCTGTTTGTTTTTCTTTAAGTTTGTTGTTTATTGCTGTGTTGAGCTGTTGTATCTGCTGTTTTATGGCTTCTGTGTGTTATGTTTGAGGTTGTTACGTTGCTTTAGAGGTGGGTAATTTGGGTTGTATTTCTTAATGTTGCCCTTGGGTATGTATTTGTTTGCATTATTGATGATCTGATTGAATGTCTTGAGTGTTGTATTGATGTTTATGATGGGTGTGCTGTTTAATGTGGTGAATTGTTCCTCAATCTGTATTTTGAACTGTTCCCAATCAGCTTTCTTGTAATTTCTGTAAGTGTGCCTAAGGCTGTTGAGCAGAGTGTAGAACGTGTTGTAATGATGATGGGCAGGTGGTCTGATGACAGTTGTTTTTCTGTTCTCCACTGTGTATGTGTTGCTAGTGAGGGGAAACAGAACGTTATGTCTAGGGAGGAGTTTGAGTATCCTGCTTGATCTGATACAAATAAGTATCCTGCCTATGAGTGGACCAATAGTCTGCTAAGCTACTTTTTTAGTCGTAACATAATTGAAGAATTCCTTCAAATTCGATTTAATTTGGTTTACTATATGTAGCTTATAGTTGTGCTTACTTTTTCTCATACTTGTTTTGCTTCGGCTTCTCAAGAGCTTTCAAGCATTTTCATCGGGCAAATTATTTGCTTCCTTAAATTTGAAATACGCGTTCCTTTTTAACGTTAAGTTACTTTTAATTTCAGGATTCTGCCATTTAGATTTAACAGACTTCACCAGTCTCTTTTTACTAATGGGATATTACTTGGTTCTAAACGTTTAAAATAATTAAAAAAGAAGCCCATGTGCCATTGAGTTATGTGTCGAAAATTGCAGTTTCATGTCACGAAATTTAGCTCTTTCAAAATCCAAAACGTATTCCAAACCCCCCGTTATTTGCCTGTGATCAGTGGTGGAGAAGTAGTCTCCTACAGAGATATTATCAATTAAGTCTAGGTCTGTGCTTAAAACTAAATCTAGAATATTGCGTTCTCTAGTGGGTTCCTTGACCATTTGTAAAAGTGAACTTTCGATTAAACCCTCTTACAGTCGACGACCAGAATTTGACTGTAAAAGACCACCCCAATCCCTGCAAGGTAAATTGATATCTCCCATAATTATCACATCATGTTCGCTACTTACATAAAAAATTAGTTCCTGAAGTCTATTATCACTATCGACAGTCTGAGAGGGAGGTCTATATACTAAACCTATAATTAATTTCTTTCCTGAGTTTTCTTTAATTTCAACAAACATCATATTTATATTATTAATTTCTGCAATGATTTTAATTATGGGTTTTAAGTGTGACCGAACGTATATTACTGTACCACCACCACTTCATTCTATTCTATCAATGTTAAACATCTCATAACCAGGAATATGATATTCTCCAAAAAAATCTCTAATCTCTGAGAGATATTATCATCACCTCATTTCAAGCAATTAAAGTCGAGGAGAAATTGACAAAGATCACACCTAATCGCCTTTGTCTTGTCCGTTGCAATGTTGCAAATTTTACGGAGTTGGTGAAATCGGTTGCCCATTTCCGTACAACTAAATATAAATACCGCTGAAAGGATTTTGGTTCAAAGTGTTTCAGTGGGGAAGTGGGGTAGAGGTTGCTTTCATTACTATTCTTCTCTAGTAAAGTTCTGCAAGAATAATTCTAGCTCTTTTATTTTATTATAATCAGTTGCAACAATTCTTATTTCTTTTTTAATTTGCAAATGTTGCTCGTTAGTTAGATAGGAAAACTTACCTGCTATAATATCTTTTCCAAATTTGGCCAAGTATGTACGAGTATATTCCTATGCCTCAGAAATTTTAGATTCGACAGAAGCTGCAGGAATATTTAACCTCTTTTCACTTCTCTTCGAAATTTCTGGTACAAATAAGGTACATATTCAGGTAGTCCAGTCCTTTTTTTTAAGGGTACTCTTTCCCAAACTTGATATGACAGAACTTCGGCCAAGGCCTCAGACTTTCTTAGGATGTAGATTTCCGGAAATACTGTGTTCAACATTTTTTTTTCAATCCTCAACAACAATTTTGACCATCTTCAGACTTCCATTTGTTTGGGCTAATGAAGGATGCTATTCGTGGAAAAAAGTTTCAGAGTGACGATGAGGTTGTTGAGGAGGTTAAGAGGTGGCTCCAGCGGAACCCAGCGGACTTTTACCAGCAAGTAATAAAGGCCCTTGTTTCGAGGTGGAGGGAAGCCGTAGAAAATGATGGAGACTATGTGGAAAAATAAAAACTTGTAAAAAAGGTATGTATGTGGCTACTTGTGTACAAAATTTCTGAAACTTACAAGGAAACTTGGAAAAAAAAAAAGGTAGGGCAAAATATACTGAGTGGCCCTCGTGTGTATATATATATATGAAAATGAAATGAAAATGAAAAGTTTTATTGGCAGACTATAGTCCATATGACAAATATTATTAATACAATGATAGTTCATATACTAAGGATAGAAATATATACAATTGATTAGAAATAATACTGTAATGTCGAAGTTAAGTGGAGCTACAGACAGACGTTTTCGTACCAAGAAGTCCATAGCTTAGGCCTCAGAGGATAAATGGCAGGACTCATGGATAGCTTGGATGATCGGGTTGGTTGATTTTTTTTAATTCTTTGCATTAGACTGTGTTGAGCACGTCTTGTTACCTCCGGAAAGCTCGGGACATTGCGGGTAGCAAACATTTGCGAAGCTGAGCATCTCGGGGGTAATTTATGTAAGTCTAAAAGACCTGTTGTACAGCAAATTTAGAGTTCTGCCAGAACCTTTCTTATAATTCACCCACAGTTGCTGTCCGTATATATTACTGCAGAAAATACGAAAGAGAGTGTCTTCAGCTTCACTTGTACAGAATCGAAAGTTCCTTATGGTCATTTCGCTTTAGCACACAGGCTTCGAGATTGTTTTCTTATATCCGAGTCATCACTCAAGGAGCTGGTAATAGTTTGACCCAAATACTTAAACTCTTGTACTTCCTCAATTACTTCACCATTCATTTTAAACCTTATATCAGCTGGCTGATTACAGCTTTTAGGATGAAATTGCATAACATTAGTTTTTGTAACATTAAAAAGAATATTATGTTTCTGCGAATACACTTCGCAGACTTTTAGTAGCCGATCCAGACCTTTAACAGAGGGACTTATTAAAACCATATCATCGGCATAAACTAAATTATTTATCCCACTGTTGCCTCATTAAGTGAAGCAATTAATCCGTCGATATACACATTAAACAGCATAGGGGAGAGCAAGGAGCCTTGTCTCACCCATCAAGAGGAGCCAAAACACTTGGATAGTACATTGCCCCACCTAAAAGTGAAAGATTGGTGGGAATACCAAAATTTCAATAAATTTAATATGTACATGGGAACCTTCCTGTCTTCTAGTTTTGCAAATAAAATATTGTGGTTCACCCTATCATATGCCTTACTTATATCTAGGAAACAGCTATAAATAGTTTAATTACTGTCAATGTATTTAGATATTGTTTCTTTAAGTACATAGATACACAGGTCAGTTGAGTGGGACCTTTTAAAACCAAACTGATTAGATGTCCATAGGAAATCATTTAATCAGCGTAACAAGAGTTTTTCTAGTAGTTTCGAGAAGCAGGAAGCGACAGCAATAGGCCTGTAATTATTGCTGGACAGAATGTCTCCGTACTTATTTTTGACCAGGGGCAAGATATATACCCTCATGAACTCTGCAGGGATATAGCTATGGAAAACTGATGAGTGGGTAGTTGGGAGGTAACGAAAATGGTTCACTGAGTAGGTAGGTAGTTAATCTAACAATCATTAAATTCCTTTTATGTCAATAACTGGGTGGATGAAACCAATTGGTTGCTCACCAGAGTTATTCTCCACACTAGTATTTATATACTGTGTGGGAGGAGCGTGCTCGGTAATGGAGATACATTACCGCTCAACCAACCGAGGAATAAACCAAGACAACGCTGGTACGAGAAGCCCCGCGAAGAGGAGAAAAAGGGAGAACGAAAACGAAGAACGGGGCGAGAGGACGTACCAGCAAAGTGCGCTCTCGAAAACATAACCGGAGAAGGGAGACACTCCGATAACAAAAAGTAAGTGACTAATTGAGTTTTTACACCAAAGTTAATCATTAAATTAAGCTGGGTCAGACAAGTTAGGCCTACATTGTGGCCTAAGACCCAGCATCAACTCATAGCTTAACAAAGGTGAAGGTAGATTGCCCTAACCTAATTCTTGTGAGGAATCCTACTGTGGACCTCAATTTATCTGCCCGCTCTGGACCATTTCCGGAATCTCTAGGCTGACCCCTCTAGGCTAGACTTGATCTACTCTATAGTTAGACTGGAGATATAAGGGGTGGGTTAATTGTGGACCAATTCATACAGAGCATTTTTCGCATTGGTGGTCCGTGTGTGGGGAATTTACAAACCTTAAGCTTACTTAACAAAAATTGCAGAATTAGGCTAAATGGTCTAGCCTAAGCCTAACCTGAGCAAGCCTAATTAGGTCTACAACCTAGGGCCTAACTAGGAAACATTTACATTAAAGGAGTCTCATTCTCTTATAAGCTTAGACCTGAGTGACACACAAGTACTTGGGGGGGATTAAACCAAATTTAACTTGACTGTTTTGTCTGTGCTCTCTCTTCTCTGGTAATTTCTTCTTGTCCTCTATTTCATTACGATCCCCAGTTAAACAATTTTGACTTAGACATGGACAGTGCAGAATTGAAAAAGTTAAAAAAAAAAGGGGGGCAAAGTTGGGAGCTGTTACAAAGGCTGTGAACACTTTTAACAATATTACACAACCAGGTAAGAAAAATATAGAGTGTAATTATTAAATTAGAAATTAAAAAGAAGGAAATAATAGCCATTAATGAGAGTATTTCAGAGTTAGTTGAATCCGAAATGGCTGAAGAACAATTGATAGACCTTTACGCTGATGATGATGATCAGGTAAGCTCAATTGAACAGCAAATAAGGGAACTACGGTCTCGGTTGACTGACTTAACACCAAAAAAACCTAATTCTGATTTTAATCAAAGTAGGGCTAACCTTCAACAAAATTTAAGTGGCATGCAAAATCCTGAGTCACAAGAATTGAGGGCTCAGTTACCCATTTTGCAAATACCAACATTTGAAGGGGACACGGTACAATTCCCATCTTTCATTGACAAATTTGAGAATTTAATAGGTAATAAACCTTATATTTCAACTGTTGAAAAGTTTAGTTACTTAACTAGTTCCCTTAAAGGCCCAGCCTATAACCTGATAGCCTATTTACCAGCCGTAGGGGATTCATATGAAGTAGCTATTGATCTTTTAAAACGTAATTACGTTAATAAAGATGTGATTATATGAATTATCTCAACAAATTTTTGAATTTGCACCCATAAAAGATAACCATAGTGATATGGAAAATTTTTATACAAAATTAGAAGCTATTATAGGACAACTGGTTAGCAATGAGATAGATATTAAAACTTCATCTTGGCTTATACAAAGCATAGTACTTAGGTGCCTTCCTTCGAGGGTTAAAGATAATTTAATTCTAAAGACGGGAGAAAATTATCCTAATTTAACACAAATAAGACAACACTTCCCCAATATCCTAACTAATTACAACTTGAGAGATTTTCCAACACATAAGACCCAGACTATGGATAAACCAAAGACTGTTCCCAGAGACCAACTAGCTACAGCCAAACAGACAAAACTTGATACTGTAGAATCAAATGTGACCAACTACAAAACACGAACACCTACATTACAGAACTTTAATGTAACTGCTGCCTCAACTTACACACCATATTGCAAATTTTGTGCAAGTAATGAACACAGTAGTACTGGGTGTGACAAATATTCAGATTTTAACCAAAGGGCTAAAAGATGTGAACAGTTGAACCTGTGTAAAAAGTGTACTGGCCAGGGACATTATAAGAAAGACTGTAAATCTAGGTTAAGATTCAAGTGTAAGTTTTGTAAAAGTTTACGACATGTCTCATCAATGTGTGATTCACCAAAGTGTCCAAATAATAGTACTCAAACTCAAAAGATACCTCCCCCAAACAAAGGTAATCAAGAAAATGCCACTTTCATGGGACATTCTGCTTGTTCAAACAATGTAACAAGAAACACTGAGATTCTTTTACCAACTATTACTTTGGACTTAGTGAATAGTGAGGGTAGTACCACTCCAGTGAGATGTCTTATAGACTGTTGTTCTCAACAAACATTTGTTTCAAAAAATGTAGTTAATAAATTGGGTTTGACACCAAACCCGAATGAACAAAACCTCAATATTGCGTCCTTTGTTAAGGATAACTCGGACAAAAATAGCTATAAGACAATTGACCTGGAACTACATTTAGAAAGTAAATTCAAGAAAATTGAAGCAGTTATTATTTCTAAAGTAGGACAAAACAAACTGGTTATACCCAAACTAGAACAAACCATAAATCATTTGAAAAAACACTACAAAATAGCTGATAGACATATCACTAACAACACAGTAGCTAACATTGAAATGCTAATAGGGGCAGATTATATTAATCTTATTCATAAGGGCATAGTAGAGATAGGTAATGGTATAGCTATTCAGACTCCATCAGGGATAGCCCCTTTGGGTGACCTATCAGAATACAACCTAGACCTAA
Organism: Bathynomus jamesi; assembly: GCA_023014485.1. Lineage (NCBI taxonomy): Eukaryota > Metazoa > Arthropoda > Malacostraca > Isopoda > Cirolanidae > Bathynomus > Bathynomus jamesi. Next base: position 1,129,601 of record JAJOZX010000605.1, read on the forward strand.
ACCAAAACAGTGCATGACCAACAAATACTATGTGCCTCAACTCAGTCCTACATAACACCTGTAAGAATAGCAACACTTTGAATAATATTATCTCAACGACAACAAAATCTGAATTATCTGAAGTCTATGAACACTCTCAAAACATTATGCAACAAGGTAACTTTGAACTTAGAGAGTGGATTTCAAATAATGAGGATTTAAACAAAAAGATTTTAAAAGATAATAATGGTCTTACTGAGCCATCAGACAGAGTTAAAACTTTAGGTATGAACTGGTATTTGGATGCAACTTCTAACAGTCATGATTCAATCTGTACTAAAGGTTTTAAACTTGATGAGGAAGCAAATACTAAAAGACAAATATTATCAGAGGCTTCCAAAATTTTTGATCCTATGGGTCTATTCCTGCCTTCAACAATAAAATCAAAGATTCTCCTCCAAGAAATTTGGAGGACAAATGTTGGGTGGGATGATCCAATAACAAATGAAAATCAAAAATCTTGGAAGAAGTTAGCTACTGATTTAACAAAAGTGCAGAACATTAAAATTCAAAGGTGCTGTGGGTTTAGGGATAAGCCCCAGAGGCTTCATGTGTTTGCTGATGCAAGCACACAAGCTTATGGGTGCTGTGCGTATCTTGTAAGCCCTACAGAAAGTCATCTAATTTATGCAAAAGGGAAAGTTGCACCTCTCAAACCTACCCGAACCATACCTCAATTGGAACTATTGGCTGCTACATTAGCCATTAAAACCATTTCATTGCTTAAGGATGCTTACTATGATGTGTTCATAACTAATATCCACGTCTGGCTTGACAGTCAGATTTGTCTTGCCTGGATACGGAATGATAGCATTAATAGTAAGAATATCTTTGTAAGAAATAGGCTAAAAGAAATAGCTGACGCTAATGAAAGCCTACAAGTAAACTTTCACTATGTTCCAACTAAACAGAATCCAGCAGACTTTCTGACCAGAGGTTTATCCTACAAGTTGTTGAAGTCAAACAAAACTTGGTTTATGGGACCTAAGTGGCTCTGTAATACAGACCAATGGCCTGTGGAACAAGTTAACTTGACATTAAATTTAATCTTTTCAAATGAAAAGGTTGAACCAATCACTAATTATGAAAAGTATTCTGATTTCAACAAACTTGTCAGGGTGACAGCCTACTGTTTGAGGTTTGCTCACAACTGTTTAGCTACAATTAACAAACAGCTAAATAAAAATAATCATAATTATACAGAAGTTGCAACCCAATACTGGATAGGCCAAGCCCAACAAAAAGAGTACAATAAAGAGTTAGAATTCTTAACTAATGGGAAACAAACAAAAGAACCTGTACCATCAGTAGTTGTGGATCTAAACTTGTTCAGAGATGAGGAAGGCCTTCTAAGGTGTAAAGGGAGATTAGACAAATCAAAACTGTCATACAAAAGCAAAAATCCAATCCTTTTACCTAGATTTAGCTATTTGACAACATTAATAATCAGAAAAACACACAATGATGTATATCATATGGGGGTACCACAGACACTAACTACATTAAGAAAAACTTATTGGATACCCAAGGGAAGGATCACTGTTAAAACAGTCCTGAGTGAGTGTGTCACATGTAGGCGTATTCATGCTAGGCCCTATAGGAAACCAAATCCTCCTGCTTTGCCAGAGGAGAGAGTTACTCTCAACAGACCCTTTGAGACTGTAGGCATTGACTATACAGGAGCATTGACTGTAGGGGTGGGTGACACTGAACAAAAAATGTACATTGTACTGTTTACATGTGCAGCCTCACGAGCTGTTTATTTGGATGTTGTGGAGGACCTAACAGCAGAATCTTTTGTTGCTGTCTTTAAGAGATTCTGTGCACGACATTCAGTACCAAGACAGTTTGGACTGACAATGCTACATATTTCAAAGCTGGTGAACAAGTCATCCACGACTTGTTAAGCAATGAAATCACACAATTATATATACAAAATACAAACATAAAGTGGAAGTATATTCCGGTTGCCTCTCCTTGGTATGGTTCTATCTGGGAGAGGAATATACAAACAGTAAAGAATTGCTTGAAGAAAGCAATTGGCAAAAAACAGATACACTTATTTGGGTTACTCACTCTCCTGGCTGAGATTGAGAACATCATTAACAATAGACCACTCACTTATGTGAGTGACAACATTAATGACCCAGAACCATTAACTCCAAATCATTTGATTCGGGGAGAACAAGTTAGTCTCCTGCCGGACTACAATATAGACTCTTCAGAAGACCCAAACTGGACTCAACGACATGATGAGCTCCAGACTAAGTTACAACATTTAACTAGAGTTAAAGCTCATTTCATTAAACAGTGGAAAACTGAGTACTTGATGGGTCTAAGGGAGAGACATAAACAAATGACTAAGAAGGATTGGTCTGACACAATTAAGGTAGGGGACCTTGTTCTCATACATGACAGTACTCCAAGACAAACTGGCCTCTGGCTAGAGTTTCAGAACTCAGACCAGGGGCAGATGGGGTAACAAGAGTGGTCAAATTAAGGACTTCAACGGGTGACACAACAAGAGACATTTCTCTTTTGTACCCTTTAGAGTCTGGACCCAAAACAATGGACTTTGGAGAACCTTCTCCACTGACAGTAACAACTGGAGACACTGAACTTCCAGTAACTATTCCTTTGACAGTAGGAGTGGTAACGCATCCTACTACAACATTGACAGACACAAGACCTCAGCGACAAACAGCATTAAAGGCGCGACTATTTTTACAACAAAAAATAGATGCTGGGGAATTGTAATTTTATCTTCTAACTTTCATTTTTCTTTTCTTATGGTAAAGACCATAGACAGTTTCATCCTATGGATGTATATTTTCTCTTCTAATTAAATGCTACACCTTCTCCATGAGAAGGTGAGGATAGGCACTGTTAATCAGATTAACAGGCATTTACAGTTAAATAGTTAGCTAGTCTACACTCAGACAAAAATTGGTGACAATGACACCAAAATTTTTATCTCCCGGGGCCCCCAGTATATGGAAAACTGATGAGTGGGTAGTTGGGAGGTAAGAAAATGGTTCACTGAGTAGGTAGGTAGTTAATCTAACAATCATTAAATTCCTTTTATGTCAATAACTGGGTGGATGAAACCAATTGGTTGCTCACCAGAGTTATTCTCCACACTAGTATTTATATACTGTGTGGGAGGAGCGTGCTCGGTAATGGAGATACATTACCGCTCAACCAACCGAGGAATAAACCAAGACAACGCTGGTACAGAAGCCCCGCGAAGAGGAGAACAAAGGGAACGAAAACGAAGAACGGGGCGAGAGGACGTACCAGCAAAGTGCGCTCTCGAAAACAAACCGGAGAAGGGAGACTCCGATAACAAAAGTAAGTGACTAATTGAGTTTTTACACCAAAGTTAATCTCATTAAATTAAGCTGGGTCAGACAAGTTAGGCCTACATTGTGGCCTAAGACCCAGCATCAACTCATAGCTTAACAAAGGTGAAGGTAGATTGCCCTAACCTAATTCTTGTGAGGAATCCTACTGTGGACCTCAATTTATCTGCCCGCTCTGGACCATTTCCGGAATCTCTAGGCTGACCCCTCTAGGCTAGACTTGATCTACTCTATAGTTAGACTGGAGATATAAGGGGTGGGTTAATTGTGGACCAATTCATACAGAGCATTTTTCGCAATAGCTATGAGCCAGCATGGCTGATAGGAGCAATGATATATGCAGACATACTACGTCATTTGCATATTTTAAGTGCCCATTCGATAAGTCATTTACCCCTGACGCAGAACCAGTCTTTAACTCTTTAATTAACCTCTTCACTTCAGAAAATGATATCAAAGTATTTTCTCTTGTCCCTCCTCCCACTATCGTTTCGCTGCAATCTATCTTAAGATTATCCCTACTCACACTGTTAAGAATGTTAGAATAGTGGTTTTTCCACAGCTTTGCAATTTCATCCTCCCCCGACACCCCATCGATTGTCGGAGGGAGGATATTTTTGACACCCGTTTCATTCTTAAAAAATTTCCAAAATTTGTTATTATCGTTATTTATGCGAGCTTCACAGGCTTTTGATGCTCGAATAGACTTCTTCCTGTTTACATCGCCTTATGGCCGCCTTATACTGACCCCGACTTCTACACATATTCAAGTATACTGGTCCTAATCTGGGTCTACCATGAAAGCACCACAAATCATAGGCGTCTTTCGATTCCCTCTTCAGGGGGGCAATAAAATCATTCCATCCAGGAATAATCTTAGTATGATAGTTGTAGATTTAATCAGGGGGCTTCCTGCTTCTCTTAGCATGGATATTATCTTACTATAATACCTATCTATGAGTTTAAAGTGAGAATCATTTGAGCAAGGATTATTACAGGCAAGGTGCAAAATTTCTAAATTATTAAAGAGGTGACTTGTTCTGTCTTTGTATTCTATTCTCTGCTGCATCGTAACATTGGACCAATCGACGCGATTATTCTTACCTATTGAGTTCTTGTTAAGTCGTGTTGCGCATAAATTGGTAACGTTAATTAATATGTCTAATGGACTATGATCAGAAAGAAGGAAATCATGCAGAAAATGAACTCTAACAATTCGATCCTTTAGATTATTACTAGTGAGACAATGATCAATCCACCTGGTGGTACCACTCATATCACTAACGTATGTAAAATTACCACTGGCTACCCTTAATACATCTATATTACTTATACTTAAATTGGCCGACTCGCACATGTTACATAATTCTACAAAGAATTCCGAGTTCACATGTGCGCTAAAGTCCCTCATTAATATAGAGTGAGAATATTTGGGGTTATCTGATAATGACTTAATTTTGTACAGCAAATGAATGTATTCATCTACATTACTGCCGTTGTTATATGGTAAATAGCAGTTTACATTTAATATGTAATCATTGTTCACTTGTAATTCAATGCCTAACAACCTTACATTATCGCTTCTTAAAAATTTTATATGTTTCGACAAATTTTTCCTTATTAAGAAAGCAACACCACCAAAAGGCCTACCGTATATTAATTCATCTGACAAGTCTACTGCTGATGACGCATTGTACATAAAGTCATCATGGATGGTAGGGAGGAATTTTAGCTCTTGCTTAGGTAGCCAGTGCTCCTGCAGGAGTATCAAATCTGCACTGTCGCAGATTTTATGAACATCTACAGTTGAATTCCTCACTGACCTTACATTATATGAGACTATTTTCAACAAGTTATCCACCATGACTGATAGAGAATTTATTATTAGTAAGATTATTATTATTATATACAGTAAACTTTCAGGCATTACCGTTAGGGCGCCTATTATTATTATTATTATTATTATTATTATTATTATTATTAGTTTGCCTGTTATCAAATCTCCTGGAAAAGTGAATAAACTCCTTAACAGTAATACCGTCTGGCCATTGACTCATATTATACGGGTTGAAATGCGCATTTACACCTTTAATTATTACTTTAAATGAGTTATAATACGGAGATTTCGTGTTTAGTTTATTAACTATCAATATACTGTGTTCACCAATGACTTCTTCCATCATGTATCGAATATCGCTTGCCTCATTCGAGAGCTGAATTCGCGACACAAAGAGGGTGAGATTCCCCATCGGTGGCCTCGCCGCGGAGACCGGTTGAGGAAACCTTCGGGAAGGACGCCTGTTAACAGTTACCCACCCGTCGTCCTCCTCCCTCGACATCTCCCTGAGGCAGGGTTCGCCTGCCTGGGGGATGGGTGGCAGAACCTTTGGGGATAGGAGGCCACTCCCTTACTCTGTGGCTTGGTGAGGGTCTGTTAGCGGTTTATAACCTGACGGCCGCGCGTGCCCCTCCTTCTTCGGTGGGAGGGGGGGGGGGAACTGCGCACCGAGCGAGGCGTAATCGAACACCTCTCCTCTGCAGTGGGAGGCAGGGAAGAGGGCAATGATGCCTCGTCTCTCGGCATTGGACCGTCCCTGTTCCTCATTGTGAAATCGGGAGCAGAGGTCCTTTCCTGAACGGGAGGGAGGGTTGACCGCTACCCCTGCATGCTGCGTTTCCACCCCACCTTCATGGGGGGATATATATAGTCAACTAGAAGGGATTCAGAGAAGCTCCAAAGCCAAGATCAATGGGTGCAAAGAACTAAATTACTGGGAAAGGTTACGTGAATTAAATATATATTCATATTCACTGGAAAGAACAAGAGAGCGGTACACCATTATTTACACTTGGATAATAATGGAAAAACTAGCCCCTAATTTTAATCTGAACCCTATAAGCCCCCAAACAACAGTGGAAAGTAGAAAAGGAAGACTGTGTCGTGTTCCCAAATTAAAGGCTAGACAGGGAACATCCTCAACCCTGAAAGAAAATAGTTTGGTTGTGTGAAGACCAAAACTGTTTAACCAGCTGCCTAAGGAACTAAGGAGTGTTGTTGCTGTGGACATCTGTAAAAGAAGATTAGACGCCTGTCTCAGAACAATCCCAGATGAGCTGGGCATACCTGGCTATATGAGGTGCACAGTACAAGAAACCAACTCTCTACTTCACCATGCCAACTCGAGAGGAGGGGCGACAAGCTTGACCTTCGTGAAATGAGGAATTATCGCTCGGAATATTTGAAAGGTTGAAAGGTGTATATATACTGCTTTAAATAAAAAACAAAAGGATTTTGTAATTGTATACTGTATATTAATTATTTTGTTAATATTTATTGACATTTCAAGGCGTAAATCATTATGAAATGTATGAAGTATCGCCGGAATAGCCAGCGTCCGTAGCTTAGTGGGTAATGCCGTTTCTCTATACGCGAAGTGAAGAAGCTGAGAAGAACGTGAGAATAAAAGCACATTCTTCTTTCTCCTTTTAGTTCTCTCTCCTCTAAAGTCGTGCGGCCAATAGCTGAATGAGAAGGATTTACAAATATATTTGCGATAGGCGCCAAGCATCGTATACATTGTAGCATACGACTTCAATTCACCCACCGTGTGAAATTGTGAATCAACACAGGGGGGGGGGATATCAATGAGAACTGGTTTGCTCCTGTCCAATCTTTCTCATTAGATTGTATTCAGAAACAACCATCCATCCACTAAGAAAGAATGGTTTTAGAATAATAAACCAAACCTACAACATTACAGATTTGAGAGTGATGGAGTGTCTCTACATTAGTAAAGTGAAACCCTTAATGATTAATTATGATAATGCTATTAAGTAGGAAATATTTTAGTTTAATTAAATTTTATTTTGGTTTTTTTTTGAGGGGGGGAGGGAAGATTTTAATTAATGAGCTTTTATATCAAGTAAGTTGTGTCTTATTATGTGCTACATGTGTTGATATTAAAATTATTTTGTAATTTTTTATACATTAATCATGCTAGAAAGGGTTAGAAAAATGGAAAAATGCAACTTGGGTCATGATTCGTTGTCTTTGTACCTACCGAAGATGAAGGTTGAGCTTCCGAAACGTTTAGTCTTTGAATAAAGTGAAAGAACGTTGGTTTCTGCATTTGTATTGTTGTTCCTTATATATATATTATACTGCGTGTTCTTTGCAGTTGAAATATATATATATATATATATATATATATATATGAAAAGAAGAATCACACAACGGCAAACATTTTCATTTATTTGTACATCAGACGTTTCGACAAATCTTTTGTCATCATCAGTGAGTTAAGTCTTAAAACCTTAAAACAAATTGAAAGTGAAAGTTACCATCAATACAATATTAAAACCATTAAATTAAAACCTTAAAGCAAAATGAAATTGCATCAATACAAAATTAAAATCATTTAAACTTCATCACTATAAAAACTAAAATTAATTAAATTTCTCACATAAAAACTAAAATTAAATTACCTCCATAGGTAAATACACAATTTTACATCCACCTTCCATACTTGGCAAAGTCTAAGGGAATACTGGATGGTCAGAGGATTAGAAAGGGTATATCTGTGAAAAACGGTTGGTTAGTTTAAAGAGTTGTAATTTGTAGGATGAGCTATTATTATTAAGGGAGGGTTTGTTTCTATAGATGTACAAAGATTCTAAATTCGGAGTTCTGTACGGTTATTGATCCTAGTTAAAATTTCAAACTGAGTTTTGTGAAGGGGATGTCGTTTTCCTTACTATGTTTCTAATTGCGATTGTGGAGGGCTACTAAGGGGACGGTTGGTACGGACTGACAAGCCCTCCACAATCCGCAATTAGAACCACAGTAATGAAAACGACCATCCCCTTCACAAAACTCAGTTTGAAATTTTAACTAGATCCAATAACCGTACAGAACTCCGAATTTTAGAATCTTGTACATCTATAGAAACAAACCCTCCCTTAATAATAATAGCTCATCCTACAAATTACAACTCTTTTAAACTAACCAACCGTTTTTCACAGATATACCCTTTCTAATCCTCTGACCATCCAGTATCCTTAGACTTTGCCAAGTATGGAGGTGGATGTAAACATTGTGTATTTACCTATGGAGGTAATTTAATTTTAGTTTTATAGTGATGGAAATTTAATTTAATTTTAGTTTTTATAGTGATGAATTTAAATGATTTTTAATTTTGTATTGATGCAATTTTCATTTTGCTTTAAGGTTTTAATTTTAATGGTTTTAATATTGTATTGATGGTAACTTTCACTTTTCAATTTTGTTTTAAGTTTTAAGACTTAACTCACTGATGATGACAAAAGATTTGTCGAAACGTCTGATTACAAATAAATGAAAATGTTTGCCGTTGTGTTGATTCTTCTTTTCATCTGTAAACTCCGTTTCCTCCCTAAGGAGAAGTCAATAGTTTTAATATATATATATATATATATATATATAGATATATATATATGAAGCTCCTAATTAGACAAATTTAAAAAATGCTCAACTATCATCTAAACGTGAATAAATAAGTGAAAATCATTGGTTTATTTAGTACGATAAATAGACACTAAATATGAGTCATTAATCAAATAGTAAAATAATTAAGGAAACTATTAAAACAAAAATTTACTATTTAAATTTAGGAACTGATTTCAATATAGAGATTAATTAAAACCTTATTAATTAAAAGAAAATTTCCAAGCGTAAACTTATCTACTCCGAAGGCTAAAACACATTGGTATTTTAACTATGCTAAACAATAAATAAAACAATTATAAATTGTATATTAATTATTCCTAACCCTCTTTATTATGTATAAATGAGAGTTGGGGAAAGAGGGGTGGTAAAAGGGTAATACTTCTTACTTTTCGTGGAAACAGGCGTTTCTACGAGAAACAGCGGGTTCGTTCCCAGTCAGTGACATTTCCATTTCCATTCTTCGTCCGCAACTGAGAATGCACAAAGTAACACATCGTCGCTTATATCTTGAAAGGCCTTAGCTCGCAAAGAGTAAATTGTTCAGTAAATAAGAAAAACTGCTTTGTTGCTCTACAGTATACATTTATATATTTTTCAAATTCACATCGATGCATAAATGTTTTCTAAATGGAGGAGAGCTAGGCCCTGTTGAGACAAGGTTCAGAACACGAAAACGAAGCAGACTTTTGATAAAAACGTTTTTTTTTTTTAATTTTCGAACTAATGCCTTTCAAGATATATGACGACATTTAGGTTTGAGAAAAAAGTCTCTTGATTTGGGAAAGAATGTAATTTCCATTAAGATTCACGATAAAAATTGGAAATGAAAATGGCTGATATTTCCTAACATAAGTGGACTTAGCCTAGCCTAACCAAACCTGACGTGGACGAAATTGGGAAAACTATGGGTGAAAATGAGACTGGCATGAAATGGGAATAGACAAATTTGAGAATTTCCTCTTTTGAGATTCTCACTCGCGGATTTCTCACTTTAGAACAGAATGAAATGGAAATCACATTGAGTGAGATCATACTGAAACACTCTATTTACTAATCATTCATAAAAAAACAGAGGTTGTAGACACCAATCGACCACGGAAGTAATCCGGGGGGGGGGGAGGGTAGGTAGGAGAGAGAATGTGTTGGCAATCCCATTTTTCCTGTCACTGTCCTCCTCAGCTGATCGTTTAGGGTCTCCTCTACCCTGTGAGCAGGCCAGCATGCTTTCAAACATACACTTCTCTCACTACAGTATTCTTCACTACATACACATGCATCTTAAATACTATACAATTTTTTCAAAATTAAAAAAAATAAAAATGGCATCAACCTCAAGAACCTCAAATGTCCCCACTTCTGGCCCTCCCGCTTCCAATAGCGGGAACGCAAACCTGGCAGCGGGGCTGGTTCTGCTACTGCCCATTCGAGATGTACTGGGCCTTCACCTGATTCACTTTTCATGAACTTCTGGAACATTCGTGGCCTTTCCTCAAATTTTCAATCTGTTGAACACCACCTCGCCTCGTCTAAACCTCACCTTCTCTTCCTAACTGAAACTAAGGTGGCTGGGACGACTGACAGCACTCCCTTTTCCCCTGTACCCTCCTACTTTCCCTGCACTCAACTTCACTCCAAAAGTGGATGCTGCGTATGTGTACGCAACGATCTAACATGCTCTCATATTCCCGAACTTGAATCCTCCGAATTCTACACCCTCTGGCTAAGGCTTACATGTCAATCTCAAACTAAATACATCTGCTGACTACAGAAAATTCTTTGAATACTTCACTTCTAAAGTAGAACACATTCTCTTCAGCTCTCCTTTTGCTGAAATTTCCATTTTAGATTTCAATGTTCACCACCACCTTTGGCTTTTTTCCCATTTCACTGACATCGTTGGTAAAATAGCTTACAATTTCTCTATCCTGAATGACCTAGAGCAGAGTGTGCAGCATCCTACTCGCATCCCGATCGCTTTCGAGATAGGCCCAACATTCGGGATTTATTTCTCACCTCTCATCCTTCTTCTTACTCTGTCAAACTTTTTTCTCCGTTAGGCTCCTCCAACCACAATCTTATAGCTGTTTCCTGTCCTATCACTCTAATTCGACCTTTGGATCCTCCCAGGCGGAGTGGCCATTGGCACTTTGGCGCCGCTGATTGGGAGGCTTTATGCAGTACTTCTCTGATTTCCCATGGAATGATCACTGCCCCTTTGGCCAGGGCCCCTCCGATTGCGCTGAGCGTATCACGGAAATGATTCTCTCGGGCATGGAGGCGTACATTCTATATTCTATTCATGCTACTAATGCAAAAATCTATGGTTTAACTTTACTTGTTCTAATGCTATCCGCAACAGAGAGGAGTCTTTCAGAAGGTACCGTCTCCATCCAACTTCTGATTTTCACTTAGCTTATATTTCTGCCCGGAATCGTGCAAAATCTGTTCTTCAACTCGCCAAAAATTCCTTCATCAGACCAAAAATGTGAAAACCTACCCAATTCAAACTCTTCTCGATCTTTCTGGTACCTAGCCAAGAACATCTTTACTACATCTTTACTGCCTCTCAACAACTTTACTTCCTCTTCTTTCCTCATTTTTACCATTCCGACGGCTCAGTTGCCGTCTGTTCTCCTGATAAAGCTGACCCCTTCGCTCAAACTTTCGCCTCCAATTCAACCCTGGACGATTCCACTGCTGTTCCTCTCTTTTCTCCTCCCTCTCACTTAATTATGTCTGAAATCAGAATTTCCTCCAAAGATGTTTTGTACTGCCCTCTCTAGGTTCAACTCTAGGAAGGCGTACAATCCTCATGGTGTCGTTCCTCTTATTTTTAAGAACTGTGCTTCAGTACTGACACCCTTTCATCTGGTGCTTTTTTTTCCTGCTGGAAGTGCGTTTTCATTCAGCCTGTCCCAAAGAAGGGAAGGCGCTGTCAACCCTCCAACTATCGTCCAAGTGATTTACTTCTTGCCTTTCTAAAGTTTTTGAATCTATCCTTAATAGGAAGATTCTTAAACACCATTTTCCTCACAATCTTCTTTCAGAGCGTCAGCATGGATTCAGGCCCGCAACTACAGGGGGACGATAAGGGGCTTCGCCACCCCTGGCAATTTTTGAGACGCCCCCTGGAGCCCAGACTGCCAGCCAAGTATGGCTAGAGAGGTGACAAGTAATCGGAAAGCAGAACTTGCTATACTTGCCTTTGAAACCAAACGCACGAACAGCATCAGTATTAATTTATTTATGAACAGATTTGCTAAAAAAAAAAGCGGAATTTGCAATTGTTTTAATTGCAGTTGTTTAAAAGTAATTTTACATAAAGTCATGAACTAAAGTACATTTTCGAAAGACAGTTATTATCTATATTCGCTGTATTAAAATTTTTCCCATTAAATTCTTTTCTATTCGATATATGTATTTATTTTATTTTTAATATTTACTGTAATTACATCATGCAACTGATACAATAAAAACGATTATCATTGCTATTATTATTATTATTATTATTATTATTATTACTATAGTGTGTCTGACCTAATTAGTGATCGGCCCTCCCCTTTTTCCTTCCTTGCCAGCCCTGTACGCCGATCATTGTTGCGGGCCTGCATGAATTCCGCAAGCGGCGCTCGACTGGCGATCTTCTTGCATATCTCTCTGACTCTTGGTCATCCTCCTTTCGGGATTTCGGTGAAACCTTTGCTCTTACGCTAGATATATTTATCGAGACATATTTATCGAGTCTGGCACAAATCCTTAATTTTCAAACCGTCCTCTTTCGGTTTCTATCCTTCTATCTGTGCCTTCATCTCTAATTTCCTTTCTGGCCGATCTATAGCTGCGGTTGTAGATGGCCACTGTTCTTCTCCTAAATCTATTAATACTGGTGTTCCTTAGGGCTCTGTCCTGCCACTCGCTCTTTTCCTTTTATTCATCAATGATCTATTAAGTTGCACTTCCTGTCCTATCCACTCCTATGCTGATGATTCCACTCTTCATTTCTCGACTCGCTTCACAAAGCATCCCTCTCAACAGACACTCAATACTTCGCGTGAGACGGCTATGATATACCTGACAACTGATCTTTCTACTGTTTCTGATTGGGGTAGAGAAAACCTTTTGGTTTTCAATGCCTCAAAAACTCAGTTCTTTCATCTGTCTACTCGTCACAAACTTCCACACGACTATCCCTTTACCTTCAAGAATACACAACTTAAACTTTCCTTTTCTCTTAACATTGTTAGCGTTTCTTTTTCTTGTGATCTTTTCTGGAAAGATCACATATACTCTCTTTCCAAAACAGCTTTTAAGATGTTAGGTGTGCTGCCTGTTAGCTGTGCTCCGCAGTTTCTTCACCCCGACTCAGTTGCTGTTATTGTACTCGAGTGTTGTCCGTTCCTGTATGAAATACGCTTCTTATGAGTGGAGTAGCTCGACTAACACATATGTACTTGACCGGATGGAATTAAAGACTTTTCGTCTCATCAATTCCCCGTCTCTTACTGACTGCCTCCAGGTCCCTCTCTTCGCCGCAATGTTACCTCACTCTCTCTCTCTTTACTCTTGTTATTATGATGGATACTGGTCTTTTGAACTCTCTAACTGCCTGCCTCCACCTTTAAGGAGAGCATGCAGTACCAGACTTTCGATACATTCTCATCCCTTTACTATCCAACTCTCTAACGCAAGGGTTAATCGGTATTTTCAGTCTTTCATCTACTCAACCAGTGAACTTTGGAACAACCTTCTTCAGTCACTCTTTTCCCCTGTCTATGACCTTCAATCTTTCAAACACAGAGTGTTCAGGTATCTCGAAAACTCTGGACCTTGATTTCGGCTCTCTCCTTCTCCTCCTTTTGGTGGGCATTTTTGCGGGCGTTCCACCTGAGCCCTCCTTCCTGCATGAAAAAAATTATAAAATCATTTATAAGCAACTTTGGGTGGCCACAACAGGAATTGTTAAATATACAATTTTAAGAATTTTATTTGTTTAGAAATAAAGATTTATAATAGCAAAAAGTTGTTTCATATATGCACCCTAAGAACTAAATTTATATAATGTCACGCCAAGTAAGGGAGAATTGTCACGAATACAGAATAATATAAAAAAATAATGTTGTATGTGGCCCTTATTATACTCTATTTACATCTCACACGAAGTAAGGGGGAAGCGTCGTTCATGTGAATGAAATTTGTATTGTATGTGACGCACACATACTGGCTCGAAAGTTTTGTCACATTACCTTTTGTTGCCTTTTGAGCACACATTTGCATAAATAAATTTTATCACAGTTATGTTACACAGGTAACGCCAATATGTCTCTTTTTTTCGTTTACAGTGTACCAATAATGAATTTAGTGACACTTGTGTATATGTGTGAACTTCCGCAGAAGGATTTTTTGTATGTATAGTTTGCTATATTTGATTTAATATCATGCTGTTTCAATTTTTGCAGTTTCTTGGTAAGAATATCTAAACGCAGGTTTCATTTGACTTTATCAGAAAAACGTAAAATGTTTTAGGGTGATGCAGAACTTTTGGCCAAATCTGTATTTGCTGTAATCCAAAAACCTTTATTCAGAAAGCGAATACAAGCGACAGAGTTTTACAGTAATTTTTTAATATTTTTTTGTACAATTTAGATAGGTGATAAAGCAATAGCATAGTCACAATGCAGTAGACCCTCACCGTTCCCGGGTTTTTTGTTTCCAGATTTGCTAATTTATTGTGGCAACCCATTGCAGATCGCGGCCCAGGCGCTCGACTATTTGCGGGTCGCAGCAAACAAAGTAATTCCCGTAGAAGAATACAGGCGCCCACGTAGCGTCAGTCTGCGCCTGTCAGGGTCCCGCAAGGTTGTTCCGTGTATCTCGTAATTTTACTTACTATTTCAAGTGCACTTACTAACTTTTTGATCATGGCATCTAAGAGAAAATCACCTCCATCCAACATCACCATCAACTCATCGTTTATCGTCATGATCATCGCCATCATCTTCATCTCTTCATCAAGTTTATTATCATTACAGTGTTACAGGTATGTACATTGTACAATTTATTAAAAAGGGGTTGTTTTATTTTTATTGCAGCTATTTTTGTTCTTAATAACCCATTCTTTTTCAGTAAAGTATATAACACAAAAACGATACACTAACTCGTATATGAAGGGTAAAATATGGCAGAAAGGGTAAAAACCCTATTTTCCCCATAAGCCTTTAAGTTTGCGATTCGCGGATTTGCCGTTCGCGGCGAAATCCAAAAACATAACCCGTGCGAACGGTG
Organism: Bathynomus jamesi; assembly: GCA_023014485.1. Classification (NCBI taxonomy): domain Eukaryota; kingdom Metazoa; phylum Arthropoda; class Malacostraca; order Isopoda; family Cirolanidae; genus Bathynomus; species Bathynomus jamesi. Next base: position 1,144,769 of record JAJOZX010000605.1, read on the forward strand.
AAGGTCTGCTGTATTCTAATTTAAATAAGCTCTTCGAAACATGGAAGCTTTTCAGGCAAAATTAATGGGATTCACTTTATTTATTATATAGGACAAGTTAAAATGTCAAGTAATAATAATAATAATAATAATAATAATAATAATAATAAAAACAGAAATAATGTAAATGAAATCGCGTGGAAAAGGCTAGAGAGTTTCATTAAACCCACCCGTGGTAGCTCGGGTGGGTTGTTACACAGACTTACTAATTTAACGCGCAGGTTCAGAGGAGTGTCATCATTGGAGTTGAGGATTAACCTTAATACTAGAATTAACTTATTAAATTACTAGGAAACTGTTAATTACTGTTATTTAAGGCAAAAAAGAAACGGTTATAATTTATCATATTATCATTTATCATATTATCATTTATCATATTATCATATACACCATATTCTTTAAGTATAATACCAAAAAAAGTTAAAGAAATAAATAATTATAATATACCCTGTTTCCTAATTGTTACAACAATAAACCTAAGATATAAACAGTTATAAACTTCATGTTACTAGGGATGTTTGCCTATAATTAATAACTGCACTAGGATAACCTGGTAACGCGTTTTGCGCAATGATCGCTAACCGAAGACCCAGCAGCGTCACCAGGCGAAGCCAAGTTCCAATTCCAGAATAAAAAGGCCTAAAACATTAAAATAATCAATTTTAACCTTTGTACATTAATTGTAATTTGCAAACTCCAAGTTAATAATTAAATAAGAATTTACAAATATACACTACTACACTGACATCCACTAATTCATGAAATAAATAATTGCAGTTAACTTGCAGTAAGTTTAATAAATGAAAATCAAAGAAATTTGACAATTACAGCCTATTAATAAACACTTATTCTTTTAAAATATAAATAATAACCAACTTTAATATTAACCACTTCTCAAATGAACAACGTCTCTAACATAAGCACAAGTACTTAAACTTTAATCCTTAATTCCATCTAATTAATAAAACAATTAGATCTCTAGATAAATTATCAAAGTATGAACACTGATAATGTATGTATTATAAACTTTTCAGGGATAGTAATTTCTTACTTTTTTAAGCAAGAGACCTTTCACTGGACCACAGATAATACTGTCAGCGTCCCCTTAACAGAAATCTTTAACCCACAGAATTTTAATACACGGAAAAAGTGAATAAAATATCTTGAATTTATCAGCTTACGCTTCAAACTTGAACAAAAAACTTTCCAATGCTGTTGCTTTTAAATTTAGAAATAACTGATTGATTGAAGAGAGTTATTTGTTTATAACTCAGAAAACTACAAGCTCGTTTATGGTATTGGCACTCACTGTTGATCCCCTTATTTATCCTTCACTTATACTCTCATAAATGCCATTATTAGCAATGCTCTTATCCGAAATCTGAAAGCTAAATTTTAAGATATTTTATAAAAAAAAAAAAAAAAATGGTAAAACTTTACTATCCAGACAGTGTTCAGAGACAGAGTCCATACGGCCCTAATAACTAACTCAATCTAACCATACCTAATCAACCTCACCTAGCCTAACCTAACCTAACCTAATTTAACATATTGCCAAGTTGTTATGCACTCTGTCCGGACAGTGGCGAGTGACGGGGAGGGCGAACAGGGCGGCCGCCCTGAGGGGCACTTTTTGGGGGCGGCAAATTCGTTGCCAACAACAGTTACTATGTACAGATTTTGTACATAGTAACAGATTTGTACAGATTTTGTGATGAATAAATTTACCAGATAAATTTAACACCGTTACATACTGTATATAGGCGTTAAAGTAACGTGTAACGGTAAATCCATTACATAGGTCTAAACTGTAACGTATAAAGGTAACTACGGCCTTTTTTACCATGTAACGTGTAACAGCATCTACCACCAATTTCAATTAGCGATGCCCATCTATCGTCTAGCCTTTATAGTTTTCGATTATTTTAGCGATTTTATGTAGTTTAAGCTTGACATCGCTGGGCTAGGGCTAGATTTCTCTGCTGCCAAGTTGGGGGCCCTCGCTTTATTTTTTCGAAAATGAGAGGGATAACTCGTAAAGGAGACGAAAACCAAGGCCGCTGATTTTTGCGAGCATATGGAAATCTCCATAGAGCGGCGGATACGGAGGAAGAAGAGAATGCCAGGGGAAGACATCGTGGACACAGGTCTCTCATTACAAGATGAGATCAAACGGAAGCAGTATAAAATCTTGGATTGGCTACACGAGGAAACGGCCCGACGCACCCATCAGATGAGTTACATGAACCTTAAGTTTGAGTTTCTCACGTCACTCAGTTACCTGACGGACCCATCCAACGACAGCGACATTGCCACGAAAATCCACCATCTCATAGAGACGTACGACGATATCATCGCCAGCGAGCTACAGAGAGAGATTCATCGTCTTCGTCGACACATCAAAATGTATGAGAAAAATACTGGGAAGGAAATGGTGGACTGGAAGGCATATGAAATCCTTCAATATGTTGTGAAGTAGAGATTCAAAGAATCTTTCCCTAACTTTCTCATCATACTGAGGACATCTCTCACTATGTGTGTGAGCGTTGCAATATGTGAGAGGGGCTTCTCCAACCTGAAACTGATTAAGACCTACCTCAGATTCACAATGAGCCAGTCTAGGCACAGTAACCTAGCCATCCTCTCCATTGAGCGTGAACTAGCCGAGTGAATTTATTTCGAAGCTGTGATAGACGAGTTTGCCTCACTGAAGGCAGGAAGATATGAACCACACCGTCACAACAACAACTGCAACTGCACCCTTGGTAGGCCAATGACCATTTAGAAAGGCGGAAAACAAAAGTGTAACTGTTTAATTGCAAGTATACTGTACTTAATTAGATTTGTAATAAAGTTATTTCATTAGACTTTGTGTTTAAATCAACACGTAAATTCTGAGGGGGCGGCACTTTGAGATCTCGCCCCGAGCGGCATTTTTCCTCGATACGCCACTGTGTCCGGATAGTAAAGTTTTGCCAAAACACTGAATTTGTATTTAATTTGATTCGGGAAATAAAATGTAAAAGTCAGTAGATGAAAGCTATAATAGATGAAAACACTAAAAACCACATGCAATTTGGAAAATAATGTTTTTATTTCAGTCTAAATTTCCAGATATAGTCTTAGGTATACAAAAATTATATCAACATAACATTCAGGTATACCTTTTAAGTTTCAACTTTTCAAATGTTTCGTGCGACGATTCCTCAGAAATTATCGAAATTAATTTATATTGATACAGACATATATAGAAATTATAGAAATTAATTTATACTGATACAGACATTATAGAAATTATAGAAATTAATTTATACTTATACAATGATACAATGGTATATTGTATAGAAATAAATTTTCAAGGAGCTACCGGTATAGGATATATTTCATTGCCCAATCACGATGCCCATGCTGTAGGAAAATACATATGTTCTTTTTGTACATAATTCCAGTACATTTTGTAGGCAGTTACTCATTATCTTCTAGAAGAAATCTTTTATTTCAAGGGGGACAAGAACCTCTGTCAGTGACGTGTTTCTCGTGGATTCTATTGCAACATATCCAAATTTTTTCATAATTTTTGAACAGGAAATCTGAACTTCTTCTAATGTTTCCAGATCAATTTTGGATATCCATGATATTACGTTTTGTGTTGATTTCTTAAATGTAGAAAACAATCTAGATGATTGAACGGAAGTATGAGTTTTAATGAATGTCTTCATTTTTGGATGGAAATCAAGATATACTTTATTCATCAACTTCTGAATAACTTCGGAAGGTGAAAGTGAAAGATCTTCATATCGGACAATATGCAGCTTTCCAGGAAACTTTCTAGACAATTTCAGAAAAGCATCTAGATCGCTTTCCATATGCTCGCATAAAACTGAAGGATCTGAACAATCGGAGGATATACAAAACATTAATTTCTCGTTTCTTCTCGAGTTCATAACTGCCCGTGGATCTCTTACTAGAAATATTACATGAAGGTTTAGAGACGCATCTTCTAAAGCGGAGTTTAACATTGTCAGGCCAAGGCGAACTGTTTTTATTAGATTGATCGGAAACAGGGAACAAGCGCCTTCATTAAAGTCCTTTTGAAAGCATAAATCCGTTTTTTCTTTTTTACAAGCTGACCACACATTTTCATTTTGCATAAAGAGAGCCTTGTGTTCTTTAAGTAGTCAAAATAGTCATCACTGATAAATCTGAAACAAAATTAATTCGTATCATTAAATATTAAATCGGCAAATTGACAATGTTGATATTTTGAGAAAATTCATAAAAATAAAATTGCACAAGCCGTATGGGTGCAAAAAGTATGTGCAATGCAATTGCAGGAAAGGATGCGAAAGGGCCAGAAAAGTGGGCTAGGGGTGCCAAACCTAAAAATAACGGGAACAGAGTATATTGTAACATTGCTGGAGAAGGCGAGCAAAGGATAGGGAAAGAGGATAAGCAGGTTAGGTGGTTGACAAAACTTAAAATAAAATGGATAGAGCCTATAGCACACCCAGCAACACACCGCCTCAAACCTACATCGAACCCTATAACATAATTATGGACTTCAGCGACTACCACCAAAAAGATACCTCATCAAATGTCTAAGTATAGACTTTAGAGGTTACCAACAGCAGCACGATTACAACATAATTACAACAATCAATCCAATATCACATCACAAACCTTAAAATTAAGCGAATAGAGTCTAGCACACTCAACAGCATCCCAATTTCAGACCTACAACCACCAACACAAAATACAACCTAATCTAATAGACCCATACAGACACATGTAAAGTCTCAAAAAATACAGCAGATAATGGACATACCATTATCTTCTCAGAAGGCATTAAAAGTAAGTATGCCAGTGAGTGCATTTATTTTCATTGTCTTGTTTTATCACATTATCCGATCATTCAATAGCAAAACCTGAAGCAGGATAAATACAATTTAACTGAAAAAAAAAAAAAAAATCAATTTTTGTTTTAATATGCGCATTATAGTAATAGAAAGAAATACTAAATAAATTTTAAATAAATTACATTTTATTTTTTTATTCTAGGGGTAACTTGTATTTTCTCTTAAAACGCACTAAAAATTCGATTAACCCAACAAACAATAGGATAGTCTTATAATTAAGAGTTTAATTATCATAACTGTTTATTTACTTTTAAATATGTACTCACCTATTATATACTTATATCTATCTTCAGGTATACGCCTGTAAATATAATTAAAAACACAATTTTTTTCCTTTCGCATTAACGCAGAAGCAATATTTGGCATCTCACGCTAAATGTCACTGTTGTTATTATAGACTTTTCAAAACAATTTTTGTCTTAATATTCGTATTATAAAAATAGAAAGAAGATATAATAATTAAATTTAAAATTAAATTTTATTTTTTTATTCTAGGGTAACTTATATTTTATATTAAAAAGCGGTAAAAATTCGATTTACTCAGCGAATAATGGAAAAGTCTTATAATTAAGAGTTTAATTATCGTAACTGTTTATTTACTGTACGTTTAAATACGAGGGTTGTTCAAAAAGTAAGTTTACATGGTGTTTTGAAGAAACTGTTTTATTACAAGGCAAGTAATTATTACAAGTATTTTCAACAACGTATTACTACTTTTCTACATAACCACCAAACAGATTCAAACATTTGTCGTAGCGCCTGACAAGCTTTCCGATGCCGGTCGAGTAAAATGTAGGGTCCCTAGTTTTGAACCAGTTTCGTACGGCCGTTTCTGCATCAAGATCGTTTTGAAATTGTTTACCTCCGAGGTGTTTTGTTTATGGCTGGAAACAAGTGGAAGTCGCTTGGTGCAAGGTCAGGACTATGGGGTGGATGATCCATGACTTCCCAGTGGAACGATTCCAAAGGTTGGCGTGTTTGATTTGCAGTGTGAGGGCGTGCAATGTCAAACAAGAACACCATACCTACATTAAGCAACCCGGCACGTTTTCTTCTGATAGTCGTGCGGAGTCGTTGTAAATTTTCACGATAAGAAGTGGCATTTATTGGTCCCTTTTTGCATGATTTCAACATGCAAAGCGCCATAATGGTCCCAAAAAATCGTTCGTTCGTTTCTGGTTCGTGGTAACCCCGGATGTTGCCACTTTACAGTGTTGCAACACATGTCTAACAAAATATTGAACTACCAACAACATTATTGTACTATGCATAATTAGGCTGACCATATTTCCTTGAGACAAAAACGGGACATTGGGATGGCAAAAAAGGGACGGGGGTTATGTAATATTCTGTATTCATGAAAAAGTAAGTACATAAACCGGGACAAAATTGACATTTTTATTAAAACGACGGGACGGCCAGGAAATATAAAACAAACGGTACTGTCCCGTTCAAAACGGTACGTATGGTCAGCCTATGCATAATGCACCGCTAATTAACTTTGTAAACTTACTATTTGAACAACCCTCGTATGTGTTTAAGTATTAAATACTTATATCTATCTTCAGTTTTAAGAGGTGCCAATATTTGAGTGAATTCATAGTGCACAGTAGTATTTCTCTTTAAGTAGTAAAAATCGCGGCGTATGTAAAAAAAAATTTAAATAAAAACAACGCGAATTAATCTATACAGCATCTTTCCGAGTATTTCTTTGTAAACGAAGTTAGCTGCCCATCGCAAAGCTGAAATTCCTACAAATATCCTCCAATTATCCCCCACGGCTACACTCGCGAGAACCAATCAGTGAGCAGTATAGAGCGTGCCATATCCCCCATCCCCCGAAGTAACGGAGAATACTTTCCCTCACTGAGTTTCATTCAACCCCCACCCAATACCTCCCATAATACCCTTGGGAGTCATTTTTGTGCACCAGCAGCTACCTTCTATTAGTAACATGGAAATGGTAAATAAATTCATGCAACTCTGTGGTTTCTGTAACAATGTAACAGATGAGGCAAAGGCGATGAGATGCGATCTCTGCTAATCGCTTTTCGATTTCAGATGCCTAGAATGGGAAGATGAAGACATCTCCCTCATAACGAATGTAAAGCAATTTAATGGGATAAAGTTTTTCTGTAAAAGCTGCATGACCGAAATAAACTTTTTTATGGTATTTAAATCAGAAAGAGACTATGAGGAAAAAGTAAAAGAGGAAAGTGTGAATAAAGAACAGAGAAAAACGGAAGAAACGAAGAAAAGAGAAGTAGAACTAAATCAAACACCGTCACACAACGAGATCGAAAACATACAGGCAACAGATAGTATAAAGTCAAAAGATAGTATAAAGGCAACGAAGAACATTAGCAGAAATAGTACAAATAGGAAAAGACAAGCGTACAATCAAGAAAAAAGTGAAACTGTCCCCCAATAATGAACATAAAACAACTGCCTCCAGTAAATATGGGGAAGGAATTATATGCAGATATAAATAAAAGATAATTTGCAGATATAAAAGAATACAATGTATATTTGAACATCCCCCAGTATGCCTTTTCTTCTACAATAATGGTCATTGTAAATTCGGAGATGCAGATTCTACCACCCGAACATTTGCGGGACTTACGCAAAATACGGAACCTGCAAATACTGGAAAAAATGATACTGTCAACATCTCCCGACGACCCCAAAGAACAAAGGACAAAGTTCAAAGGACAATATGAATAATATGAATAAACATATGTACAGAAAAAGCGAACAAAAATTTTTCAACATCGCAGACACAATACGGCTGTTAAATGTCACACAATGCATGCAGTCGACAAGCTGGGAACCCCCGAGCCAAACCGCTTCCTGGCAAGAAGCTACCAGAACAAGTAGGTGGAAAAGAAGCTCTCTCGGAGGACCATAGGTCAATGAAACAAGCGATGCCGAAGGAAAACGAACTTGAAATGCACAAGGGGCAAAGCAAAACAAAGAACATAAATATTGTCCTGGCCAATATTCAAGAAATAAAACCAAACCACTCACTGAACAAAGTTTCATACCTGAAGGGATTTATGAACGAAACAATGGCGGGCATTGTATGTCTCAGAAATTTATCTTAAAGATTGCCAAGGAAGTTGTGAAAACTGCGAACATTGTATTGACAAGAAAGAGATGAATATAGAGGGTTTCAATTTACTAAGAGCAGATAGAACAGCGAGGCGTAAAGGTGGTTATACTATGTACGTACCTACATGAAGGTCATATGACAGAGACGTCAATAAGTAAATCAAACAGCTTTGTGGAACTCCTATCAGTGAAAATAGAAAAACTAAACGTGATACTGATAGTCATCTATAAACCTCCAAACACTCCGAGATCTGGTATTCACGAATTACACGAACTTGATTGATGATATAAAAATAACCCCAACTATTATCTCAGACCACAACATAATCGAGATATCAACAAATATTGCGTTATTAAAAGACGGTACACATACTGAAGAAAGAAGCAAATTTGGGGCTTTTAACTTAAACTCCAAGACTATAAATTTGGAAGTAATCAGATCACACATGGCCCAAATAGAGTAGAAAACACTTTTAGAGAATAAAACAACTGAAGAAATGCTAACAACCTTGGAAGAAAAGACGCTGAGAATTTTAGAAAAATATGCTCCGAAAGCACAACCAAAAGGAAAGAGGAACTGGTTAAAGAGGCAAAAGAAAAGAATATTCCGAAAAAGAAAGAGAGTAGCGGCGAAATTAGCTAATTGCGGAGAAACACAATGCCAGGAAAGTACTGTAGTATGTATAAGAAAAACTAGAGAGTATCGATAGGGAAATACAAACCCTGATTAAGGGTCATACAGAGAGGGAAGAGGAAAAGGCGGTAGAAGTAATAAAGGAAAATCCAAAATACTCCTATAGCTATGCGGAAAGGAAAACAAAAACGCGCGCCACTATCGGGCCCTTAAGGAAAGGAAATAATGAACTACAGACGATCTAAAAGAAATATCTGAAACATTGAGAGCCCAGTATGAATCAATCTTCAGTACCCCAAAAAGTGACAAAGCGATACCTGACATACCAGACTTTGATTTTACCCCAGAAGATGTTGCGAGAGCTATAAGACAAATTAAATCACATACAGCTACATGTCCGGACAAATGGAACGCATTATTGATTAAAGACCTGATAAATTAAATAATAACTACATCCTTATACTGGATATGGAGAAGATCCCCAGACACTGGGGAAATTCCGAACATCTTGAAAAGAGCAAACATTGTCCCTATATATAAAGAAGAACTATATATAAAGAACTATATATAAAGAAGAACTATATATAAAGAAGAACTGTAAACAGTGTCATTGACGTCCCACCTCACCAAAGTATTTGAAAGAATAGTTAGAGAGAAAATCCGTGACTTCTTGGAGACACTGGAAAGAATCAACGAAAATCAGCACGGTTTCCGATCAGGAAGATCATGCCTATCACAACTTATGAAACACTATAACAATATCTTAGATGCACTGGAAGGCAATGAAAACTACGATGTCATATGCACGGATTTTGCTAAAGCTTTCGACAAATGTGGTAATGGTATAATAGCACATAAAATGAAACATATGGGAATAACAGGCAAAGTGGGAAAATGGATCTACAACTTCCTCAGAGAACGTCTACAGGTCGTCAAAATTCAAGGTATAGCATCATCAGAATCAAAAGTACGCAGCTCAGTACCACAAGGTACAGTACTGGCCCCACTCCTTTTCATTATCATGCTAACAGACAAAGACATTGGAGTAAACAGCAACAGTATAGTAACATCATTTGCAGACGATATAAAAATCAGCAGAAAAATCAGCGATGAAAAAGAGGTGGAGACCTTGCCGAGGGACACGAACAAAATATACAAATGACCAGAAGACAACAACATGACATTTAGCACCGAGAAATTTCAGCTCTTGAGATATGGTAGAAATGAAGAAATTAAAGAGACTGCATATTGTGCTCTAGATCAGTGATGCACAAACCATGGCCCGCGGGCCAAATGTGGCCCCTACGGGTCTTTTCAATTCACATTTTTCACATGAAAAGGGTAGCTACCCAAAGAAAAATCTGAAATATTACCCCTGGTTATAAAAATGCATATTTATAAAAAATAGAATATCTATATATCTGGCCCCTACATATAAAACAGATGGTTGGTTTGGCCCTCACATCAAAAAAGTTTGTGCACCACTGCTCTAGATAGAGAGGAAATTCAGAGAAACAAGAAAGCGATCGATTTGGGGGTAATAACGACCGATGACTGATGGCTGCAAAGAACTCAACTACTGGGAAAGACAACGTACATAGTATGGGCGCAAAAGGGTAGAGTGCAATTGCAATGTTGCAAATGCTGATCAATGTTGCAAATGGGAAGGGGGTGTCGCAAAGGGAGGTGGGGGTATGCAACAAAGGGGGGCTTGCAACAAGAGGGTTGGTTTCCACCCAAGTTGCATGAAGGGGGAGATTTGGGGGAGATGGGGGGACGGCCTCATCCCCCCAAAGGGGTATCCTAACTTAAGAGAGAGAGAGAGAGAGAAAGATGTTGCGTCTGGCTCCGTCAGACGCAGAATAAGAGCTCTGGGTACCAACAGCTGTTATATAGAAGGTTGGGGGTTGCCAGAGAGCAATATTTATTTTAATCATATGGAGGGGGGTTACCAGAGAGGACTATTGAACTTGTTTATCTGTATATATATGGAGGAGTTGCCAGGGAGCACTATTAATTATATATGGAGGGTTGTCAGATCTCACTAGTTTAATTATTTATATATGGAAAGGTAGCCAGTTATTTAATTTATTTATTTGTATATGGAGGGTTGCCAGAAGTTTATTTTAATTATTTATTTATTAAAGGTAAGAGAGAGATGCTCTCAATGTTTAGAGGGGGTTGCCAGATACAACTATTTATTTTAATTATTTATTTATTAAAACTCGTTGCGTAAATCCAAAGGGGATGCGAAAGGGATGGGGTATACATTAATATATATATATATATATATATATATATATATATATATATATATACACATTAATATATATATATATATTCCAAATGGTGTCTAACTAGTGGTTTATAAAGATTTACATATAGAGATTGTTTCTAGGTCTGGTCTTTCCGGGTACAACAGTTATCAGAAAATCTTTCAAACAAGTAAAATGTCTTGCCAATTAAAAAACTATGAGGGGATCCTTCCGGGCAACAATATAAACTGAATGTTTAATTTGTATATGTTTAATGAATATATAATGAATATAATATTTAATGAATATATGAATTTACTTAATGAACCAGCGTATTATTTTCAAAAAAATCACTTTAACCCATTAACCCCCGGACCCCTTTAAGTTGGTCAGAAATATATTATTTTTATATATGTGATAGATGGGACTCTAACTAAGGTAATAACAAACAAATAAGATAAAGCGAGTGGGCAATTCACTCATTCACCTTGAGGTGTGAGCATTAAAAATAAGTCAGCGGAGAGAATAAGCCAAATCTGATAATGACACACCTTCATTACTCGTGAAAGTGACCAATCAGGACTTCATTGCCCAAAGCGTGGGTCCGTTATAGCGGTGTTACGACAGCTGATTGGTACACAAATTTAACATAGCCCACCCAATTACATTGACAACCAATCAGAAAACGTACGAACAGCCTATTAGTCTTTTCTGGGTAGTGCTTGGGGATCATGCATATAAAAGTGAGTTTTTTTCATCTGGAACTCAGCAGTTATTTTCACCGGTGAATAAACAAACACATTCACTCCGTCATGAGTCAGTCAGAGCGTCACAGTTTTCCGGATTTATATGAAGTTGGCGACAATGCCGCGGTGTCTACAATTAACCTTTTTAACGCAACCGATCGGGATGGATTATTTCCAACGCAAACCGCTGATAATATTTGCAGTGACGCTCCTTACGATCCGGCGCAAGGGATTGCAGTTGAAATGTAAGTGCAAAAATTTATGTACCTGGATTTCTATTTTTGTCGCCTATATTTAGTCGCGAACTTATTTATTTTAGTGTTCCTGAAGATGTCATTAGGCGAATACTCTTGAGTACCATTCTGTGTTTCATTTATTTCATCATATATATATATATATATATATATATATATATATATGGATTTTTATAGTAATTTATTTTCATCTCATTGCATTTTATTGTAAAATGATTCACCAAAATAGCAGGTATCCTCAATTTTTAATTATAGATTAGCAAGCATTAGTAATTAACAATTAATGTTATGGTAGAGACCTGTTCTGATATTTCTATTCATCAAAAATCATTGAATTTTTTTTAACTTATAACAAATAAGACTCCTTTGTAAGTTTTAAATAATTTTATAAAATTCCATAATAAATTCATTTGAAATATGAAGTTATTCGGCATTTTCTCTTAAAGAGTCACAAACTTCTCTGAACGGTTCGATATTTGCTACTTCACAGTGTAACTTTTCATATATATATATATATATATATATAAATATATATATATATATATATATATATATGTACTCTGCATGTGTTTTTTATGAAAAGCAAATGGGTTTTTATTAAAAAGTTTCAGAAAAATGTATGAACTAATCAAATTAATTTAAAATTATCCTTTCTCTTTAAAGGTCCGATGAGGAATTGACTCGTGTTATACAATCTTTTCATGATAGTAATGAAGAAACGCATGTCGTGCGTGGAGCTGAGTATGGAGGTAGAAGTTTTACCGCGCAGTCAACCCAGCGATTGCCACATCATCAACGAAATAATATATGCTTTTTCTTTTTTTTTCTTATGTTTCGGGTGAGAGCTTTTTTCATTTACATCTGTTTCGGGTAAGAAGAAGACTCAATGTATTTTCGTCAATTTATTAAATGATAGGAATCATGTTTTACAAAATAGTACAATTTTTTATAACCATCTTAAATTAGTTTCCATTACATTTTAAATAAGCTACAGAATACACAAACTAACATTATTGGAGACAACATTGATGCAAATATTCATTTTATATATACGTACAAAACATCATCCAACACATCGATTGCGCAGAAACGGAAAACGGCTTTTTATCTGTTGCATACCATTTCGTCGTTTCGTTGAATGTGACACGGGTCGAATAAGTTTTTAAAATTAATAGATTCCTTACCACGTGACATGTGCATCAGAAATGAAAGTCAATACATCCTGCAAGTATTAATAAAATATCCTTGCAGTTGGTACGAACTCCATACAATTTCGGGGATATGCACCTGCTCGAGAAATTTTACAGTAACAGAGTCACTCCAGGGATGCGTCCCGAGTGAATTAAAATAGTACATTCGGTTCCTATTTTTAAAATGGTTTACAAACCAATGATTCCCTTCACCACCAATAAAATCTGTGTTCACAATAAATTTGAGACGTGCGATTCGTTCACTCTTCATTACTCTCTGAAGTGTATTCGCGTTCATTTTAAAAGTCAGTGACAACGCTCCTAAATCTGTTAACTTCTATTAGGGCTTGTGACTCGAGGTATACTAGTACACTAATAGGCGCATCTATCGGCTTGGCAAATTCCAATCTGACTAAGATGTTTCCACTCTATTGTGGACTTAAGTGTGTATTTACACTAGCATATAAGTCAGGTGTGATGTCAAACAGATAAAGGTTAAATTGATCGATAAATTCTTTCTGCGTTACACCATTCCCGAGCTCATCACAAGCACCTGCAATATGGGCCAGATTACTATATGCTCTCCCGCAAAGAGAGAACACAGCGTCTGATGAACAATCCATATCCATAACCCACCCAACGCAACGCCATTGACGTATAGAATTATATTTTTAAGGCCGAAATTCTCGAATTTAAAGACACTTTTTTCATTTTTTTTTATTCACCGAAGTATGGTCCTGCATTCCAATTAATATCCTCTTAGGCAGAAACCCCAGAGCTACGTTTTCTATCTATTTCGATGCAAACCCTGCGGGCACCGTGTATAGTTTGATCTCAACTCTGTTAATTGGGTATTTTACTGTGGCATGTAGTAAATGTTTCTCAATTTCTATTTGTTTAGGCGAACTCAATTTCACACGACGTGCGCGGAGGTATGTTTTCATAATACGAATCACAATGGGCTTTGCACCCTGTTCTTGATCAGCACCCAGCTTTAAACAAATTTCAGGATTCGTGCGGGTTGAATATGGAGTGCAGAACATATTTGTCATCGCAGTCCGTTCCATCAGAATGGGCTATACGTAGTTTAGCGTACATGTGCACACAGCTTGGATCAAAAAAGTAAGGGCATGGCCTGAGCTGGGTATCACGAATTCTATTGGAACACTCGGGGAACTAATTGTATTAAAGGGTTAATTGTAATAAAGTCACTGTGCTCACTAGAAACTTGAGTTGCGGGCATGTCAAAGAGGGACAGCTCCGATTTACAACATTGTGAACTACAGGGATGGATGAAACGTGCCATGACGAGTCAGAAATAGTACCACCTCTCTCACCAAGTGGTAAGCAGTATATGATTCATGAGATCAATGTCCTTAGCTTATATCAGTCAAAAAAATGGTCAAACATAGGTTTCAGTCACTTAGAACACTTCTTTTTTGATAATATTATATCATTTTTCGTTTAACGCCACGTGCTGGTAATCTCTTCTTCCGGACAGCCTCTTCGTCTTCCCACCACCACGCATTTTTCTCTCTGCATCTTTAATGATTTCGTCCCGTGTACGCTTTAAGTGTTTTTTTAGAGCTTCTTTAGGTTTAGCCGCAGCCATTATGTCTTCTACCGTGTTAAAACCTGATTGTAACGCTTTCCTCCCGAGACATCTGGCACCCCTCTTCAGCAAGGGAACAACCGTACGTAGTATGGTTGAAAAAATGGATCCAAGTCCTCTACCACACTGGGATCTCACACCTTGATAAACTGTGAAAGGCTTTCTGTCCATTATAACTCAGTGCGTCGAAAGTGCAGCTTCACTCTTAAGCTCCCGAATGGGAAACTTTTTCCCTCAGTCGTCCTTATTTATATTGAGATATTGGTTATTAGATTAGTCGCGACATTCACATAATGGGGCCTGTCGTATGTAATACTCATGCTCATCCCTCTATGGTTGGGAATGTGAGTAATGGCAGCAGGCGTGCCTGGGTATCCACAACAAACTGGTGCTCCACGATATTTCTGTAAATATAACACATGTCTCGGGGTGTATAGCTAGCAACCAATTTCTCCAATTTCATTTGATACATTAGGTTGGACAAGTCATGTTGTACCTCGTGAAAGGTATCTCTTTGGAAGGATGATCGATATCGCCCCTCGTTTATAATTTCTGTTAGCCTGTGATTTTAGGATTAGAGTATGTGCAGGGTTTTCTTTGTTTACGATTTCGTATACTAAATCATCCGTAAGAATGGAGTTTTTTAAACTTACGTTTAAGTCTCTCACAACATCCTTAGCCGCACCATAACGGCCCGGACCTAGTGTTACTACTGTACTGTAATACCATGTATCCCCAATCAGGGCGATACGTAATGTTTCATCCCGAGTTACCCCGGCTTTTTCACACTCATTACAGTCTCTGAAAACCAGAAAAACGGGTTCTGCATAATCAGTATTTAAAAGAGGGTGTCCAACTGAATTTCGCATATCCCCACCTCATACGAATCACGACCCAATTCAATGTGCCCATGGAGTTCTGTTACAAAGTTGGCTAGTGTGTTCTTAGGATGTACAGACAGGGACGAAGAGGACGTTAGTGTGACGTAGAAATTGTTAGGCGCCATGTTGCATACTATTTAAGCTTCATTATTGCATCAGCTTTTATATAGGTGTTGAAGCTTTCTGAGTACCCTAGCCATTTCAGCAGGTACATTTTTCTCTTTCCTGATCCTTTGTTTCCTAAATTTTTTTCAATTTTAAACACATTTTTTCCTAAATTAAATGTCACTTTCTGCAACTTTTCGCGGTAAAAGCCTCCTGCGATTTCTTCCCCATTCAAATCTTCAACGTACCACAACATTATCTCGCCTTTAGTTTTCATAGCCCTAACTTTAAAAATCTCACGTGTCCAACCTTGCTCAAATCCCTTCGCAAATTTATTTCCCGAACGCGACAGCCTTACGTAATCATTGATTTTGAAACGTGCGGAGTGTGGCGGTGTTCTACGAACATCTCTTCTCACATCAGGCTCTGTGCGTGTACCTCTTTCTAAAATCTCGTTAGGTGTTGTCCCAGTCTTGCGATGGTGTGAGCGGTTGTATGATGAGGTCAATGATTCCAGAATGTCTATATATTTGTATTTGTTTTTATGTGTAAAATGGCGGTGCATGCGTTTCTTTATGGTACGTTGAACTCTTTCAGCTAAAGAGGCCTTATGTATAGAATTGGTAGTGTAGTAGCTGATATTTAACTCTGTGAACATGTTCTGAAAAGCTCGGCCTATAAATTCTTTCCCCATATCCGTACAAAAATAGCCAGGAACCCAGTTTTTTTTTCAACATCAAATTTTGGTGGTTTTAGCAACTGTTTCAGGCGATTTATTTTTCAGATGAATTAGCCACAGATATCAAAAGAATACATCTATTATGAATAGGATTTTGGTATAAGATTCTTTTCTCATCAGGTGTTTTTTCACTGTTTAATAGTGCTAACAATTCGCTTTCCATTCTTTTAGGCCTGCTTTTACGGGGTTCTAGAACCGTGTCTGGACTCTGAACTTTGCAGTGAAGCATTAAGGTCTGTCCATTTTAGGAAGCAAAGTGAAATCTTTAGATTTTCAAAGACTACTAGTGACCAAATGATGCATTTTCATGTGCTAAATCGAAATATGGCTTTAAAATCCAGATTTGACCACTCCTAGCTACTTATATTTGAAGTTGAAGTTTACGAAACATCAGCAATTTTTGCAAGTATTTTTTTTATTGTATATAACTACATTTTACTTATATTACATACAATTAAAGACATTTTGATTGTATTTCAATATTAAAACTTAGAAATATGGTAGGTTTCTTGAACTTTGCCAAGGATGCCATGTCTGCTTGGCTCTTGTTCCTGGACATGAGCTCCCTACTGGCAACCTGGCCACTGATGTACGCCTTCCTCCTCTCTTGTGAGTAAACATGTTGTGCTGCTTCAGTTGTCATTCTTACACACCTCGCTACTGACTGTGTGTGTGAGGGCCATGCAGGAACTTCCATTGATCTATCCAGAAACTCCTTGATTGCAGCAGTGGTGAGGGAGCAGGTCAGAGGAGGCTCAGTCACGCCAGGGTTCCAGTCAATAAGCTCCGAGAGTTTGGTGGCATCTGGGTTGATGTCAGGAGTCTTCCTGGTTCTGACACTGCAGTCTCCTACCTGTGTGTCCTCATCTCCTTCACTTCTGATTTCCAGCATCCTCTTCACTAACTCCCTCCTCTCCTCCTCCACCTCACTGCACAGCATGGCCTGGAGCACAGCCTCAGAGTGTGCATACCAGGCTGATCTCTTCACTGTAGGCATCACTATTCCTATCACCTCCTTCTTCTGACTTCTGAGCAGCTCCAGCTGGTACAGCACATGCCTGGGACCCTCCACCCAGCTGTGATTTAACTTGATGTTGAACCAGTTTGGCATGTAGACTCCCACTATGAATTCCACAATTATACTCAGATTCTTCAGGTTCCTACCCTTCATCCCATGTTTGGAAATCCACAATCTGCAGAACCTTAGAACCGTGGTGAGCCATCTACTGTGACAGACTGGCCCAATCTCTAGGAGAGTTAGACTCTGAGGTACCTCTCCCGATCTGATGGCAGTGATGATTCTGTAGCCATATGACTGGTCTGTGCTGAGGTCCTTGACTATTGACTACCTCCTGACTGAGATGGGGTAGAGGAGGACCAACACTGATCCTCGTGAAGTTTGGGTTGATCTCCAGCTCAGTGGCAGTGTCTATCATCTTCCCTAGGAGCCCAGACCACTTGTTGTTGCTCAATGTCTTGCCATCCAGTGCAGTCACCAGGTGTCTGAGACTCAGCTCCCCAGTGTGCAAGTCACAGACAATCCACACCAACTTCCTGCTAAGCTTGGCCTCCACATAATGCATTACTCCTCCCTCCCAGCCAGTATTCACATTAGTACTGTCACCTCCTATGGCCAAAAAGGTCTGGTCTGCTCCTCTCTCTCTTAGCCAATTCACCAGATGATCAGCAATATCTCAGCATGACTCAGTGGCGTACTAAGGGGAGTGCGAGGGGGGCGGTCAGACCCGGGTGACAGCCAGGAGGGGGGTGCCATCGGGAGAGTTGAAATACCAGTACAAGTTTTCAAACCAAATGAAAAATTCGCCAAAGTAATAAAAAAAAATTTTAAATGTTCAAACTATTACAACAGCTTAATGTTAATTTCCAATATAAAATAAATTTTTATTTTTATTGGCAATACAAAATTTACAAACGAAAAATTAAATATTTGATAAAAATTACATCGAAAGGCGAACGTTTGTTGATGTTTCAGTCATCAGTTTGTTGAGCATAGCCAGCTGGCTGCAATTGACATTCTAAGTCTTGTTCACTTGACACTGTGACTCCACATACATGAGGTATGTTTCATTAAATAATTACGATAAAACATAAAGTGCTGATGTTTATAACAATATCATGGTACTTATACCAGTGTCCCCCCGCAAGGGGGTTCTAAGCTCGTACTCTTGAGTGCTCTTTGTGCTCGTTTGTACGTGCTTGTTCCTGGAGGTTTCACGTGCGCCCTCCCGGCCCTAGCACCCAAGGATGATGGGGCTCGACCCTGCAGTCCTTGTCATCCTTTGGTCTTTTTCCACTTCGACTGTCCCCTCTACCCTTTCTTTTTCCTCTGTCTTTCCTCTCACTTTTTCTTTGTTTTTCCGCCGAGATATGCCTTTTTAAATAGAGGCGAATCGGTTCTTCCCGAACTTAAAAAAAAATAAATAAATAAATAAAAAATACCAGTGTCCAGTAATTTTTGACAATGTGGTATCATAGTGATGTTTAAGTGTTTATGAATGATAATTAATGATAATTAATGATGATAATAATAATGATAATTAATTGTCTCTGCTTGTCTGGGTTGATAATCTGATAACTCAATGGGTATCTGGTCGGAAAAAGTTTAAGAACCACTTGTTTGAAGCTTTTCTGTTGTAATAAATTTTTTTACTTCTTTATTTACTGGATATACTGTTAATTTCCATTTTTGTCAGTGGTCTAGTTATTTGTGAGTAATGCTCATAGTTTTCTGCTTTTTAAGGAGTCGTGTTTGCACTTAACCTCCCCCCCCCCCCCCAAAAATTAAAATAATAACAATAATAATAATAATAATCACAGACAATTTTCTCAGTTAATGTATTTCAAGTCATAATAGTTCATGCTTGTTATGCATGTTCATGCTTTATACCTTTTGATTTTAAAATTTTGCAGAAAACATCCATTCTGAAGCGAAATCGACCCAGTGGATTCCAACAAAGAAAAATGAAGAAGGCAAGAGAAGAGGTGGCTCAGGCAATGTCCGGATCAATTTTGAAGTATGTGACGCCTTCAACATCAAGTGCAATAGGAGAAAGTTCTGAAGATATTCAGCCTGGTGAATCCGAAGGGCAAATACAAGAAGCATCTTCACAAGAGGATTCAAATGAGAGAGAGCAAGGATTAGAGAATGGCAATTCATTTTCTAAAAGCATTGAAACTGATGAAGAGGAAGGAGACGCCAGCAGAAGTCCACACCAACAGGAGGAAGACTCTGATGAAAAAGAGGAGACGGATAGATTTTCAATTTATTCTGATGTCGCTGCTTGGCTAATCCCGGTTCCAAATGACTTGAGAGTTGATCTTATTAAGAGGGGAAGTGAACCCTTCCAAAATAGGGATGGACCTTTCAGTGCAGTTCAAAGACAAGGAGAGAAATCCAAAGGGAAGAGTCGACAGCTGACCACTGTATGGTTCTGTAAGGCTCTGCCAAATGGCGAGAAAGTTTTGAGAACATGGATGGTTTACTCTCCATAAAAAATTTCTTTCGCTCGACCATGAGTCAGACAAGATTGACAAATCTGGCTTTACTTTCAATTGAACATGAATATGCAAAGAAGGTGAATTTTGATGAGGTCATTGACCAATTTGCAGAAATTAAGGCTCGAAAGCAGAGACTGTGAATCCTCTCTATTTACCTTTGAAGAATAGGCTGAGCGGTGAGACTGGATTTCGTGTGTTTTTTGTATAAAATAAAATACAGTATTACCTGTTCACTAAATTTTTAATGTCCTGCATTTTTCTTATTTCCAATTTGCTTATGACAGTACTGTACTGTTTAAAAATCTAATTGCAAACATAATATATTTTTCTGTGTTTAAATTTTAAAATTATTTATGGGGGGTGTCAAAGGAAGGATCCGCCCCCGATGCCAAATACTTTAGGTACGCCCCTGGCATGACTTCTCTCCTCTGCAGCTTCCTCTGGTACAAAATGCCACAAATATTTCCCAACTGGTTCATTGCACACTGTGTAGTGTTCTTCCTTAATGAGTCCAGGAAACTGCCTGTCACTGCTCTCAGCTTCCATCATCACTTTAGTGTCATCTCTTTTCCCATCAAAGAAGATACAGGTGATGCCATTTTCCCTACTCTCATCATCAAACTTCTTGACCAGCTCCTCAGTCAGTCTCTCCTGAGCCCTCCTCACCTTGTTGTGGTCAATCACCAGTGCTGTGTCAAACTCTGTGATAAGACCAGCATCAATCCAGGCAGCAGTGGCACTCTCTGCAGTGTCTCTCAGCCCAGTGTGATGTCTCAAGCTAGCCAGAGCTATGTTGGTGATATCTTCAGTGTTGTATTTCGTCTTAGCCACAGGCAAGGAAGAAGTTGTCGCAGCCTCTGGTATGAAGTCTTCGTCCTCCTCTCTCCTCCCTGCCTCCTCCAGTATATCTCTAGTCTCCTCCAACTCCATCTCCAGCAGTGACTCCTCCCTCAACTCCTCTTCTTTCTTGGCTGACTCCTCTGCCTTCCTCCTCGTCTTCTCTTCGGCCTTCCTTCTCTGCTCCTGTCTCTGCAGCACTGCTTCCTGTCTCCTGGTCTCAGGGTGATCAGCTAGACCCATCTGGTGTGCCCCCACACTGCCCACCTTTTCTCTCTGACCTTTAATGAAGGCAAGCTCCTGCACTGGTATCTTCTGCTCGTTCCTGCAGCTGCAGTCAATGTGAACCTCACTGTTCCAGACAGGGTTGCATCCAAGCTCACTGCAGCTCTTGATCACACAGTGACAGGTCAGGATGTCCACCAATTTGTCCAGTTTCCTCATGAACCTATCTTTGGCCTCTAGCTTCACATTGCCAATAGATACCTTCACTGCCTCATCCCACAGTGCCTTCACTTTAGCCCTGATCCTGACCTCAGTGTTGATTACAGGTCCTGTGAATAGAGCGTTGGCCTTTCTCACTGAGCCAGTAGCCCTGGAACAATGCCGTTGTTAATCAGGTCATTAACTGGGTAATTCCTCGTCTTCCTCACTCACTCTTTCCTCAACAAACCATACCTCAGCAGATCTCTGGCTGTGGGCAGCTCAGCAGGGGGAAGTTCCCTCCCAGTCCCCACCAAATGACTTAGGTGATAACTTGATTTGCTTCGGGTTCTGATTTATTTCTGACTCATCCTATGGACCTGTAAACAAAAGAAATGTCATTGAAATTTGGATAGGCCTACTGATTATGATTACATAAAATTAAGTTAATTGAAATTCTTAATATCTTCCTATAGGCTCAGATAAGAGGTTGTGTTGTTATAGGTACAAGACTTAATTATTCAAAGTAATGACAATTTCATATATCTATCATATCAAAATATACAGGAAGTTTGGGTCACACATAACATTTTGAATAATTTGAATTACACAATATTTACATTACGAAATAATCAAAATTGTCAAAAAGGAGGGAAAACACATGCATTCACAATCAAACCTCCAGCATTTGTGACTATGTGAAACTTAGAAACCATACTGCACACCAAAAATAATCAAAGTTGACCACACATATCAATGGCACATTGATATACGATGCTACAGTCATATTTAGGTTATATTTCAAACGTTTATGGTCAAATATAAGTAAGTAAATGGCTTTTTTAAACAACACTAAAGTTATTTCTAAGTTTGCTAGATAATATGACATCATTTAAGCATTAGTAGTTTTTGAATTGTTGACTTTACTAAAATTGACACACCGTAGTGGAGCATACACCTCGTGTGCAATCACTACCACTTTCTTCATTACATTAATCTAGTCAGTAAAGGCCCCAAAACTGAAAATAAGATGGGGAGGAATGACCCTCCTCTTTGTACAATAATTCGTTTTTTCTTCCCCACAGTTTGACTTTTACGAGCAAGTGTACGTATTATGTTCTTTTAACGGCGTAGATGAGCCTTCTGAAGTGGTTTCATTGATACATTGCAATTTATAACGTTAAGACAGATTTCACAGATGCATTTTAAAAAGTCGGAGTCGATATTTTTAGCAACCATCCGAAACGTTGACTTGTAGCTTCTTTAGAAACTTCCAAAAACTCCTTACGCTGATTCGGAAACATTTGATTGGCTAATACCCCAATTTGTGATACATCTCTACGTTGCGCGAATAAGACTAGATATTGTGTATTTAACGACACATCGCGCATATATCTATTTTTGAAAAATAGATTCTGATTGATGAAGAACACGCTTATGTTAAGATGGTGGGAGAACACTGTAAATGTCTCGGCAAACATTTTATCCCTCTCCAACATTTACCTTTAACAAATTAATGTCATATACACCTTTGTGGAATAAAATATCATTTTGGTACTCGTTGAACACTGATTGATAAATCGAATAGCACCATATAACTTTATGCACAAATTTTGAGAACATCTCTCCCTTTTCTTTAATGATTTTAAGCATAATCACCGTTTTACCACATCCTGTAGGGCGAGATATAATACATGTGGATGGGCTCGTAAACCTGAATTTTTCTACAGAATCCATCTCTAACATGTCACACTCCTAAGTGGATCATTTACAAAATATAATAAAAATTTAAGCGCTGTTCCTTATATTCTATTCTTGTTTTTCCCCTTCTTCCACAGAACCGTGAATGACGATGAGGTACAGCATCATGTCTCCATCATCGATATTACAGACGACCCCGATGACAGTGTAGTTGTTGTCACAGACTCCACCCCCGCTAACGAGCACACACCAGTGATACCTGTAACACGCGACAATTCAAAGCGGAGGCATGATGAAGAGCACTCCACGTCAGGTATAAAGCGTGCCAAGAGTGCGCCGGTTGTTAGACCCCGAGTAATAGAGCTCCAACCCTCTACGTCTTATGACACAAACCCCACACTAGTACCTTCCTCAAATAAAAATGTACCCCCTTATTCCTGTTCAATTCCGGATACATCCTCCACAGCAGCAGCAGCTTCTCGTGCTGTAGAGGATGGTATAACATTCGAGTTGGTGAGCAATTCCACCCCCACCCCAGCCCTGACTAGAAATCGGCATATAATCAGGGTTGATCCTCGATCCATGTATAGCAATGGTGTTGAACACGGACTGCGGCGTGTAGTTGAACGTATTGTAGAGTTTGCCCTTCAGAACCATGACGAACGTGAAGTCAGGACGAGGCTGTTCTTCGGGTTCGGGTCAGATGACGGGGATGTAGATGATTTTTAGGTAGTAATACCATTCAGACGCTTGGCAGCTGTAGATATAGAGTATATATTAAGCCGTATAATGCAGGCTTCTCAAAGTAGTACAGCCTTCAATATGGACAACTTCACGGTAAATATTGACCGTGTATTCCGTGTTGTGGGTCATAGTGCCACACCTTATACTCTTAACTTCAATTATCCAGTTATTTACAGGCAGCATATAAACGCCGATCGTGGTTGCGGCTTTATAGCAGTAGTCTTAGCTCATATTAGCTCATATGTTCACTGTGCTAAATACACGGGCCCCAAAAACTTGGTACTTGGTTCCTATGGTAATGAAGGGTACCCAAAAACTAGCTGTAGACTGTAAACTTGAGTTTGAGTGTAATATGGGTCCTGAAAAGTTAAGAAGGGTAGAACAGGAAATGAATGTTCGTATAGTTGTATTGGGAATGGATATTCGTCGTAGGACTGTGTATGTTTTTAAAAGCTGTGTAAGAGATCGTACAAGACCCCTACTTATTTTCGGAATGGGACGTTTTGGCGCCGACGTTCTGGCGCCGCCGTTTGGGCGCAGAGCCGGTTTGGCGCCGCCGTTAATTAGTATTAAGTATTAAGTAGTAATACTTGGTTATTAACCTGAAGTGCTGTCTGTCTTTTCAGATAAGTTGTGTTGTTGCCCTTAATAGCATAAATGTCTGAAAATATATCAAGTAAGAAAGGGAAACAGAAGTTTTCACATAATGGATATTTGTATGTGTTTGATAAATGTAGCAAGCGCGACTCTTCGTTACTTTTTTGGCGGTGCGAGCAAAAGAGTCAGTGTATTATAAGGTGTATATATAATATGGGTACTTTTCCGTTATCTGCCCCCTTGACGATTGGTTAGGTTAAGTCATGATATTTTTGTTAAAACTAACGAAAATATCACGACTTAACCTAACCAATCGTCAAGGGTGTACAGTTGACCTAACCGGGCAGTGACGATTGGTTAGGTTAAGTTGTGATATTTTTGTTAGTTTTAACGAAAATATCATGACTGAACCTAACCAATCGTGAAATGGGGCAGATAACGGAAAAGTACCCATATTATATATACATCTTATAATACACTGACTCTTTTGCTCGCACCGCCAAAAAAGTAACGAAGGGTCGCGCTTGCTACATTTATCAAACACATACAAATATCCATTATGTGAAAACTTCTGTTTCCCTTTCTTACTTGATATATTTTCAGACATTTATGCTATTAAGGGCAACAACACAACTTATCTGAAAAGACAGACAGCACTTCAGGTTAATAACCAAGTATTACTACTTAATAATTAATACTAATTAACGGTGGCGCCCAAACGGCGGCGCCAAAACGTCCAGCGCCAAAATGTCGGCGCCAAAACGTCCTAGATGGACTTATTTTAGGGCTGTCAGGGACAACGTATCTCCCCATCCGGAATATAAGGGCTCTTTACGCGAGTTATGATAAAAGTCGAAAATATGGACGCCATCATGATTTGTGTAAGGGGTGTCTCGAGTTTGCGGATGATATAGTGAAACATTGTAAGGAATGCCACATGGTATGTGCGCAGTTTAAAAGTTCCAAATGTGAAAGCCGTGTGGTTGAAGCTGAGAAGAGGAACTGTGATGTATGCAGATGCACATTTTTCAATAATAACTGTTTTGAACTCCATAAGTCAATTGGCACGTGCAGGAAAATGAGAATCTGTGAATGTGGTATGTTTCATATTAAGGATAATTGGGGGAATTTCGAATATAAATGTGATGAAATTCACTGTTCTACATGCCATGAGAAATATAAAGCGGTTGGAGTAAAGCATGTATTTTATATGAAAGACGCTAAGCCTAAAAATAGACCTTGTAGGCTTGTATAACTGTGTACTACGATATAGAAACATATACGATTCCTGAAACCAAAGAGGTTATCCCACATCTACTTGTAAGCCAGACTATATGTGATGAGTGCATGGAGGTCGAGTGTAATGAGTGTCACAAATGTGGTAAACGTACAAACGTTTTTGAAACGATTCCACACGACAGTCCCGTGAAACTCTTTGTGTTGTATATTGTCAAGTTAGCGGACAAGTTAAAAAAAATTACTGTGTATATTCTTGCTCATAACGGGGCAAAATTTGACAACACGGTTCCTTTATAAGGAGCTGCTTGAGCACGAGTCATCGGAGATATTTACAAGTGATCCCTTGAAAAGAGGAAACAAACTTATACAGATGCAAATAGGAGGTAATGTACAGTTTAAAGACACTTTATTATTTACACCTTGTAAATTAGCAAAGCTACCCAAGGTAGTGGGCGTAGTCGCCGAAGTTTCAAAAGGATATTTCCCTTACACATTCCTCACTAGCAAAACTTTAAATTACGTAGGACTACCTCCACCCAAACATTACTTTAACTATGAATGTATGAGTACAGGTGAACGTGAAGATTTTGACCGCTACTACAACAGTTTTAATGAATCTAATCTTTACAATATAGCTGATGAATGTGAACGTTATTGCGTGAATGATGTGCGCGTGTTTAGAGTATGTTTCCAGGCCTTTAGAAGGATGTACATAGATCGTTTCAAATGCGATCCGTTACAAGTCGCAACCACGATCGCCTCATTGTTCTTTACGGTGTTCAAGAACAATTTCATGCCTAAAGACACCTTAGCCGTCATTCACAGGTTCAGGTGTTCAGGTGCCATTATATACGATTGATGTGGAAGAATGCTTCTGATAATAACGTTCTTGTCCCTTCGCTATGGGTAACTTATATTTTTCAAATAAAAAACGGTAAAATTCCAATAAGCTATTAATGAGATATAAATTCTCATTCATAAAAACATCCAGCTTTTTCTTGATATTAACTAAAGCATTATAGGTGATTAATTACATGACACACACACACACACACACACATATATATATATATATATATATATATATATATATATATATATATATATATATATATATATATATATATATATATATATATATATATATATATATATATATATATATATACTGTGTAATAGTGTATATAATATATAAAATCACAATAAACAAATATTCAAACTTGTGTTACAAAATTTTGCTATTGCGTTAGACATATCGAAAGCTTTGGGAAGAGTTTGGCACAAATCTTTAATTTCGAAAGTGTCCTCCTTCGGTTTCTACCGTTCTCTCTGTGCCTTCATCTCTAATTTCCTTTCTGGCCGATTTATAGCTGCGGTTGTAGATAGCCACTGTTCTTCTCCGAAAAGTGGTGTTCCTCAGGGTTATGTTCTGTCGCCCACTTTTTTCCTTTTATTTATTAATGATCTATTAAGTTTTGTTTCCTGTCCGATCCACTCCTTTGCCGATGATTCCACTCTTCACTTCCCTACCCACTTCACAAAGTGTCCCTCTCAACAGTCACTCAATGCTTTGTGTAGGAAGGCTATGGTACACCTGACCTCTGATATTTCTGTTGTCTCTGATTGGGGGTAGGAAAAACCTTGTGGTTTTCAATGCCTCAAAAACTCAGTTCCTCTATCTTTCTGCTCGTCACAGTCTTCCACACGACTATCCCCTGACCTTCAACAATACACATTCAATCCTTCATCTTCTCTTAACATTCTTGGCATTTCATTTTCTCGTTATCTTTCCTGGAAAAATCACATACACTCTCTTTCCAAAACAGCTTCAAAGAGGTTAGTTTTGCTGTACTGACTTCGCAGTTTCTTCACCCCCATTCAGTTGCTCTATCTGTACAGGGGTCTTGTCCGCCCCTGTATGGAGTATGATTCTATTGTGTGGAGTGGCTCAACCAACACAGCTCAACTTGACCGGGTGGAATCAAAGGGTTTTTCGTTTCATCAATTCCCCTTCTCTTACTGACTGTCTTTACTCCCTCTCTCTTCGCCGCAATGTTGTTTCACTCTCTCTTTACTATCACTATTATAACGGATACTGCTCTTCTGAACTTTCTAACTGCATGCCTCCTCCTTTAAAGAGAGCACGTAGTACCAGACGTTTGAAATAATCTCATTCCTTTACTGTCCAACTCTCTAATGCAAGGGTTAATTAGGGTTGCCAACCGTCCTTTTTTGTTGATTTTTGTCCTTGTCCTTTCCTGAGTTCGGAAAGGACGCCATTTGTCCTTTTCTGATAACAATCTTGTTCCAAACAACAGTTTTATAACAAAACTTTTGTTTAAAAGGAAATAATTATAAAGTCTTAAGTCGAGTAACATTTTATAAATTCATTTCTTCACTTAAATGTTAACGTTCCGTGTAGCGGAAAAGTATAAATTTAAAAATAAATATTACCATAAATTTTGTCAATGCATGACTCAATGGGTCAATATCTGTATATCAATAAAAATATTTACTTTAAGAAAATATGCAATAAAAAAGCATGCAGTATAAATTGTAATAAATTATAAATAAAATTTTACTTCTTTCCCTAACCTTGTAGACAGTATATTGGAATTGATGTTCTTGTCCTTTTTTTCAAACTTCATGGAGTTGGCAACCCTAGGGTTAATTGGTATTTTCAATCTTTCATCTACTGAACCGGTGAATTCTGCAACAATCTTCCTCAATCTATCTTCCCCACTGTCTATAACCTCCATCCTTTCAAACGCAGAGTGTCCAGGCATCTTAAAAACACTGGACCTTGATTTTGGATCTCTTCTTGTTTGAGGGTGACGCTTTTGATGACATTCATCCTTGGCCCCTCCTTCCTGCTTAAATAAAAACAGTTACTGTGTACTTTAGTTAATGTAGCACCTGAATCGAATTTCAAATAATTTAAGTGTTTCTACTGAAGAGGAAGTTCTATTTACAATTTCAACATCTGATTTTCATGGAGACATAAGAAATCCTGAACTAAATCATGATTGAAGCTTCATTAACTAATAAGTTTTGATTTTTATATATTGGTTTAAAATCCTTTTTATTTTTGCATTTTTATATATTTGATTAAATTAGTTTGCTTTGCAATTTTATATTATAACTATTGATTTAAAAAATTTGTTGTCTGATGTTTAAGGCGAAGACAACATCCACCAATTGCAGCAGTGAAAGCCCTGTTTTAACTATAGAGTAAAAGAATTGGATATGAATTGGTACTACAATGTGGTAATAAATAGTAGTTCTTTAGTTACTGTTAAGAAAAAGCTGGATGTTTTCATGACTGAATTTATAAATTGTGTAAACAGTAACAAATTATGTAATTCCATGCGCTAAGTGTGATGAACTTGGTGGAAATATCGATAGGCCGAATAATTTTCATATAGAGCGTGCCCTGCTGCGGTGGTATCTTGCAAATGATACGTGGCAAGATGTATGGGAATGTTGTTGCAAGGGTGTGTTAATAAAATAAAATATTGTATATTATGAGAAAGCTATATGTTGTCTACAATAATAATAATAATGTTTTAGGAGTTTATTAAGAACTCCAAGATTTATAAATGGTACTCCTATGCTGTTTGTACTCAATGAAGCACCTTTGGGCCACTTGTATAATGAGATCGTTTATTTGGCCCATATTCCATAGCTAATGGTGGAGTTGCCAGATATCACAATACAAATCTTAGTTTGTATTTCTGCCCGAAATCGCAATATCTGTTCTTCGACTCGCCAAAATTCCTTCATCAGACAAAACAATGCGAAAACCTATTCAGTTTTAATTCTTCTGGTTCCTTCTGACGCCTCTCTAACAACTTGACTTCGTCTTGTTGCAAGAAGATCACCTGCAGAGCGTCTCTTGAGAAGCCCTTACTGTACTGACGCTTTCATGCATCTCTCTCTGACTCTTGATTCATCCTCCTTTCAGGATTTTTTTGAAACCTTTGCTACTGCGTTAGTCATATCAAAAGTTTTTGATAGAGTCTAGTACAAATCCTTTAATTTCCAATCTGCCCTCCTTCGGTTTCTTTACTGTTAATGCGCCTTCATATTTGATTTCCTTTTTAGCCGATCTATAGCTGTGGCTGTAGACGGATACTGTTCTCTTCCTAAGGCTAATAATGTTGGTGTTCTTCAGGGCTCTGTTCTTATAAGGAATTGCGAACAGCCGTCAGTTTAACCAGGTGTTAATTAAAGTAATGTGACTTAATAAGTTAAATATGTAGATAAGAAAAAGTTATCCCCGCAAAATCGACATCCAGTTTTCTTTGTGTACATAAGAGTGAATGTTTTAGCACAAGGTTGAATATTTGTTTATTGTGATATATATATATATGTGAGAGGAGGGGCGACAAGCTTGACCTTCGTGAAATGAGGAATCATAGCGCGGAACAGTTGAAAGGTATATATATATATATATATATATATATATTTTTTTTTAATTTTTGTTTAAGTATTTGGTGAAAACTTGTAAAAATACTGGCGGTGAATATGTTAATTATAACACACACACACACACACACACATATATATATATATATATATATAATATTTAGGAGAAATCCAATGACAAGGAGAAATGTAAATGCCATGAAAAGTCTTCTTTAATGCGCAACGTTTCGAGCAATACGCTCATCTTCAGGCTGTATAATAACGTGAAATTAAAATCAATAATTGAATGAAAAACAAGACAAAGAAAATTTCTATAACCTATTCATAAAGGCAAATTTTAAAAGACTGAAAAAGAGGGTTAAATTCTAAGTTATACAGATTTACATATAAAATTAAGAAGCTATTTTTAAATACATATAGTAAATGTGAAATTAATACACTGGAAAAATTAACAATAGTACACTGGAATAATGAAACTAACTAACCTTTCACTGCAATTTCCGAGGCTAGACTGATTTAAGCAGAGGCAAAACGAGAAAACATAAGATAAGATAAGATAAGATAAGATAAGATAAGATGGTGAGGGCGATTGGGGAAGGGGGGATTATAAGGAATTGGGGAAGGAGGAGGGATTATAAGAAATTTAAAGGGACAGCTGATGAGTCAACATTTAGCGTAGGGGTCAAGGTTTTAATGTAAAGCGATTCCAAAATTCTAAGTGAGTTGGGACAAGTATTACAGCCAAGAATTTTAAAATTGTCTAAAGTGACATCAGTTTTACATTTTATACTGTGTTCCCGAATACTAGAAACTTCTTTAGTTTTTAAAATTTTACCTGTTCGGCCACTTATTCCCATATGCGAATAAAATCTAGCCCTGAGAGAGCGAACAGTGCTGCCAATGTAATTCCCAAGGAGACACCTAGGGCAGGTAAATAAATACAACACACGCACGCTACGCAACGAGTCAGGGGTTCAATCCTTCGCTGAGAAAAAGCTACCTAAAGACGTTTTATTAATAAATATGATGCGGAAATCAGTATGATAAAAAAATTTCCTTAACAACTTTGTAAATTTAAGCTTAAATTCCTTATTCAAAGGACCCATTTCAAGCTTAAATTTACAAAGTTGTTAAGGAAATTTTTTTATCATACTGATTTCCGCATCATATTTATTAATAAAACGTCTTTAGGTAGCTTTTTCTCAGCGAAGGATCGAACCCCTGACTCGTTGCGTAGCGGTGTTGTATATTTATTTACCTGCCCTAGGTGTCTCCTTGGGAATTACATTGGCAGCACTGTTCGCTCTCTCAGGGCTAGATTTTATTCGCATATGGGAATAAGTGGCCGAACAGGTAAAATTTTAAAAACTAAAGAAGTTTCTAGTATTCGGGAACACAGTATAAAATGTAAAACTGATGTCACTTTAGACAATTTTAAAATTCTTGGCTGTAATACTTGTCCCAACTCACTTAGAATTTTGGAATCGCTTTACATTAAAACCTTGACCCCTACGCTAAATGTTGACTCATCAGCTGTCCCTTTAAATTTCTTATAATCCCTCCTCCTTCCCCAATTCCTTATAATCCCCCCTTCCCCAATCGCCCTCACCATCTTATCTTATCTTATCTTATCTTATCTTATCTTATGTTTTCTCGTTTTGCCTCTGCTTAAATCAGTCTAGCCTCGGAAATTGCAGTGAAAGGTTAGTTAGTTTCATTATTCCAGTGTACTATTGTTAATTTTTCCAGTGTATTAATTTCACATTTACTATATGTACTGTATTTAAAAATAGCTTCTTAATTTTATATGTAAATCTGTATAACTTAGAATTTAACCCTCTTTTTTCAGTCTTTTAAAATTTGCCTTTATGAATAGGTTATAGAAATTTTCTTTGTCTTGTTTTTCATTCAATTATTGATTTTAATTTCACGTTATTATACAGCCTGAAGATGAGCGTATTGCTCGAAACGTTGCGCATTAAAGAAGACTTTTCATGGCATTTACATTTCTCCTTGTCATTGGATTTCTCCTAAATATTAAATTGAAGCTCTGTAGAAGCAACCCGCATGATTATATATATATATATATATATGTGTATATATATATATATATATATATATAATATGTGTGTGTGTGTGTGTGTGTGTGTGTGTGTATTATATAATTAACATATTCACCGCCAGTATTTTTACAAGTTTTCACCAAATATTTAAACAAAAATTAAAACTAAAGATATCTCTAAACAAAATATACCAAAATAAAGCTTATAATATAATGTATACGCTCATGACGAGATTTCTCGTCTTTGGCGGTGAATTTGTTAATCACCTATAATGCGTTCGTTAATTTTAAGAAAAAGATGGATGTTTTCATTAATGAGAATTTATATCTCATTAATAGCTTATTCGAATTTTACTGCTTTTTAATTGAAAATATAAGTTTCCCATAGAATAAAAAAATAAAATATCATTGATTTAAATTTAATTATTCTTTTTTCTATTTTTTATAATACGAATAATAAAACAAATTTTTTTTTGAAAAGTCTATAATAATAGGAATGACATTTAGCATAAGATGCCAGATATTGTTTCTGCTTAATGTGGAGGGAAAAATCGTGTATTTAATATATATTTACAGGTGTATACCTGAAGATTGATATAAGTATATAATAGGTGAGTATATATTTAAAGGTAAATAAAGTTATATAATTAAATTCTTAATTATTAAGACCTACCCATTATTCATTTGGTTAATCGAATTTTTAGTGCGTTTTAATTGAAAATATAAGTTACCCCTAGAATAAAAAATAAAATGTAATTTATTTAAAATTTAATATTATTTCGTCTTTCAATTTCTATAATACGCCTATAAACAAAATTTGTTTTTTAGTTAAATTGTATTTTTATATATTTGTACATATATTTATATATAAATATATATATATATATATATATATACACACAAACTCAGAATGGTCCCATGAGAAATTTATATGTTAAACACAGACCGTGCATGGAACAAGGAACTCTTCTGAGAAAATTAAATCCACTATAGTCCGAATAAGTAATGGTAAATGACAAATACCATAGTTTTTCTCTTTCATGATGCTAGCCCGACGTGGGCAACGGGTCTCTCGCAAAGAGATCCCATAAATATAGCTTCCCTCACCAGCTATCTGCAAAGCAGACAGGATCCAGCTTTGGGACATGGACCTATATATATATATATATACACTTTTGGAAGATCGGATAATGTGATAAAAGAAGACGATGAAAATGAATACACTCACTGGCATCCTTATTTTTAATACCTTCTGAGAAGATAATGGTATGTATGTCCATTATCTGCTATATTTTTTGAGGCCTTACATGTGTCTGTATGGGTCTATTAGATTAGGTTGTATTTTGTGCTGGTGGTTATAGGTCTGAGGTTGGGACGCTGCTGAGTGTGTTAGACGTTATTCGCTTAATTTCAAGGTTTGTAATGTGGCATTGGGTTGGTTGTAATTATGCTATTGATGTGGCATCGTGCTGCTGCTGGTGGCTGCTAAAGTCTATACTTAGACATTTGATGAGGCATCATGTTGGTGGTAGTCGCTAAAGTCTATAAGTAAGTTATAGTAAGGATATTGTAATTATGGTATTGATGTGGCATCGTGCTACTGTTAGCAGCCCCTAAAGTCTATATACTTAGACGAATGGATGCGGCATGGTGTTGCTGGTGGCCGCTAAGGTTCATAATTATGTTACTGGATTTGAAGTAAGTCGGAAGCGGCGTGTTGCTGGGTATGCCTACCTCTATCCGTTTTATTTTAAGGTTTGGCAACCACCTAACTTCCCTACCCCCTTTCCTAGCCTTGCGCACCTTTTCCAGCAATGTTGCAAATGTTTCAATAGGCTCTATTACCTTTATTTTAAGGTTTGGCAATCCCCTAAACTCCCTACTCCCCTTTCTAGCACTTGCGCACCTTTTTGTGCAATGTTGCATGCAATTGCGGTGCACTCGTACTTTTTGCGCCCATACTACTGCACACATTCGCACACACAAATACACTAACTTCGTGCAGATATAATGAATGAAAGATAAAATAAATTATTATACAGAAACAATGCATTACATAAGATACGCATCATATCC
This sequence comes from Bathynomus jamesi, assembly GCA_023014485.1. Lineage (NCBI taxonomy): Eukaryota > Metazoa > Arthropoda > Malacostraca > Isopoda > Cirolanidae > Bathynomus > Bathynomus jamesi. Next base: position 1,178,877 of record JAJOZX010000605.1, read on the forward strand.
ATATAGGGTTACACAATGTTGGCATTGACGTTTAAATTTGTATTTTAATGGCAAGTAGTCTAATGGGATTATTCTTATCTGAATATGGCGTTGGGAAATTAATTATTATTGGTATTGTTTACCATTTATTTTTTTCTATTATTTCTAAGATTATTTCAGTTTTCATTTGTAATGATAACATTAATTAAACGAAATTTTATTTTATTTTCCAATATTTCTATGCTATTTATTTTCTTATTTTCTTTTGAATAAATTGAAATGAAGCTCAAAGATTTTCAGGCAAAAATCTTTGAGACTCATTTCAATTTTAAAAAAAAATTAAATAAATAACTAGACAGTGGAAAATAAAATAAAGTTGCATTTCATTTAATGCAGTTGATAAAGTGAAGGTATATTTTGAACGTTTTTCTCTTCGTTTTTTCAACATTGAGAAAGTTCTAGAAGGTGGGAGTGCAAGTGCTGAAATGAGTTGGTCAGGGAGTGCACGACTCAAAAAAGTTAGACAACCCTGGTCTAAGGAGATTAATAAGGAAAACTTTCGTTACTGGGGAAATCATGCTAGCACTCCAATAGAGCTTCCATAGAGTGTTCCTAAACTCAACATTTGGGTTGCTGTTAGGTAGTATGGTGTAGTACGTCCCTATTTCCTTGAGAAGGAAATTGGAAAAGCAGTAACAGTAACACAAAATTTATATCGTCAGATGCTACAAGACTCTACTTGCTACAAGTAATTAGTTTGCCCCGTTTTTAAAAGAAAGAGCTGTATAACCCCAGATCCACAGTGGCTTCACGGCCACGGTAAAAACTAACACAACCTTGTTCAACACACAACCTGGTTCACACACGTAACATAATCCTGATGGGGGCTGTTCTTTGCATTATGCCAAATCATACGTGTTTATGTATTTTAATTAAATGCTGCCATTGCTTCGATTGCAAGGGGGCTAGCACCTAAAAAACCTATAATCACGAAAGCGTTATATGTTTCCTTGGGTAGTGAAATATGCACCAGGTTTGTACTAGCTTTCATTCAACCGTAGCGTTATGGTAGCGGCCGGGGCTTCTACTCAAAAGATTTCGACTTCGCAGCTTGGTGGGACTATTTTGGTATCATGCATAATTATGCCTACTTACGAATATGTATCATATACAGTATATGAGGTAAACTTGCCCAGAAAATGCAAAGAGCCCCATAAATTACTAATTAGTAAATTTGTTTTTTGAAATTTTATTTTCCTTTGACGAATTTGTTTCCGTAACTGTACATAATCAAACTTTAAAAGCTGAAAATGCTCTCATAAAAACGTGCAGTCTCATTAAAATAAACAATCTATGACTGGAACATTTCGATCAAATTTTTATCTGCAAAAGCATATGGTTAAAATAGCAACTTTATAAAGAACAGTATCGCATGACTTTGTATTAATTAAAATAATCGATACCTTGACTTTAATCAGGCAGAAGTGATGTTACGCTTTTGTTCTCTGAAAATAGGTCTTATATGCTAAACAGTAAATATACTTGCACTATTTTTAACGAGTGGATTTCGTATCTTTCATTTGAATTAACATATATTTGAAAATAGGTAAAAATTAAACCACTTTAAAGAGCACAATATCATATGAAAAACCACTGATTAAAAAAAATTACATATCGAAAAATTACTAATAGTAACTAATCTAATTGATTTTCATCGAAGCACCACAGGTTTTTTTTTGGTGATTTGGAGCATATGTTAGTTATTGTACGTTATCTTCTTTCGACTTCACACTTCAGTTACTAAAGTGTTTCTCCGGGGTTTTCTTGGTGGGATAGGGGTTCGGATCCCACGCAAAGCCCTGTAGGTCCCTACCGTCATGTCATATGACCTTAGAAGTTACAAAGGAGGTTAAACAGTTAAACCGAACTTTATTCTTATTATACCACATCTTCCAGTAAATAAGATGCACCTTTTATTCATGAAAAGGTCTATAATTTGGCACTTATTTTATATGCAGCAAAAAGTACCTGTAAATATCGTTGCCACCAAAAGGCTACCTTTAATAAATTAATTTACATTTGTAATCCTGTAGTCATATTTTACCTGCACTTGAAAAGTTGATGAATAAAATTTTTAACTTGAAGGGCATTTTCGTTGGTTTCATTGTAGATACTCGTTACCCCCATGTAATGCAGAGGTTCATAATGATTGTAAACCCCGGGATGCGATGCAAGAATCTTGTTTAAAAATGTAGATCCTGACCTCCATGTTGATGCAATAATTATCTAAACAATGAAAATAAAAATTTTAGGAAATTCGATGATGATTTTCCATAACCTGGTTAATAGCAAAACCCAACTCTTACATGGGAAGGAAACGACCTTAATAATGTCCAATGTCTGGACTTTGGAACGTTTATGAACGTTTCAAGCCTAACTGTTACGATGACAAAGAAACAAAAGTGGTCTAATTTTTTTGTACGAGTATGTGACAACGAATTGAAAAAAAAAAAATTAAAAGAAAATTAAATTTGGAGGAGATGGGTTTTACCACATTTTGAAATATCACACTATTATAATTGTGAATGTCAATCAAAATTATGCGTGACAAAATTATTATAATTGGGAATGCATGGCATATCTGCACCATTTTTAAAATATTTTCAACAAATTTTGTCAAATTCTATTACACTATTCGCTGTCCTTAAGAGGAAATTTTAAATTCGAAAGTACTTCTTTTAAGATTTTCTTTTATAAATGCATTAATTAAAAATTAAACATAATAAATTTATGTGCATAAACAAATCACATAACCGAGTAACATTTAAAATAATAACCATTAACATTAGGTGGTATATAGGTTCATACGAGTTAAATCTAGTGGTTTTCCAATAAAAATAATAATAATAATAATTCAAATTTTAGTATTTTACCTGCAGTGAATTGGGACGAGGTCTTTCTGATTCCGGTTTCGATTGCAAAGAATAATCCAAAAGCCTCTTCTTCATTCCTGGTGACAGCTGAAAAGAAAAAACTGATAGTTTCCGCAGTTAATATATATTCCTGTACATATTAAATAAAGATTAATAATATTTATCTATATAAACAACGTATAATAAACATATCTTTATTTAATAGCGCTAGACGTTTCGAAAACTTCTACTGTATTTCCATTTCTCTAGCTAAGTAATACAAAAGAAAAGTTAAGCATTTAAAAATACAGTTAAAAATTACAATTCAAAATAATAATTACTTACAAATACAAAGTTACACTATGACCAACCTGCCTGTCGCGATATCAGACTATAAGTGACAAAGAACGTACAGAAACGGTCAAACGAAAAAGTTGTTTGGTTATACTGTATATAATTAAGTGGAGAAAGAAAGTTCATTCGATGAGGGATTAAGCTTTGGCCACTTTCTGTACTTAAAATTACAAGAAAATTTATATTTAGAATTGCGAGGGGAGAATATTCAAAATTACACACGAGATTTTTCTTCAAATTGCAAGATTACTCGTATACTAAAAATTATAAAAAATTATGCTCAAAACTACGAAAGAAACTATAGTAACGATTGCTCATGCATTTTTTATGAAATTACTTGGAAATACTAAAAATTCCTAATTTTAATAATTCCTGATTTTTAGTAAAAATTATGAAAGAATAAAAATTCGAGATGAGAACACTCAAAATTAAGATATTACATTAAAAATTTTGAGATCATATTTAAAATTACGAGAGAATTATACTCAAATTTGCGGGAGACTATTCAAAATTACATGAAGGAGAAAGAAAATATCAGAAAAGCAGAACGTAGAACATTATTTACACATTACTCATGCATTTTTATCATATTTTATCACATCTAACATAATCACTTAAACGACTGAGAATAATTAGTTTTAATATTCAGTGATTTCTATTATTCAGTATTAGGCCACGTTTCCACCGAACCCGCACAGACCCGCACAGACACAAACTTTTTCCGACCGAATTTTCACTTGGGGAAAAAGTGTTTCCACCAAATCCTGGAAAGCAACAGAAATTTTCTCCAGACGCACTCACGCACGTGTGGTAGAGGGAAGTGATTTTGCTGGTATGCTGCTGTCAAAGCGCAAGAAAAAAACTGCTCGTGCTCTGGTGATGGAGGGAAAAGTTGCAAATGCAAAATGTGAAATTTAAGTTGATACCTACTCTTAAAGAATATCATCCCTTATTATGTCAAATTCAGGAAAACTATGAGAAGTGTATAAACTACCTTCGTATGAAGTTAACGACCTTCCGAATTTTGCTCCACCAATGCTCTGCTGAGCTATAGAGATAGACGACAAACTATCGTGAACCTACAGAGTGTTAACAAAAGTAAATAGACACCATGATGATTGTCCTCAAGAACAAATGGCAAAGCTCATCAATGGAGTGGCAGAACGTGTGTGAGCTTTACATAATGCAAAAGGGAAAGCACCGCAATTCTAAGTATATTAATTCAATAAATCTGTTATTATTTATTGACTTTTATTATCAAATCAAAACTATGGAAAAAACCGAAGGTGTCTATTTACTTTTGTTAATCTTCTATATATCTGCAGAAGAAAGTCTTGTGGTACGCTATGGTAAGCTAGCAAAAACAACGGTATTTGGATGAACCTTTTATTTTTTATTTCATGTCATCAACAATAAGAGAGAACTTTACGTGTACTTATTTTCATTAACACTTTTGGCCACAAGTGATAGGTGTCACACGCCAGTGGTGTAGTGCTGTGGGAACGCGTGGGAAAGGCGTTCCCTTACTTTTTTTGGTAGACGGAACGGCGTTCCCTCACTATTTCAAATAAATCCGAACTTACAAATCTTTAACGTCACGAAATTTTAATTCCCACCCCTAGGAGAAATATGAGAAAGAATCATTAACTGTTTCATTTCTTTTAGCTTCGACTGAGGCAATGCTAGCCTATAAAGATCTGGTGAAACAGTCACCACGGCGTAACAGTTGTTAACTTTTTTTTAGTTAATCATTCCAGTTGTTAGCTATTTTTATTGATTGTACTGGATGTCATATATCTAATGACACTGGAAATACTGCATCTTCAACCTTGGAATATATCCTAATATCCAGTGCATATGACCTCAAAATATCCCTGAAATTGGTCAGATTTCAAAAGATTTCCCGGGGGGCTTACAGTGCCCCAGGACCCCCAGCTGTATGGGCTCGCCGCGCTCGCCATTGTCCCCCCGCATCTGAGTAACACTTTCAAAATGCGTTCCCTCACTTCTTTATTTAGCACTACACCACTGGTCACACCACCAAAGAAGACGCTGTCATTGAGTGCTCTTATTGAACATCTACAGACAGGGCCGCCGAGATAAATTCCCGGGGCCCGGAAAGAGGGGGATAAAATCTAAAAATATTAATAAAGCAAGTGATTAAATAACAGAGAGGAAATATAATTAATGAGCATACATTTCATAGAGGTTTTCATAGTCAAACTGGAACAGATAAAATATTATCTGCGGTCCACCAATGCCCAAAACCGACTGACAGATCTGGGAACCATTGTAATTGAAAGCCAGTTAGCCCGTACTTTAAATTTCATTAGAATCATTACCCACTTTGCTAGAGAGAAGGCAAAGAAAGTACATTTCTAATTACGAAAATCTTGCAGTAAATAATTATCTTGTCTGCATGGACTGGTACTGCATTTGTAAATTGTATGGTGATAGAATTAATATAATTGATTCGAAAAATAAAATGGTCATTTTCCTCTGAGTTGTTTATTCATACTGTATATTTTGAATAGTGACTTGGACATATAATCAGTTTGCTTGTTATGTACACAAAAAAATTCATAATAAAATACTGAGTAAACAGGGGAGGGGGGGGCTATATACCAATCCTTCCCCGGGGCCTGGGGAAACTCTCGGCGGCCCTGTCTACAAACCAACAAATTCAGCAATGGAAATCAGACAGTTTTAGGACACATTTTGGATCGCCTGTAGGTTATTTGCCCTGACAAAATTAAGTGTGTGGCATTTGTAAATAAACAAACCAAACTAAAATCAAGAGTACATTTTATTTCCCTTACCTTCAGTATCCAGTTCTGCAGCACACTCCATCCATAACGCGCAACAGCATCTCAGTTGCTGTATTTGGGATTGTTTTTATCATACAAAGTACTTCTCTTCTGCACAGCAGTAAGTCTTTTTGTCCGCATACTGACGGAACACCCGCAATACAACGGACAAATGCCAGTCACTCCGTGTCTGTACGCGTAGGTGCTTGTCAGTGCAGGTTCAGTGGGAAAGCGGCCTTATTCTAAATTTAGGATAAGGAATTTTGGAAAATTGTTGTGAATATCCTGACTAACTAATGATACCAGACGAAAAGAGTTATAACGAAAGAATTTATATGTATTACGAGCAAATGGCACCGTCTTTAAGAGCGTTGGAGTTCCCCTGGAGGGAACCATAAATGTCCCAACTTCTGGCTCCCCTATTGCTGGTCCCAGGAACACAGGCAAGGGCAGCGGAACAAGTTCTGTTACCACCCATTCGAAATGTCCTGATTCACTTTTCATAAACTTCTGCAACATTCGTGGCCTTTCATCAAATTTGTTGAACACCACCTCTCCTCCTCCAAACCTCACCTTCTCATCTCACCGAAACTCAGGTATCTGATACGAATGACAGCCAGGGCCGCTGAGAGCTGCCCCGGGCCCCAGGGAAGGATTGGTATATGGGCCACCCCCCCTGTTTACTCACTATTTTATTATGAATGTTTCTGTGTACATAACAAGCAAACTGATTATATGTCCAAGTCACTATTCAAAACATACAGTAAGAATAAACAACTCAGAGGAAAATTACCATTTTATTTTTTGAATCAATTACAGTATATTAATTTTATCACCATACAATTTACAAATGCAGTACCAGTCCATGCAGACAAGACAATTGTTTACTGCAAGATTTTCATAATTAGAAATGTACTTTCTTTGCCTTCTCTCTAGCAAAGTAGTAAATGATTCTGATGAAATTTAAAGTACGGGCTAACTGGCTTTCAATTACAATGGTTCCCAGATCTGTCAGTCGGTTTTGGACATTGGTGGACCGCAGATAATATTTTATCTGTTTCAGTTTGACTATGAAAATCTTTATAAAATGTATGTTCATTAATTATATTTCCTCTCTGTTATTTAATCAATTGCTTTATTAATATTTTTAGATTTTATCTCCCCTCTTTCCGGACCCCGGGGATTTATCCCGGCTTCCCCGCCCTCTCGGCGGCCCTGATGACAGCAACCACTTTTCTGTACCCTATTACTTTCTCTATACTCAATTTCATTACAAACGTGGATGTTGCGTATATGTACGAAATAACTTAACTTGCTCTCGTATTCCCGAACTTGAATCTTCCGAATTCTACCCTCTAATGACAATTTACATGCCAATCTCAATATATCTGCGCTGTCTACATTTCTCGTAAATCTACTTACTGACTATCCAAAACTCTGAAATCCCAGGTGAACTAGCTTACAACTTTTCTATCCTGAATGAGCTAGAGCAGAGTGTACAGCATCCAACTGGTATCCCCGATCGCCTTCGAGATGGGCCTGTAGAGGCAAACGAAATTCCTTTCCTCGCCTTTTTGTTTCACAGCTGGAAGTTGTAAACAAGCCTATAAAGCTCAAACACGTGGGCATGGAGAAAGCCCACGGAGGAAACACGGATTTTGTGTTATTTCTCGAAATGCCTGCCAGAGGACGTCACCAAGGCCGACAAAAATGCGAATTCTTTCTCAAATCGTTCTCATTACTTTTTCACTCATTTCCTCTTCACATCTCGATCTCCGACCTTTCGTCACAGAGCGGGCAGCCGGCCTTCAAGACACCATTCAAGCATCAGAAGTAAATCATCACTTGAGGCGACCGACAATTTCATCCCCGCTAGAAGCAACATCACTGCTGAAGATCTACTAACGCCCTTTCGACTAACCCTCATCACTCGTCTTCACCACTGGTAGTCCCAGTCCGCCTTCAGATTCATCTACTTCGAAGCTCAGGTCTGTAAACCTTCTCGTAAGCCACAAGCCCATTTGGCCTACCTTTCTGCCTTCGTGTTAAACAACTCCCGCGCAGCCTACAATCTTCAGTCTTCAGTGTTATCTACGTCAAAATCGCAGGTCTGTAAACCTCTCCTAGGCCACCAGCACTCGGTCTACAGTGTTTTGTAACATCGTGATAGACCATTCGGATTCAACGCTTAAATGTCTACAAATTCTGCCAAATCGGGTAGGCCCTCTTCAAAATATTCTCAATACCGTTCAATTTAATTCTCCCGTTACAAACGCAGTTTAGATCTAATCCGTTTACTGTACCAATACCGTACTTTCATTACTTCAGTTATTATTGGCTTAATTACTTATTATTGTGTGTTCAATACAGCATATCTCATTACCTAGATTAGTGTTTCTTGTCATTATTGTATTCACGTAACTTTTATACTGTATAAACCATTTCTTACTGCTAATAATCAGTCATTGTAATATAGCACAGTTACCGTATACATAATTGTTAATCACTGTCAACAAATAATTCATTTATTTTTTTAATTATACAAAACGCCACAAAGTCATTTCTGTCTCCTTATTATACAGGGTCTACACAAATTATCTTTACAACTTTTATCTCAAATAAAAATATTAGGAAACGAGATACACATATCGTTTTCACACCATGTTTGAGAGAAAATAATAAAGTTTCACGTGATAGTTGTCAGATGTCAGATTATCGTACATGGTGTACACAAATTACGAAATTGGTACGAAATTCCCTTAACATGCATTACCCAAATGGGTCGATTGTCCGTGGGGTCCCATCTCTTGGCCGGCCAGATCACCAGACATAACACCCTGTGACTTTTTTCTATGGGTTTATGTAAAAGACTACGTGTACACAACTCCAGTGGCCAACATCAGAAATGCTGTTGCAAGGGTTGACGTTGAAATGTTGCAGCGTACATGGATGGAGAGAGAATACCGTTTGGACGTCTTATGTGTGACAAATGGTGCCCATGTTTAATGTGTTTGAGGTTATGTGAAACTTTATTACTTTCTTTCTTTCCTAATATTTTTATTTGAGAGAGAAGTTGTAAAGATAATTTGTGCTCACCCTGTATATTGTTTGTTTGGGCTGAATGCCCAGACTGATGACTCAAAGCATTCGCTTCAATTTAATTCATAAATTATAGTAAGCCTAATTTCTAGGCCACTATAAACTGGTGACCTCAAACCATTTTTTTTATTTATTATAGTGAGCCGACACGTAGGCTACTATAGGCCCAACATTCTGGATTTATTCCTAACAACTCATCCTTCTTCTTACTCTGTCAAACCTTTTTCTCCGTTGGGCTCCTCCAACCACAGTCTTATATCTGTTTCCCGTCACATCGCTCCAATCGGCCTTTGGATCCTCCCAAGAGGAGGCGTCTTTGGCACTTTGGCGGGCCAATTGGGAGGCCTTTAGGTGCTAATTCTTTGATTTCCCATGGACTTATTACTTCTTCCGTGACCGAGGCCCTCCGAGTGCGCTGAGCGCATCACGGGTGATTCTCTCTTGCATGGGGAGTACATTCTATATTCTTTTCTTACTACTGATGCAAAAAAGAAAACTTGGTTTAACTTTGCTTCTTCTAATGCTATCCACAACAGAGAGAAGGCTTTCAAAAAGTGTCGTCGCCATCCAACTCCTAACTCTCACTCTGCTTATATTTCTGCCCGGAATCTTGCAAAATCTTTTCTTAAACTCGGTAAAAATTCCTTGAGCAAAGTAAAAGTTATCCAGTTTTAATTTTTGGCACCGAGTCGGAAACCTCTCCAACAACTTTACTTCTTCTTTCCCTCCTGTTTTACATACTAAAGGCTCAGTTGCCCTTTATTCTTCGAATAAAGCTGAACACTTCGCTCAGAATTTCGCAACCAAATCAACCCTTGGATATTTCACCGCTGTTCCTCCGTCTCTTCCCCTGCCTTTCTAAAGCTTTTGACTCTATCTTTAATACAAAGATTCTTAAACACCTCTCTATTCAAAAAAACGCTCTCCTGCGACCTTGCATATCTCTCTGACTCCTGGTCATCTTCCTTTCGGGATTTCGGTGAAAAACTTGCTATTGCGCTAGACATGTCAAAACCTTTTGATAAAGTTTGGCACAAATCCTTAATTTCGAAACTACCCTCCTTCGGTTTCTATCCTTCTATCTGTGCATTCATCTCTGATTTCCTTTCTGTTTTTCTTCTAAAGCTATTAATAGTTGTGTTCCTCAGGGCTCTGTTCTGTCACCCACTCTCTTCCTTTTATTAATCAATGATCTTTTAATTCGTACTTCCTGTCTTATCCACTTTTATGCTGATGATTCCACCTTTCACATCCCCACCCGCTCACAAAACATCTCATTCTACAATCTCTTATTGTGTCTAATCGCCACAGTCTATCCCCTTATCTTCGACAATGCACAACTCAGTTCTTCCTCTTTTCTTAACATTCAGATTACACATACTCTCTTTCTGAAACAGCTTCTAAGAGTTTAGGTGTGCTGTACCGGCTCCGCAGTTTCTTCACCCCGACTCATTTGCTATCATTATACAGGGTGTCCCAGAATTAACTATCTATTTCAATGAAATCGGACAAATTTAATAAAAACTGACATAATTTTGTGTTTATTACTAAATTATGATACAAAAACAAATAGATTTATAAATCATAAGTCAAAACTTTATTGAGAAGTTTCAACATGTGCACCGTCTGTATCTGCAAATTTCAAATCATCCTCAGCGCTGCGAAACACATTTTGAAGCATTTCAGGTGTTATCTCCCGCACTGCCAACTGGATGCGTTCTTAAGTCAGCTAAACTATTGATCTTTTGGCGATAAACCTTTGTTTTTATGAACCCCATGCAAAGAATCCAGGTGTCAAATCCGGAGAACGCGGAGCCAAGGTCGGGTCCTCACGTCCAATCCACCGATTCGGAAGGCGTCTGTTGAGTATTCTCGAACAATTAGAGCATAATGACATGGTGCTCCATCTTGTTGAAACACAACATTATCAAGAATGCCATCATCAAGAAGCTGTGGTTCGAGAAACTGCTGAAGCATATCAAGTTAGACGGTACCTGTTACAGTTGCTTTCGCAAAGAAGAATCGGCCATAAATTTTGGATTTGGTCATTCCAAGCCACACGTTAACTTTTGGAGAGTCTCTTTGCCATTCTAAAAATAAAACTATGAAAAACTATGAAAAAATTATGAAAATAAAATTATGAAAAAACTTTAGAAATTTATACATTTTTAGCACATATTAAACATGATAAACATAAATAAAAGTGTGTTTTTAAAAAATTTGTCCGATTTCATTGAAATAGATAGTTAATTCTGGGACACCCTGTACAGGAGTGTTGTCCGCCAACTTAACCGGATGGAATCAAAGCTTTTCATCTCATCTATTTCCCGCCTCTTATTGACTGTCTTCAATCCCTCTCTATTCTCCTCACCACATTGTTTCTTTACTCTCTCTTCAACTGCACGTCTCCTCCTTTAACCCTTCCCAGCCGGCTATACTTGTTTAAAAACATCTTTCGCAGACGGTTATATCATATCTTCGTAAATGTTAAATTAAATATAAAATTTCAATAATACGAGGACCACTCAATATATTTTTCCCCACCTTTTTTTTATTTCCAAGTTTCCTTGTAGGTTCCAGAAATTTTGTACAGAAGTAGTTACATACGTTTTTAATAACAAGTTTTTATTTTTCCACATAGTCTCCATCCTTTTCTATGGCTTTCCTCCACCTCGAAACAAGAGCCTTTATTCCTTGCTGGCAAAAGTCCGCTGGGTTCCGCTGGAACCACCTCTTAACCTCCTCAACAACCTCATCGTCACTTTGAAACTTTCTTCCACGAATAGCATCCTTCATTGGCCCAAACAAATGGACGCCTGAAGGCGCCAGCTCCGGGCTGTATGGACGATGGGCACAGTCAAACGCATTTTTGTGATAGCCTCTCTTGTTTGCAAAATGTTGTGTGGTCTTGCGTTATCGTGCAAAAGAAGGACGTCTTCCAGTTTTCTCTCCGGTCGAACTCGCTTTATACGTTTCTGGAGTCTCTGTGGGGTAAAAATATATGCCTCTGAGTTGATTGTTTGTCCTTTCATAATGTTCACCAGAATCACCTCTTTCATGTCGCAGAAGATGGTGGCCATAACCTTTCCTGCAGAGTGAGCCATTTTGAACTTTTTCTTGCGTGGGGAGTCTGCGTGATGTCACTCCATGGATTGGCGTTTTGTTTCAGGTTCAAAGTGGTGTACCCAAGTCTCATCCCCAGTCACAATTCGTGAAAGTAAGTCATCCCCTTCTGTCTCGTATCGAACCAACGACTCAGAAGCAATTTCTTTTCTTTGGGTTTTGTGATCTTCAGTCAGTTCGCGAGAAACAAACCGTGAACACACTTTTGAGTATCCCAGTTGCTGAATTATCGTATTCACACTTCCTTCACTAATTCCTAGCTCCAGCGATAGCTCCTTGTATGTGACACAACGATTTGATCGAATGATGCTGTTAGCACGTTGCACAGTGTGAGATGTCACAGCCGATGCCGGGCGACCGCTGCGTGGCTCATCATCGAGGCTGGCTCTCCCTCTCTCCGATGATCTCACGCGTTTAGACCAGCGTCCACCTGTCCTTCGATCAACAACAGCATCTCCGTAAACGTTTTGTAGACGTTTGTGAATATTTCCAACTGTTTCCTTCTCTCTGGTTAAGAACTCGAAAACAGTTCTCTGTTTACGAAGCACATCACTGTCAGACGCTATTTTCGAAACTGCGTTAACCGTCGGTTTTATACAAGGGGGTTTAAAAGCGGTTTTATACAAGGAGGGGAGGTTCAAAGTGGAAAAATCCGGTTATGTGAAGCGCAGAAAGTTCAAACTTACGGCCCAAAAGACATTTCAGTCCCATGGCCTATTATTTAGCTAAGAAAAAAGAATGTGACAAACTATATTGAGTGCCCCTATTATATGTAGACGTAGACGGATACCATTTGGTAACTCCCGGCGGGAAAAGGTTAAGGAGAGCTTGCAGTACCAAACCTTCGAAACATTCTCATCCTTTTTTTGTCCAACTCTCTGACGCAAGGTTTACTCGGTATTCTCAATCTTTCATCTACTCGACCGGTCTATGACCTCTAATCTTCCAAACACATAATGTACAAGCATCTCAAAAACTGTGGACCTTGATTTCGGTTCTCTTCTTCTCTTTCTTTTCGGGGTGCAGGATTTTTTTCGGGCGTTCGGCCTTTGGTTCTTCCTTAATTAAAAAAATTAAATTACCTTTAGGTATATATGTAATATGTATGTATGTATGTATGTATGAATATATGTATATAGAAATATAATGATGAGTATATAGAATATTTACTTTACCTTGGAATCCCACTGATCGCCAAGATGTATTAATCCTCTTAATAGTCTGTAGCCACCCCTTGACATCCACACATGTACGAACAACACGAAATTTGCTAGAACAATTGAACAGAAAATGATCTTCAGCAAGGTCAATCTCAGGCGTTGCATCCGTTTTGAACTGTTCATACGACACGTGGGAAGCTTTGATTTCATTGTATTACCTTCAAAACGTGAAGTCAGTTTACTGAAACAAAATGAGCATTCAATTCACTGGCCAACGAGTATTTTTCATCAGATATAATTATGGGTGGGCTAGATAGCTGTTGGGACGCTGATTCCAAATCTGTTTTCGGTTTTCCTCTAGCACGTCTAGTTTTCGAGATGAGACCGATCATAATATATATAATAAATATAATATATACAGTATATAATATGCATATAACTATATATAATATACTATATAATACTATATATACAATATATAATATGCGTCCTTTATATAATATAATAATATATATAATATGAGTCCTTTATACATGTAGCGGAGTATTTTGTCGTTGCAGCTTAGGTGTAGGTTTTTGCTTTACCCTTTCTGTACCCTCATGTATGGCATTTTGTCGTTTCAACTTAGGCTTTCCGCAGGTTGTCTTGTGGTATTTTACGTGAGAGCAGTTGCTGGCCACAAATTTGCAAACGTTACACATGTACACCCATTTATTCTTTGGCGTAACAGTCACATGTCTAGTTGTGTGTTGTGTTTTGTTTTGTGTCGCCCACTTACACACTTTATTTTTTTAGGTGAATTACATCAACCCACTCATCGATCATCATGCCTCGAAAGTATAAAAATCACCCCGACAATTTCTGTTACGTGTGCGGCTCGTTCGCGACTAAATCACAACGGCGTACAATCACGATGGATGTTCCGAAAACTTACCGGTTATACTTCGGCTATCTACTAGGCGACCAAGATAAGGCGTGGGCGCCACATGTTATCTGTACCGCTTGTTCGAATGAATTACGTGACTGGTTGAACCAAAGGAAAAAGTCGATGCCAATCGCTATGGGCGATTGTTACTTTTGCAATGTTAACATAACTGGATTCTCCTTGAAGAACAAGTTATCCGAACGTAGACTCCGCGATCAGACCGATCCCTCACGATGACACGATGCCGATTCCGGTACCTCCACAGCATAGACTCGATTCTTTAGAAGACGAAAGGGAATCCGACGAAGGTGCGATTGACGGAGATGCGGGACCTTCGGCCGATCTTGACTACACACCTGACGAAGAATCGGAGCCGGAGAGGCTTACCCAAAACGAGTTGAATGACCTCATTAGAGACCTAGCCCCCTCGAAAGAGAAATCAGAACTTCTCTCCTCGAGACTCAAGCAGAAACACTTACTTGAGAAGAACGTCCGAGTGTGACACTATCGAAAACGTAACCATAATTTGGCGACATTCTTTAGAGTAGACGGTCAGCTCTGCTATTGCTATGATATCAATGGACTTTTCGAGAACTTGTCACAGGTACACACACCATCTGAGTGGCGCCTCTTTATTGATTCCTCACAGCGAAGCTTGAAAGCGGTTCTCCTGCATAACGGAAACTTAAAGCCGTCCATCTCGCTCGCCCACTCCCTTCATCTGAAGGAGACGTACGATAACATGAATATACTACTCGAAGCAATCCAATACAGCACTCATCAATGGAATATCTGTGGTGATCTCAAAGTCATTGGTATGTTAATGGGCATGCAAGGAGGGTTCACGAAATACTGTTGTTTCCTATGCCTATGGGACAGCTGTGCTACCGCGGATCATTACATCAGACGTGACTGGCATCAAAGAAGCACATACGAGCCAGGAACGGGCAGTGTCCAGTGTGTTCCTTTAGTTGATCCAAAGAAGATTTTCCTGCCACCTCTCCACATTAAGCTCGGCTTAATGAAAAATTTTGTGAAAACGATGGGAAGGCGAATTCGAAAGGGTTTCGTTACCTTGTTGAGAAATTTGCAAACATCAGTGCCGCGAAATTTAAGGAGAGAATCTTTGTGGAGCCTGAATGCCTTAGAACTATGTAAAAGCATGACAGGCTTTCAAATTGATTTGTAGAAACTTCTTGGGTAACCACAAGTCTCCCGCATACAAAGATGGAGTTCAGAAACTGCTCGATGCATATCAAGAAATGGGCTGTCGCATGTCCTTGAAAATACATTTTTTACATTCGCATCTAGATTTCTTTCCCGAAAACCTTGGCGCGGTGAGTGACGAACAGGGGAAACGCTTCCATCAAGATATCCAGTCACTGGAAAATCGCTACCAAGGTTTCTGGAACGAAAGTATACTGGCAGACTGCTGGATGTTGTACCCCGACGATCCAGACAAGGTTTACAAAAGAAAATCGAACTCGCAACGTTTTTAGGTTGGTGTACATTTCTTTTTATGAATAAAGTTGTACTGTTACGATAAATTGTGCTGAAATTAACACCAGTCATATCGTACTCGCAGCGTTTTTAGGTTGGTGTACACTTTTTTTTATGAATAAAGTTGTACTTTTATGAGAAATTGTGCTGAAATTAACACCAGTCACATTTCGATAACTAGATGTGCTAGAGGAAAGCCGAAAACAGATTTGGAATCAGCGTACACGATTGGTCTAGAAAAGTATGTACATATCTTTGATGAGAGAAGAAAGTTCGACCAGTCGAATTATGTGCAATTTGGGTTTAGAGATGGACATACAACGGAAGGAAGATGCCATAAACATGCTGTTAGAAAATGTGTATCAGAATTTAAACAGCAAAAAACATACAACCTTGATCTTCTTCAACTTGTCAATAACATTTCATACACTTTCGCATGAAATCTTATTGAATAAACTTCATATATATAAAATAAGAGGAAATATATTCTCGATTGGTCTAAATCATATCTGTCAAATCGCCATCAGTACATCAGATTAAAAGACAATTTATCTGACAAGTCAGGGCAATAAGGATGGAATACAACAATGAAGAAAACGTGTATCTTGTATCGTGGGCTATTTCTTCTAATAACTGTGAAGAAAGTTTGAGTTTATTTCAAGAAAAATATAGTAAACGACCACCAAATGCAACCACTCTTCGATACTGTAAGCTCAAACTTTTGGAAAAAGGGAGCCTGGTAAAAGATCGTCCAAGAAACGGAAGGCCAGTAACGGCCAATGGAGACAATAACAAAGCAAATGTTCTCGCCACTTTTCAAGTCGATCCAACAATTTCAATGAGAAAAGTCGCAGAGGAATTGGGTATTTCCATATTTTCAGTAGCAAAAGTGTTAAAATCACAGGGCTACCACAATTGCAAATCCATTTACTCTCAGCTCATATACGACGATGATTCTGATAGACGGCTGCAGTTTGCTGAAACAATGAGACAAAACTTCAACAATGATAAGAATTTCTTTGGAAAGATTAAATTTTTAGATGAATGTCTCTTCGGTTTAACGAGTAAAGGAAACAAACACAACGTTCACTACTGGGTGAAAAAAATCCCAAAACGATTGGGTAAGTCGGTTAAAACGGCTACACTAACAGTTTGGGCGTGCATTGGGTATACAGGACTCGTTTCCTTTCACATATCGAGACGAGGGATACGAAGGATGGAAAACGTTATTGCCAGGTACCGAGAGACAAAGATTTGCCACAATTTACTAATGGCGTTGGCAGGAATTGGCTTCATGAACGTGATGGAGCGCCGCCACATTACTCTGTAGCTGCCCATGAGATTCTGGGTACGAACCTTGAAGGAAGATGACTTGGGCGGGGAGGTCCCATCGAGCAGCCAGCCAGATCACCTGATTTAAACGCATGTGATTTCTGTCTTTGGGTTTATTTGCGTGAAAAACTACACTCCTGGTTTGATTGATCTAAATGCGAATGCCTTTGGCCGCAGAATAGATGCACAACTGAAAAGGAACCCATTGGATATGTTCAGAAGAACAATGAAGAGTTTCAGAGAGAGAATCCACAAATGTATTATAGTGGATGGGAGAACTCTTTGAAGATTAAATTGCAATTTAACAAAATATTTTCATGAATAAAAAACTCCCTTATGTGGCATATGTTTCCAGTTATCAAAATCAGGAACAGGCAAAATCAGGCAAAATCTGCTACTGCCATTTTTACCGTAGTAATCAATTTTGTAATCGACTATTTAAAATATGCTAATTTCATTCAGCACCTTTAATTCCGCAAACTATTCTTTTTTGTATACGTTTATATTTTTTATTAGGCAGCATTTATTTTCTTATAAATATATTGTACAATAAATCATTTAATTTAAAATTATGTAACATTTTGTAAACTTCATATTGTATTTATTACTACTTTTATATTATTATTTTTTGTGGTCACTATGCACTCGGTGGTGTAGTAGTTAGCGTCGCTGACTACGAATCTATCGGCAACGGGATCGAGACCCGGTAACGGCATGCGGCACGAGTAGTATGGCCGCAAAATGGGAGAGTGCAAGTTGCAATTGCAATGTTGATCAATGGTGCAAAGGGGGTGGAGTAATGTTGCAAAGGGGTGCGGTTATGCAACAAGTTGCATGAATGGGGTGGGGGAATGGGGGATGGGCTATGCAACAAGGGGTGGGGGTAACCCCCAAGTTGCATGAAGGGGAGCTTTTGGGAAGAGGGAGGATGACCACTCCCAAAAGGGTGACCCTGACGTAAACCCTAACTTTGGAGGAGAAGGTGGGATGTCCTCACCCCCCAAAGAGGTATCCCTAACCTAAGAAGGTAAACCTTAACCTAAGAAGGAGAGAGGAAGAGAGACCATGCTTTCGCCTGGACCGCCAGACGCATAATGGCGCAGCATCAGCTGGAAGGCAAGCTTTTGGCTTAGAGGGGGTTGCCAGATAGCATTATTTATTTTCATTATAGAGGGGTTGCCAGATAACATTATTTATTTTAATTTTTTATATATGGATGGGTTGTCAGATAGCACTATTTATTTCATTTAGTTATATATGGAGGGGTTATTAGAGAACACTATTTATTTTAATTATTTATTTATTAAAGGCAAGAGAGAGATGTTCTAAATATTTAGAGGGGGTTGCCAGGTAGTACTATTTGATTATTTGTAGAGATGTCACCACACACACACACACACACACACACACACACACATACACACTGTATAACTTTAAGGAATGGTCAAAAAGCTCATAAAGAAACGTTCCCAGCCGTGTATATATATATATATATATATATATATATATTATTAAAGGCAGTATTAAGAGAGTAATTCATTTGACCCATATTAGAAATGTTCAGTTTTCCCTTATATATAAAACCAATAACCTCACAGTTATTTCTATCGTTTATATACCCGTACAATCGTTGGAAATGTTTGACCGGTAACGCCACCACTATGATGGCGCTTTTATATATGGAGAGGCGGACAGATATTAATTAGATGTCCCCGTATATCATTAAAGACAGATGTTCCAAACAACAGTTATTTAACTCGCACGTTAACTGAACGGCTATTTATTTTGGCATCTTTCAAACAAATCCAATTAAAATAAACCCCTGCTCTTTCAAACCAAAATGGGGATAATAAAACAAAAGTACATCATTCTGTTCATTTAGACGAATTAATGAAATAATTCATGAAATATATGAGAAATAAATATACATTCAAAATAGTTCAGAAGAACTCTATACACACTTTAAACGATATATAATAATATTATTACAGGAGAAATCTATATACACATTTATATTAAATAATAAAATTTTAAAAATATAGAAAATAATTGAGGGGTCGCGCGTCTTAAGGTACCTAAGCGCCAAAATTAAAATTCGCTAGAAATCGCCTCCAAAGTTCAGCAATATTCTGGCAATAGTATCTCTGTTATTAATTGAGCTAGAACGTTCATTTTTGGCTAAATTAGATTTCTAAGTATGCTAATGAAGATGTTGATGAGTTTTTGGAATAGATTTTCATATTTTATATTTTATATATATGTTAACCCCTCCGTCTATGGCCCTGGGGTGGTTCGGATCGACTGGGGTTCTGGTTAGGAGGCAAGCAACGGATGTGTGACTTGAAGTGGTTTTCTTCTATGTTACTCTCCGAGTTCTTCTATAGTGGCTCGGAGGACTCTGGTAGATTTGCAATCTAAATGCTGAAGGTTCCGGATTCTTCTTATAGCGTATCCGGAAAGTTTTCTAAGTTTTCTGAAGAGAGCAAGGCTCGAAGGATAATAAAAACTAGCTTCAACTGTAATTTACTGCTAAAATGTACAGGTAGTGCTCAGCCTCTGAATTAGCTTCTGATGAATGCCAATGGAATAATTTTAATGGGTTTATATACCCAAAAACTGCTAACATTATTATTATTAAATGCTAAGAAGGCTGTATTATTTTTGCACAATATTTAAAATAAGTAAATTTTTAGCTGTGGTAAGGCTTGAACGAGTAAACAAAATATTTGAAGACGAAACCATATTTTTATCTTAAACCGCGACTTTTCAGATCTGATGTTATCATGATCTGCCAAGTTAACTAAAAGTGGAAATCGGACTATGCATCTTTACACTAAAATATGCATATGAGTGAAATTTTAAGGTTTAAGATGTACAATTTTAATGCTTAGGCAAGACATGATCTCATTGTTTATAACGAAAGAGAGTGTATACAAAATGTGAACATTGCAAAGCTTAAACAGGATTCCTTATTAAGCGAAATCTAAAAAAATGATTATGAGATTTTAAAAAACAACAGGTCACCAATTATTTAGCAAAGTAGAAAGCAAATCAAAAATTTTATCCAAACTCGCGTTGGGCGATTTTGGTCCTTATGTAAAAATGAATACACACACGTACATACATATGAGTATAGGCATTATATAAAGTTAAATATATAAGAATATACAGAATTATATAAATACATGAACCATATAACACATGAATTTTTAAAATGGATACTTTTTCTTACAATGGATACAGAGACTATATAAATGAATACAAGAATTACATGAAGGATAAGATAATATAGGAATATGGGAATTATTTATGGTTCATTTTTACAGGGCTCTTCCCTCTAGAATGATATTAATATAATAACGTAACAGCCTAACTAATGCTAACTAGATGATAACTATTGGTTTTATAATACAGATTTATATATACAACATAAGTCGGGTGGTTAAGTCTAGTTCACGTGGTCTGGGTACGCACTCTTGGTCGTGCATAAATAGTTTCATGTTCCGTGTCACTTGGTTTTCTTTGTTCCCAGAATGATCTTTTCACCACAAATATACCGAGGATAATAGCACATACAATAATGATACTAACGGCAGATGTTGAGAAAATGGTTACCGGTTGTAGTATTTGTAAGAGATTATTTTGGTTATCATCAGAAATTTTAAACCGGCTCAATTGATCATTCCATTCAGGGGCATGTAGTTCGGGTAGGATGGTTACAGGTTTTATGGAGAGATTTAAGATCTCTATGACGGGTTTAAATTTAATTTGCGACGGAATGGGTATGAGTTATTAAGGGTAACCTTATACGGGTTGTATATTTGGAGGGCTTTTGAACGCAAGGAGCAACCAATTGGTAGCCGAATAACCATAGGGATTGTAATGAGGGAATAATTCGATGGACACTCGAGGGTAGCGGCAGTCCTGTTCGCGAAGGAAACCCAGATGTCTGGTCCAATTCGTAGTTGGATGGTTTTAGGGGAATGAAATTTTTTAAATGAACATACGGGGGCATGCCGGTCACGAATTAAATCGATAAAGCAAGACCTAGTGGGAAGAATAACTGGTTTGAGTGGAGGGCAGATGAGTTGTTTATTTGGTTGCGGGAATCGGCAATGCCGGACGTCGCTATCTGACATCATAGAATAAGCTGATAGATCTTTGGTGAGGAAAAGGTAAGGTGGTACGGTGGGTAAATACAATCGATAGACATTAGAGTTATTTTGGTAGGGTGTTGGGAAAGGGTGAAATTTATATACGTCATAAGTGAGGAATCGAAAAATGGTATAATTATGAGGTATGTGTAGGGGCGTGGTCCATGTACAGTCCAGGTGTATTCTAGAAATTGAGGGTAATTAGTGTGGTTGAGTGGGAATATGGGTGATAATTTTAATTGTGACTGGGCGGTGTGAATCAAGGACTGAGTATTTCCCATGGTATTAGGGTGGAAAGAGTGATTTTTCCATGGGCTAGCTGGGTTGCACGCAAAACCTTGGAATGAATCGTAGTTATTCGTTGTAAGTATTTATCGATTAGGGTTACTTGTAGGTTCATTATCTCTATTAATTCTATATATCTTTTGTGTTCTTTGTATTGAGCTAACATGGATTCAAGGTATGTGAATCTGTCCGAAAGGGAGTGGAGGAAGCGATTGTTTTCGTGTAATGACCTAATAGTTTGTTCTAACATGTGTCCATTATATTGTCGATTTCGCGCGAAGAGATTCAATTTAAGTTCAATTCTTTTAATATCTTCTTCGGTTGCTAATCCGAATAAACCTTTGAACAGTTTCCCTCCTATATCTATCAGTCCCCTTTTACTTCTTTGGTTAAAGTTTTCTGAATTTTTAGTTTCAGTTTGTATCCATGGTAAGGCTAATATTTCTGATAGGGCGCGTGCTGTAGTTTGAATATTTTCGAGGGTATTTTCTAACAGAACGCGACTAATCTGATCTTTTCCTTGGAAAGAATTCTGGACTTTACTTTCAAACGTTTTTAATTGGGTTTGTATCTGAAGGAGATTGATTTTAATTCTAGCAGGGGGTTGCAAATTTATATAAAGGTCTGCATGCCCTTTCAAAAATTTACCTTCTGCAAGTTTTTCTATAACAACTCCGGTAGAAATTTTAATGCTAGGTCTACAAGAGTAAATAATTTGGAAAATTATAAGGGGGACAATTTTATTCATTTCTACGCCTTAAGTTATACGGAGCTGGGGGTAGTTGTGTGGATACTTGTGTGGATACTTGTGTTGTGGGCGAAGGGGTCGGCCTCGTTTTGGTGGCAATGGGGGTCGACCGTTGAGCTCGGATTCTGAGCGGGTTCGTTTCTTATGTGAAGGTTCTTATTAATGTTCTAATTAGGTCTGCTTGACCGATCTTAATTCATGGAATGATCACTTAAGGGGTTTTCCTAACTACACTATCTAAAAAAAATAATGCACAACAATTTGCCTAACTCGGGGAAAATTTGAAAAGATTGCAAACAAAAATAAAAATGTAAACAAAATTTCACTCAAATGTACGTGATGGTATGGTAATACTATGTTTGGTACATTAAATAAAATTATACTATACTAACTAGAATAGTAAAAATAACTGAAAATAACTGTGACAATACTGTTTTCAATAAAAAGAGTGTATCACTGGTGTCTGAAGTGTTCACTGTGTTTTTTGTTAATTCTGGCTCAATACTAAATATTAATTGTTAATAATAATGACTTTTCAAATGTTTAGAAATTATTTTAAAAAAGTTTTGTACTTAACAAGATTCCTACGGCGAAATCCTTTGAGGTGTGTCCTGAAGACGTGTCTGGCTGGCCACTTGTTCCTAGATGAAAAGTAGGCGTGAAGAACTTGGAGTCGTAACGCACCGGTTCAAGGGTGGATGTGACGAACTAGAAGTCGTGACACGCCGGTCAACTGGGTGTTGGTTCTGGTTCCAGAGTCTGGAAGACTGGAAGAATCCTGGAGTCGTGAAGATCCTGGTTAAAGGGTCGCCAGTTGTTAACCCCTCCGTCTATGGCCCTGGGGTGGTTCGGATCGACGGGGGTTCTGGTTAGGAGGCAAGCAACGGATGTGTGACTTGAAGTGGTTTTCTTCTATGTTACTCTCCGAGTTCTTCTATAGTGGCTCGGAGGACTCTGGTAGATTTGCAATCTAAATGCTGAAGGTTCCGGATTCTTCTTATAGCGTATCCGGAAAGTTTTCTAAGTTTTTCTGAAGAGAGCAAGGCTCGAAGGATAAGGTAAAAACTAGCTTCAACTGTAATTTTACTGTTAAAATGTACAGGTAGTGCTCAGCCTCTGAATTAGCTTCTGAATTAGCTTCTGAATGCCAATGGAATAATTTTAATGGGTTTATATACCCAAAAACTGCTAACATTATTATTATTAAATGCTAAGAAGGCTGTATTATTTTTGCACAATATTTAAAAATAAGTAAATTTTTTAGCTGTGGTAAGGCTTGAACGAGTAAACAAAATATTTGAAGACGAAACCATATTTTTATCTTAAACCGCGACTTTTCAGATCTGATGTTATCATGATCTGCCAAGTTAACTAAAAGTGGAAATCGGACTATGCATCTTTACACTAAAATATGCATATGAGTGAAATTTTAAGGTTTAAGATGTACAATTTTAATGCTTAGGCAAGACATGATCTCATTGTTTATAACGAAAGAGAGTGTATACAAAATGTGAACATTGCAAAGCTTAACAGGATTCCTTATTAAGCGAAATCTAAAAAAATGATTATGAGATTTTAAAAAACAACAGGTCACCAATTATTTAGCAAAGTAGAAAGCAAATCAAAAATTTTATCCAAACTCGCGTTGGGCGATTTTGGTCCTTATGTAAAAATGAATACACACACGTACATACATATGAGTATAGGCATTATATAAAGTTAAATATATAAGAATATACAGAATTATATAAATACATGAACCATATAACACATGAATTTTTAAAATGGATACTTTTTCTTACAATGGATACAGAGACTATATAAATGAATACAAGAATTACATGAAGGATAAGATAATATAGGAATATGGGAATTATTTATGGTTCATTTTTACATATATATATATTTTTTTATTTTTTATTTTCTTATTATGCCGAACTTTGGGTACGGAGCCCAGCTGGCGATAGAGGTGAAAAAAGTAGTTCGCTTCATAAGGTTTTCAACCATACTTCTCGTGTCGTAAGGTCATTATAACCCAAACCACGCGATAGAGGAAGGGTGAAAATAGTGATATCCATCAAAAACACGTTTTCGCCTGTGGTGGCGCTTAGGTACCTTAAGACGCGCGACCCCTCAATTATACATTCAAAAATTACTTGTATGTTTCGAAATAGCCCAAGAGAAGATGAAGAGTGAGAGAAGGGATAAACGAGAAATGGTTCCTTCCTATGAGACGATCAACCGCAAACCAACGGTATGGGAGCAGCGTAAAAACACCAAATGTGAAAGTCGTAGTTGAAGCGGAGAAGAGGGAATGTAAGATAAATAAAGATAAAAAGAAATTGTTCGAGGGTTAATTAGCCTCTTTCGTAACAACTATAAGGTTATATGATGCATGCCTCACACACACACACACACACACACACACACACACACACACACACACACTGTACAACTTCTAATATATATATAATATATATATATATATATATATATAAGCACACCGGACAAAAAATTAGTCACCCCTCTCAGAATGTACCTAATAACGTGTGACGGCGCCTCTGGCCTTGATAACCGCACGAATCCGGCGAGGCAGAGACTCTACGAGGTTGTGCATGTACTGAACATCGATTTGCTGCCACTCGTTCATCAGCCGGTCTCGAAGTTCCGCCAGAGTCCGTGGGTGTCTATTTCTGCGCTTCACTTTCTGTTTCCAGCCTGAACAACACCTTCGACGCATTCAGGATTAAAGGCTTTATTGGACCTGCGATGTACTCGTCGCCTCCCATCATTGGAGAGCAAACAAAAACGGGACTCATCGGACCAAATTACACGTTTCCAATCTGCCGCAGTCCGGTTTTTGTGCCTCTGAGCCCATTTATAACGTGCCAATTTGTGACTTGCTGTTAACAGCGGCCTCTTCCGTGGTACCCTGCTCCAGATGTCCATCGCATGCAGTTCTCGTCGCAATGTCCGTTCTGAAATTGGTCGCTGGAGAACCTCATTGGTTTCTTGGAGCAATTGTTCTCTGGTTTGAAAACGATTTGCAGTTACTAGACGAGAAACATGGCGGCGGCCCCTATTGTCGAGAATTGTTTTCCGGCCACAGTTATGCCGTCGATTGTCAGTTGATTGCGAACTACACCACTCTTTGTAAACTCGCTGGACAGTACGCGTTGACACACCAACAAATTGGGCTACTTTAGACATTTTGTGTCCGTGGGCTCTGCCAAACACGATGGCTCCTTTTTGCCACTGAGTAACGTCTGCCTCACGACCCATTTTGCAGACTATATCCAACACACACTTTGTTCTTCACCACCTCACGAAACAGATCTGATCCTGTGTGCTACGTCACCGCTACTTGTCACTTACCAATGATACATCAGCGCCCTCTGTGTGACCTTGAACTTCCTATTATCGGTGCTATTAGGGGTGACTAATTTTTTGTCCGGTGTGCTTATATATATATATATATATTATCACAGGTAAGGTAATAAGCCGAAGCGTCTTTTTTCTGGAAGTAAGCAGCTCGTAGATAATCATATTGTGGAACATCACGGCTTTTAGCCGCCACATACTTGGTCATAAAAAGATTTTCCAATACGACTCTTACATAATTTTCAAATAAATTTAACTCTTAAGCATCACTCTCTCTAATACGATTTTGCTCTAAATATTTATTCTCATATAATATTTATAATGTTTATTGTCATCTGATTTATCCAATCTTAATTAACATAATTCGCTTCTTTTTATAAAAACTTTGTAAAAGTGTACACCAAATCTGGGTGCATGATTCATCAGGAGCAAGAAGATGATGTATGTGCACGTAAATGACACACACACACCACACACAAAGAGAGAGAGAGAGAGAGAGAGAGAGAGAGAGAGAGAGAGAGAGAGAGAGGGCTCTTTCTCCACATACACTTATACCGCATATTCCAAATGATTCATTCATGTATTCATTATCGCCGAATGAAAAAAAAAGATACACTTTTAAAGAACGTACGATAATATCTCCCATGTACCAACCAATCAATCAACCAAAGTTGTTTATACTCGTACTAATAGCCAACAATGTACACAAGACATCCACTTATCCCTCGACAACGTTTCTTTATATACTGTATTATTATTATTACCACATTAAACGAAGAATAAGTGCTATGTCACGTTTGAGAACTGGACCATTCCATATTGGCTTTATTTACAATCGTGATAAAACCATAGGAAGCTTATGACATTATTGTTAATGCTATTTCTCTTTATCTATCTATCTATCTATCTATCTATCTATCTATATATGGTTGTGACATATATATATATATATATATATATATATATGGTTGTGACATATATATATATATATGGTTGTGACATATATATATATATATATATATATATATATATATATATAATATATGGTTGTGACATATATATATATATATGTCACAACCATGCGACCTACCATTTCTATGGTTGAGCAGTATTCATGTTTGTGCCATTAGAAGTTCGCTGTGAGAAGCGAATGTCCCTTAACTGTGTCTCTTTAATTTGTCCCCTTTAATTTCTCCCAATAATGACTTATACTGTACGTACAAAGCAAATCACTATGACGTCATAAAGGAACTTAATTTCCTTCACGTTTTCCATACCTGGAAGACTGAATCACGTGTTTAGTATGTGGATATCTTTCGTATTCAATGTATGGTAAATTCTTTAATAATAATAAGAACTTCACTCTCTATAAGTCATTATTTATATGTTGTGTCCTGTCTGGCGTTATGCAATATAAATATTATTCGACCATACTCATTCATACATCCATGTTCTTTCTTGACCGCTATCCTTTATTAATTTTATTACTTATTCATTTATATACCTATTGTCTACTTATGCCCTATGAACCTATCAGTCCATGTTTACTCGTGTCTATATTACGCACACAATGTATTGTGTGACAACCGATATGTGTACAATACTTTGTGTGGTCGTACACGTCCCTTGATGATCATGATTACGTACATGTAAATACGTCCACATGTATTCTTTTTAATTTTTCTTTTAATTATTTCACCTCTCGCAAGATATTCGTTAATGCTGATATGAATGTTCGAATTTCGATGACGTCGTCAAAAGCGAGCCTCTCAATCCGAACTCTTCTCTCTTGCTTCTACTACCAATTTATAACGTTAAGATGTTATGTTATGTTATGTTATTATAATATACTGTATTGTTTCCATGCCAAGTCACTGGTTCGTTATCTGCTTACGTCATATAGTTATCCACGTTCTCATTACTTGTACTTACTATTTCTACCTAATTGTCATTCAAATTCTGTTACTTATGTGTTACGTTATCATAAATGTCCGTGTACTTCCAATGGAAAGTACACTGTATTTTTCCTCCGTTTTCCTCATCGCTGGCTTTTAGGCTTTCAAACTATGATAACCAACCATTCTTCTAGTAATATTTGACATAATTTGGCGTAATTATGGTTAACTATAAACATATAACATTGTTGTTAATCCCCTTTAAATTATAGAACAACCGCTATCCTTTATTAATTTTATTACTTATTCATTTATATACCTATTGTCTACTTATGCCCTATGAACCTATCAGTCCATGTTTACTCGTGTCTATATTACGCACACAATGTATTGTGTGACAACCGATATGTGTACAATACTTTGTGTGGTCGTACACGTCCCTTGATGATCATGATTACGTACATGTAAATACGTCCACATGTATTCTTTTTACTTTTTCTTTTAATTATTTCACCTCTCGCAAGATATTCGTTAATGCTGATATGAATGTTCGAATTTCGATGACGTCGTCAAAAGCGAGCCTCTCAATCCGAACTCTTCTCTCTTGCTTCTACTACCAATTTATAACGTTAAGATGTTATGTTTGTTATGTTATTATAATATACTGTATTGTTTCCATGCCAAGTCACTGGTTCGTTATCTGCTTACGTCATATAGTTATCCACGTTCTCATTACTTGTACTTACTATTTCTACCTAATTGTCATTCAAATTCTGTTACTTATGTGTTACGTTATCATAAATGTCCGTGTACTTCCAATGGAAAGTACACTGTATTTTTCCTCCGTTTTCCTCATCGCTGGCTTTTAGGCTTTCAAACTATGATAACCAACCATTCTTCTAGTAATATTTGACATAATTTGGCGTAATTATGGTTAACTATAAACATATAACATTGTTGTTAATCCCCTTTAAATTATAGAACAACGGAGAACTCTCCTTCATTATATAAATTGTATCAACTATTTAGATTAGTTCAGTATTAGATATGTCAATTAGCAATTTGCTAAAATTGTAATTAACAGTAATAATTTAATATGATGTTATTAATGTATTTAATGTACTCGGTACATGTCGGTACCCCGACTTTATGTCGCCATCCAGAAGTGTATACCTTACAAAAATTGGTTTGTTTTTAATTTTTTTATCTTTCTAAATTTCGTTCTATGCTTAAATTATGCTTAACGTCAGAATTCTTTAGCTCTCTAGTTAAACTGGGAGCTTAACCTTCAACTGCACTCCCCCAAAATTTAGACTTATTTATTTCTTGTATTGTAAATTAAATCATTCCTGCCTGGGCCATTGCTACAAGAGTTTGCACCTCTTTCCTTTAAATTCCTGCCTTACCCCTTACTCGCGGAGGACGAGCTTCCTCCCTTTAAATTCCTGCCTGAGCTATTGTGAAAAGAGGTCGAACCTTTCCCCCTGTAAACTTCTGACTATCAGTGGTTATCGTAAGAGGCTGTAAATTCATTTTCTCCTCCAGTGCCTCGTTCTGTATCTACTTTGTGTAATAAAAATCATTTGAGTGAACGAAAACTCCAATTTAGAACTGAAGTGTTTCCATTCACCCCTTCGGGAAAAAAACTTGGGAGAAACTGTTTATTGTTACTCGGATGCTCTACGGCTAAGGCCGAGTTTAACCAACAAGGACCACCTTCGTTGGCTTGTCCAAAGGCATTCATCCTAAAAGTTGCCAGCGGGCAGTGGCCCGCGCACATGCGCGACATTTGGAGGTCCCACCGAGACATTTTAGTTTTCCACGAGACATTTTAGTTTTCCACCGAGGCATTTTAGTCTCCAACCGCAAAAACCGTCGTTCACCAATGGATGTCCATACTTTGAAAATTTTTTGAAACACTTCATGGAATTTAATTATTCACTCCTTCGACTTCAACCTCTTCAACTTGAACCCCCACCATCTGCAACCTCATTTTGATTCAATTCATCGTTGACCTTCAGTCATCTTTCGTTTACTTGGAAATTTCTTCCTTGTAATTCTCTCTACAATCAACCCTATAAATTTACTACAAAAATTTCCCTTGAAGAACTTCACTTTGATTTGTCATCTTCAATCAACTTTTGAATCATTGTTCATATTTTTCTCCAATCAACCGTTCGACCGTGCTTGTGTGACCGTTTGTGTGCTCTGTCGTTGGAACTGCGGGTGACCTTCAGAGTCAAGAGGAGGCATCAGCTGACTTCCTCAGTCACCTCGCCCAAAACGTTCCTCCCCGTTTATGTGATTGAGTTTTAATTATTAATCATTGTTCATATTTTTCTCCAATCAACCGTTCGACCGTGCTTGTGTGACCGTTTGTGTGCTCTGTCGTTGGAACTGCGGGTGACCTTCAGAGTCAAGAGGAGGCATCAGCTGACTTCCTCAGTCACCTCGCCCAAAACGTTCCTCCCCGTTTATGTGATTGAGTTTTAATTATTAACTACTACTTTTAAATAATTTTCTTAATTATCATTTTCTTTAATTAATTTTAGTAATTTTAATTCACTTTTATTTTTTTTTCCTTTTAAGTGTGAACCAGTGAAGTGACTTTAAACACTTAATCATTTTCTTAATTAATTGATTTTAATTAACTGTTCGATAGTGTAATACATAATACAGTACAAATTAGACGTTCAGTCATTGATTCATGCATTCACGTATTTATTTTTCCCCCAAAAAATTATAAATTTGAATTTTAAATTCTATTTATAAAAAAAATTATGTGCATTTTTTTAGATTAGGATATTAATTAATGTCATTTTAGACTTTGTTGTGGGAAATTGATGCAATCAGTCATAATACTGATATATAAATCCATAACTCACATTTTTTATTTAGTAGTACCCGGTTAGGTTTTTCTTTTTTCTTTATTTTTTAATTTAAACTTTTTCATTAATTTTAGAGAAAATTTGTGTTTATTGTTGTTATACTGTATCCCTCTTTTCTAGTGTGATTTTGAGTTCGTCTGACCGATTTTCGACCCTTGCCAACGAGACTTCAGTGTTGGGAGATTCAAAAATTACTCGTCGATCGCTGCTTCCGGATTTAACGCAGAGTCGCTCATTTTTTGTTTCATTGTTTGTCTCATTTTTTCTCAATAATTTTATTAAAAAATACTTAGAATTTTTTCCATTTTTTTTCTCATTTCTTGTCTCTTACATGGCTATTTTTGTTTCACACACACACACTTTCGTGACAACGACACGTGTTAGGATTAACGATGTCCAAACCATTACCCCCCGTGAAATACACTAATGTTGATCTTGTAACTCCCTCTTCAATTCTGAAACGTACAATTCATGTCCCTCATCTTCGTGGTCGCGTCAATAATAAATTTGTAGAACCCCGCCTTAAGGAGTGGTTCGGTAAAATTGACGATTCGTTTAGGGGTTGTCAGGCTTCAGATGCCGATAAAATAGGTTTTGCTCTTGATACTTGTGACCCAAATTCCGGTGACGCCGCGCGCGTCCGTACTTTTCTTATTAATTGGTCAAATGGACTAGTTTATCATTTCTCTCGGGTAGAATTTAAACGTAACTGGTATGTAATATATAAAGGTCTGCATTAAATCAGAGAGTATTGTGACCGGCAGGAATCCGTCAAATGGTTAGTTGACGTTAAAAGTATAAAAGACAGCAGAACACGCCAGTTATGGATTTTCCTTCATTCCCTTGTTCATGAGTCATGTCACTATCCTTCAGTGTTGCGTGAAAACGCACCTTCCAATAATGTTGTTTCTGTAGAGAATCGGAGTGATTCCGCTGACCCTTCTGGTCTGGGTAGAAAGGCGTTGAATATACCTTATTCTGACCCACTTTCCCAATCTACTTCCTCTTTGAGTTCTGTACATTCGGAATCTCCAGGAAGTTATTATTTTATTCCCGAAATCGATTTCAAACTCCGTTGCCCAAAGGAGACCCTTTTAGGTCGTTTTGATCTTAAATGTTCGTATAGTCTTGTTTCTGCGTCTATAGCGGATAAATTGCTGTGTCCTCTCTTTAAAGAGCCGCCATCCGTTTCACACATTCGGGATTCCGATGGTAACCTTATTCCCGTCCTTGCGGAAACTATACTTGCTATGTGGTTTGGTAATTGTCTTGTCTGTAAAGGCTTCTCGTTAGTCCCTCCAGAATATTGTCCCGGTTATGCTTTAGTTATTGGCCCAGAATCCCTAAGATCCAACGGATTCTACTTCGACTTTTCGGTTCGATGCTTCGTCGATAAATGGGATAAAAAACGTTATTCCCTTCTCTGGTGCGATGCACCCGAGCAGGACCTTTCTTGTGACGAAGAAACGTCACCCTTAGAAAATTTGGGTAATCCTGACCCAACTTTCTTCTTTAACTCAATTGTCTCTGAACCGTTTGTTTCGGCTTCTTCTTCTAATGAATTTTCTTCGACGCTAGAATTCACAGCCTCTCCTGAGGATGATTTTTGTGATGCATCTTGTGACAGTGTTTGTGATGCTAATGTTGAAAACAGTAACGACAACAATGAAATTGTTGATTTATGTAATTATAAAGGTACTTCTGTTGAAAGTCTTTATAATGAAACTTTTGTTAAAAGTCTTTCTGATGAAAGTTTTGTTGAAAGTAAGTATAATACCTACGTTAATGATTGTTTTGATGTAGATGGGGATGTGACCAATCCTTTATTAGATGTGAATTCAGACTACTTGGATGATTGCGGTGTAACTGATGTTGGAAATCAGAATTTATTTTATTCTCACCATGGTTAGGACAACCATGTTGGTCCCGATGGCCATGATTTGTACGATGACTTAGACACTGCTCCTCAATGTGTTAGTAATTTTAGTCATTCGGACATTGATTCAACTGATTCGGTTAGTTCAATTGATATAGTTCATTTAGTGAACTTTGGTCAAGAAGACCTTGTTTTTGGTTTAGATGGATCAGATATCCATGTATGTCCTAAGGAAGACGTGAATCTTATTACTAATATTGTTTTAGATGGTCAGGATGACCATGTTTCTGATAACTTTTCTCCACAGGACCCTAATTGTTTTGAGTTTACTTCGGCCAACGGCCAATCGGCCATGCCGCCTCGTTTAAGTGGTTATAAAGATGACCCTGTTTTTTACTTTTTTAGTCATGACCGTCATCTTGTTTCAGATGATGCTTTTTCTGCTTCAGTAGCAGTTGGGGAAGATGCCCCGCAAGGTCCTGTAGGCGAGTCAGTTTTACGAATGTTGGTAATGATTTTGATAATCATTGTGATGTTTATGAGGACAGTAACAATCTAGTAACGAATCGATCCTGTCCCAATGACTTCTTGTTAAACTCCGTTAATTTGTATTCTGAGCAGAGTGGCAAGCAATCTTTTCCTAAAGAGCAAAATGCTCACGTAAAGATGTATTGTCAATTTCAGACATTTTGTCTCCCCAGTTGGTCACCCAATTCCCTTGATTGCAATATTCCAAATTTTGTTTTTTCTCCCAATACCCCAACCCCGCGCGAAACCATCGATGACGCAGACGAAGCATGTTCACATGTTTCGGAGACGCCTTCTTGGGCTCATGAAATGGTGCTTTTTGACGAGCTCACAAATTTTCATGAAAACTTCTGTCAACAACCAAGCAGTTTTGGCTCTTGTTGAAGACTGCTGTCAGACGAATTACATTAAACAACACGCATACAAAAAGTTACTCAAGATGGCTACGGGAAAGTTCAATTTGCATTCTCGTTTGACCTGCATTGATGATGGTTGGGAGGAATACAGTACCGGAGAAATTAATCTTCCTATTGAGTTTGATTCAGTCCCTTATCTGACCCCATTTGTGGTCGTATCTGAAGTAAACTGGGATGGAGATTTACTCCTGGGGATGAATTTCTTTATTACGCACGATTTTTATGTGGCCGATAGAGAAGCAGGCCTAATTCGAGGAGAGAACCCACCTTTCGAGTATGTTTGTCACCCCTACTCTTCGCTCTTTTCGACTGAGGGTGAAAGAATTGTTTCAGAGAGCCCGAATGACTCCCTGGAACCAGTTCAAAATAAAAAGGAAGTGCTACAAGATGGAGAAGATTCTTCATCAATCGTCAATTGTTCCGTTCCAGTTCCGACGAACGAGGAACTAGAAAGCCAACATACCTTTGGTAATTTTGAATATGAAGACTCGAATGTCTTCACAGTAGACCCCTGTGACTCCATCGAGAGCGAGTCACTCCCTTCAGTTACAGTTATGCCGGAACTTGAAGTTCCAAGTGTTTCGGCTATTCCAAATAAATTTGAAGACTCATCTCCTTTGAGTTCCGATTTGGTCATTTCGCTTGAATCCCTATTTAAGGAAGATGACTTGATTCTGTTTTCAAAGGTAGAGGATTTTCCACCCAATTCCGAGACTAAGCCCACAGGTGCCGGGAGTGAACCCGAACCTGCTCCACCGTCGGAAGTTGTACGCACGGAAGGGCAAGCGCGGAATATTCCTCAGTACCATAATATGATCGTTCCAGCGATCATTCTCATTTTTCTTCCACAAATTTATGTTTTCGCCCTTCTTGCCTCCTATTTTGCGGATTTTTCCCCCTTGGCCCTTCCTGGACCCTCTTCTGAAACCAGTAAAAGCCATTCTTCTTAATCCTGATACACCACCTTCGTGAGTGAGCAAGGCTCGCATGGTCAGTCCACTGCTTCCCGGCATGTTGCGAATCCCGTTAACCGTATGACTAACATGCCCGCTCGCATGACAACCTAACCATGCGCCTAATTTATCTTGCTCCGTATGTTCGTGAAATTTACCCGTATGACCGAACATACCCTAAATTTAGGTTAAGTATTTTTTGTTATTCTTAATTTATCCTTAATTATAAGGAACCTATAACTACATGTTCAGTTCAGTATAGTTCATAATTGAATTCTATTTCCAACTTTTTATTCTTGATTTTTTTTTATTCAATTAATCTTGAGTAATTGTCATTAAATTGTTATTATACCATCTGTTAAGGTAACCAAAATTATAGCCAATTTTGACACATATTCGAATTCACTTTCCTTCTTTACCTCAAGTCACTTTTACATTGAAACTCGTACGCATAAATACTACAAAAAATCTACGGATAATGATTACACTTTCACCCAATTACACTCACCCACACTCACTGTTTGATATTTACTCTGGATTATTTGAATTCATTTAATTTTAATTGCTGCTTACAATATATAATCTTGCCTGTTGCCTTTATTAAGTTATTTTATCCAACCTCTAAGCTAGTCCATTCTTCAAAATTTCATAATTCACCACTGACCACTAAGGATTTAGTTCTTCACGGGAAGAACCAATTACTTTCATATTCTACACACTACCGTACAATTTAGGGTGGTCCATAATTTCACTTTTTAAAATTTTTAATGGTCCAACGGGCTAATGTTGTGGGCATTGGTGCAAGAAACAACATGGGTACCAGTTTTTGGAGTTCCGGTAATATCAGACCCCCCCACCCCACCCCCAATTTATATGGGACCTAAAAATTTGACTGAGAAAACGAAAGTTTTTCCGCTTCTCTGTGAATAAACATATGACTATATTATTTTTTCTTGGTAATAATATATTGGTAATAATATATTATTTTAATTATTTCGAGTGGGAACAAACCTGATTCCAGATCCCCATCTTTTTTTTTTGCATTTATTTTTAAACAAAAATGAATTCCTTTTACAATGATTAAAAAATTATACCAAAGTTTAATTAAAAAGGTAAATACTTCTGCAAAACATTACACAATAAACGCTCACTTAACATAATTATACATTTCAGCCAAAGATTTTTTCTTGAAGTCTGGAAGAAGGCGTCGATGTTGCTCTATAACTTTTACCAGAAATTGTTTTGTGATTCATCATTAACAATTCTGTCTTTGAAATCTTCAATCAGCTTGATTGCTCTCTCGGCAGGATTATTCACAACTTTCATATTTTTGACAAAGTTCTCCATAACTTGGAAAGATTTGCAATTTTTCCAAGAAGTAACAGATTCATTTAGCCAGTCACCACTAGTACCCAAGCATTGGAAAACAATTGAAGAACCCTTACCAACTAACTGACACAGCTTAGTTGTATTTGTTAGCTTAGGGAAGATTGGCTGACCTTTGGGAGGAGGGTGTTGCGGGTTGATTTGACAGACTTTCTTCATTGACTTTGCAATCAGACTTTTTTCTGCATCTGAAATTTGCCAGGAAAACAAAGCAAGTGGTACTAGTTCCTCAGTCAGATACCATAGCTGACCATTTAATCCCTTAGAGCACTGGATGCTACATCGTGATCATAATTTTATATTTCAATGAGTTCATTAAAAGAGATTTAAATCGTTGACAGGCGCATCACAGGCGACGGAAGCAAGCAACCAAGGTTTTATATAGTAGAGGCAGTTGAATATGCACATTCTCTCTAGTTTTGCTATCATATTTGAATCATACCCAGCTTGATCAGAGAATGCGTACATCTTTGCTGGATACAATCAGATGGCATCCCCCTGCATAGTGTACTGCCCCAGGCTTAGCCCATCTCACATCAGTGTTTGAGACGTTTTCCCCAAAGAATAATAGAGCAACCTCGGCACATTCTCTGTAGTCGCCTCTGGGAAATAGAGGTGAACTGGCTGAATTAAGTGCATCTTTTAGAAAATCTTTTGCCTCAGAAGCTTTGGCTCTCAATTGGCGATTTTTAAATTTTAGTGTTTTTGTTGGTAGTGTTATGTCCAGTTTTGGCCAAATATTTAATCTGAAGCTTTTAAACATTTCATTTTCAGGGGACGTTGTACTTCCGAAGAGTTTTTCTTTTCTCTCTACGTCATGTCGAATTCTTTGGTTTCGTCTTTCTGTCCGAGTTACATAAGACTTATCAAGGCTGGAGACGTACATATTCCGAATAGTTCTTTGATATTCAAGGAATTTTATATCTTCGCTTTTGTTTCTTGTTGTTCTCATTCTGTCTTTCATTATTGTTTCAATAGCATCTGCTGCCGATATATCCAATAGCAGATCTAATTTTTTACAAAAAATATCCTTTTTATCTTCGAAAGTATTCCTGGTTTTGTTTTTTTCAGTGTTTCATACTCATTAACTAAAGTCAGAATCTTTTCTTTTGGGTTTCTGCTTTTGGAAATATCTTGCGTTTTAATGCCAGCTTAGTCCCAGAATTTTTTAACTTTATTAAATACAACTGTTGCAGCCTCTTCTTTATTGTTCATAACCATATCATTTCTTTTTAAATGATAGAAATGCTGAAGTGCATCTGAGCATCTGATTGGGATGGTAGCTGGAATAGTCCTGTAGAAATCAGTTCATCTTTAAGATTACCAATAATTGGATCATAACTGCTTTTTCTTAACTTTATATTTAATTTCTTAGGAGT
Organism: Bathynomus jamesi; assembly: GCA_023014485.1. Classification (NCBI taxonomy): domain Eukaryota; kingdom Metazoa; phylum Arthropoda; class Malacostraca; order Isopoda; family Cirolanidae; genus Bathynomus; species Bathynomus jamesi. The sequence continues at coordinate 1,215,957 of JAJOZX010000605.1, forward strand.
AGCCATGATATTCATTTAAAATAAGATTAGAATCAACCAAGTGAAAAATGCATCATATACTATATACATCATTGGATATCTGAAAAACACATAAAATATTGGCTTAATCAGCTGTTATAGAACATTTCCATGCATAGTATTACGAATAAATAATCAATTTATACACCAAAATGTGCAAAGTTGATTTCTGAATAAATTTATATGCAATATGTATGCTTTTATTTAAGCTTAAATATAATTAATCTTAAAAAAATGCTTAAAAGATGTCGTTTTTACTCAGTTTTTTACTATGCAATATAAATTGGGGGTGGGGGTGGGGGGGTCTGATATTACCGGAACTCCAAAAACTGGTAACCATGTTGTTTCTTGCACCAATGCCCATAACATTAGCATGTTGGACCATTAAAAATTTTAAAAAGTGAAATTATGGACCACCCTAAAGGTACATACCCACTCAGCTATCCACGCTTATTACCCATATTTATACATACCATACGCAATTACGTATAACTTCAACTATAAATTCCTTTTCCCCATTTTGGGCAAATCACCAACCACTTACACTCCATACCTAATGCACATAAATACACACGTGACCCCAGGTCTATACATCGTCCATTACGAAATTCTATCTTTCTTCTCGCTGTATATTATTAATGGTTAACATCTAAGTATCTAAAACTGTAACTGAATAAATTTTAATGTTTCCACTAAATTGATTTTACTTTTCTTTAAATACATTTTTAGATTATACCAACTTATTTGCACTTGCAATAAGTTTACATTCTGCGATCGTTCTCCCACCGCTGAAGACTCCATCCACCAATAAAATTTAATTCGATTTTTACCTACCTTAAATTTTGAATTTAACATATGTATATGTATGTATGTATCTTATGTGTGTATCTTTTTCCCTAAAATCATCTTAATCCAGGTAATCTTTCCGAATTTATCACGGTTCAGTAGGTAATCTTGTTACTATAACGTTGGGCAAACTTAAAATTTAACTTAAATTAGATTCAATCCTGTAATTGGAACTTTAACTGAAATAATTAGGTCGAAATGCCAGTAATAACTTAGATGGTTCATTAGTTTATAAGACTGTTTATGTAGTATGTTTGCCACAATTGATCATACTTAAAAAATTTTAAAGGTGACAACTTCGGACTTTATCGTACTTTGGTGATATGGTATTTCCACTACAATCCTAGTAATCAGACCTCAACCTTTTTAATTCACCTGTTGTAATTTTAAAATTTTTTCCCTTGGTTTCTTTTTATTTCATTAATGTAATTATCATTCTTCCCACTAAATTGCCTGGATTAGTCCATCCCGAAATTGTCACTGTTTCATTTTTTAATATATTGTAAATAAATTTTCACCCCACCATCACATCCTTTTTCACAGGAGGGAGCAGTGTCACAAACATGCGACCTACCATTTCTATGGTTGAGCAGTATTCATGTTTGTGCCATTAGAAGTTCGCTGTGAGAAACGAATGTCCCTTAACTGTGTCTCTTTAATTCTCTCCTTTAATTTCTCCCAATAATGACTTATACTGTACGTACAAAGCAAATCACTATGACGTCATAAAGTAACTTAATTTCCTTCACGTTTTCCATACCTGGAAGACTGAATCACGTGTTTAGTATGTGGATATCTTTCGTATTCAATGTATGATAAATTCTTTAATAATAATAAAAACTTCACTCTCTATAAGTCATTATTTATATGTTGTGCCCTGTCTGGCGTTATGCAATATAAATATTATTCGACCATACTCATTCATACATCCATGTTCTTTCTTGACCGCTATCCTTTATTAATTTTATTACTTATTCATTTATATACCTATTGTCTACTTATGCCCTATGAACCTATCAGTCCATGTTTACTCGTGTCAATATTACGCACACAATCTATCGTGTGACAACCGATATGTGTACAATACTTTGTGCGGTCGTACACGTCCCTTGATGATCATGATTACGTACATGTAAATACGTCCACATGTATTCTTTTTACTTTTTCTTTTAATTATTTCACCTCTCGCAAGATATTCGTTAATGCTGATATGAATGTTCGAATTTCGATGACGTCGCCAAAAGCGAGCCTCTCAATCCGAACTCTTCTCTCTTGCTTCTACTACCATTTTATAACTTTAAGATGTTATGTTATTATAATATACTGTATTGTTTCCATGCCAAGTCACTGGTTCGTTATCTCTTTACGTCATATAGTTATCCACGTTCTCATTACTTGTACTTACTATTTCTACCTAATTGTCATTCAAATTCTGTTACTTATGTGTTACGTTATCATAAATGTCCGTGTACTTCCAATGGAAAGTACACTGTATTTTTCCTCCGTTTTCCTCATCGCTGGCTTTTAGGCTTTCAAACTATGATAACCAACCATTCTTCTATTAATATTTGACATAATTTGGCGTAATTATGGTTAACTATAAACATATAACATTGTTGTTAATCCCCTTTAAATTATAGAACAACGGAGAACTCTCCTTCATTATATAAATTGTATCAACTATTTAGATTATTTCAGTATCAGATATGTCAATTAACAATTTGCTAAAATTGTAATTAACAGTAATAATTTAATATGATGTTATTAATGTATTTAATGTACTCGGTACATGTCGGTACCCCGACATTATGTCGCCATCCAGAAGTGTATACCTTACAAAAATTAGTTTTTTTTTGTTAATTTTTGTATCTTTCTAAATTTCGTTGTATGCTTAAATTATGTTTAACGTCAGAATTCTTCAGCTCTCCAGTTAAAGTGGGAGCTTAACCTTCAACTGCACTCCCCCAAAATTTAGACATTTATTTCTTGTATTGTAAATTAAATCATTCCTGCCTGGGCCATTGTTGCAAGAGTTTGCACCTCTTTCCCTTTAAATTCTGCTTTACCCCTTACTCGCGGAGGAGGAGCTTCCTCCCTTTAAATTCCTGCCTGAGCTATTGTGAAAAGAGGTCGAACCTCTCCCCCTTTAAACTTCTGACTATCAGTGGTTATCGTAAGAGGCTGTAAATTCATTTTCTCCTCAGTGCCTCGTTCTGTATCTACTTTGTGTAATAAAAATCATTTGAGTGAACGAAAACTCCAATTTAGAACTGAAGTGTTTCCATTCACCCCTTCGGGAAAAAACTTGGGAGAAACTGTTTATTGTTACTCGGATGCTCTACGGCTAAGGCCGAGCTTAACCAACAAGGACCACCTTCGTTGGATTGTCCAAAGTGCATTCATCCTAAAAGTCGCCAGCGGGTAGTGGCCCGTGCACACGCGCGACATATATATATATATATATGTTAAACACAGACCGTGTTTAACATAATTTCTCAGGGGACCATTCTGAGTTTGTATATATATATATATATAGTAGAAAGAGAAAAGCAATTACTCCTTCAAAGTATTTTCGATTTATTTCAGTTCCTCATCAGTGCAGAGAATGTGTAAGAAAAACAGAAAGAGAAAGAAGTAGAAGAATGAGGAGGGGGGAGGTCCTATCAACACAAACCTGATTGCAAAAGTATAGGGTGATTTTTTTTTATTCGAGAACCCTTAATAATTCGAATTTTTTTTTATTATTAACAATGGAGTCTGTGATGGATATAGACTAAAGTGCATGCAATACAAAGAGGGCTACAGTTAACCTAACCTAACCTAACCTACCTAACCATTCGGCATTTTTAAACTGAAACAGATAAAATACTTAGAAATATGAAAACACCAAATTTATTTTCTATTTCATCAACGTTGTTTAAAAGAATAATAATAAAAATAATAATAATAATAATAATAATAATAATAAATGCACTCAGAACTCCTCTATCTCTCTTAAAAACTTTGAATTTACGTTTAAAAAAATTTTGAACACATGCTAAATAATGTTCATTTTTACGTTGAAATTCAAACATTTAAATAAGTTTTTAATTACAATATAATTTTATTCGCCTACGACCTCTCTCAAAACCGTGAAAAAATATGTGGAGTGAACAAGTCAAATTTGATAAAGACACACCTTCATTATTTGTGAAGATGTCCAATCAGAACTTCAATGTCCAAAGCGTGGGTCCGTTACTTAGGTGTTACGACATCTGATTGGCACACACATATGCCATAGGCCCGCCCAGTTACATTAACATCCAATCAACAAGTTTAAGGGACTGCCACAGTCGGGAATCATTGTATATAAAAGGAAGTATTTTCAGCTGGAACTCGCAGCAGTTATTTTACCAGCGAATAATCACACATTCCCTCCGTCATGGACACCGCCAGCCAGTCACAACAACAACTTTACAGTTTACCGGAGATATATGAAGAGGGGTGCCCTAAAGCTGGTGCTACAATTAGTCTTTTTAACGCATCCGATCAGGACGGATTATTTTCAACGCAAACCGTTGCTGACATCTGCACTGACGCTCCGTTTGATCCGGCGCAAGGGATTGCAATTGAAATGTAAGTACAAAAATTTTATGTACCCGTATTTCTATTTTATTTTTTGTGTCCTATATTTAGTCGCGAACTTATTTATTTTACTGTTCCTGAGAATGTCATAAGACGAAAGCTCTTGAGCACCATTCGGTGCTTCCTTCATGGTTATTTCGTCATATATATATATGGACTGTAATAATTTATTTTCAACTCATTACATTTTGTTGTAAAATGCTTCATTAAAATAGGAAGTGTACTCATTTTTAAATTATAGATTAGTTTCAATTAGTAATAACTAATTAATAATTAATATTTTCGGAAAGACCTACAATATCTATGGTAAAGTTCTGTTCTGATATTTCTATATATATGGAAGTAGATGTTATAGGCAAAGAGCGGGAATCATATTAAATATTACAATAATAAAAATTCCTTTGCAAGTAATAATTATTTTTATAAAATCCATAATAATCACATATTGAAGTGTAAAGCTATCTGCCAGCGGCTCGGTTCCCAGTGTCAGCAGGCTGTGCCCAGCTATTCATCCTTCCTTACAATAAAGAATGTATCAGATTATATGTGGATGAATAGACTTACTGCTTATTATTATTCTACATTTTCTCTTAAAGGGGACTCAAATTTCTACTTTACGTATATATTCCGAATTTATTTCAACTCGAATGATATAGCAGCGTCGACAGATGGTTCCCTGCAAATTAAAGTATCTCTTTAAGTTGATGAAAAACAAGTGGATTTTTATTATTATTAAAAAAGATGCAGAAAAATGTATGAACTAATCAAATTAATTAAAAAATTTCTGTCTACAACCGTATCCGTTCTCCTTAAAGGACCGATGAGGAACTAAATTGTGTTATAGAATCTTTTCGTGATAATTTTGAAGAAACGCAAGTCGCGGACAGTGAACTGAAAAGGGAGGTCGACGAATGCCAGGTCGTCGGGGAAGTAATGTAAGCTTTTTTCTTTTTCTTGTGTTTCGGGTAAGAACAAGACGCAGTATATTTTCATCAATTTATTAAGTGGTAGAATCATAAGGAATATTTTATAAAATAGTACAATTTTTATATTCAACTTAAACTAGTTACAGAATTAGCATCCATTACTTTTTAAATAAGCTACAGAGCACAAGACTAACATTATTGGAGACAACTTATATTTTACACAATATTGTTGCAATTACTCAAGTTACATTTTAGATATATATACGCGTAAAACATCACACAATACATGCAGTGCACACAAACGGAAAACGTTTTTTTGTCTGCCTGCATACCAACTCATCATTCCGCTCAGTGCGAAACAGGTCGAATAAATTTTTAAAATTTATAAATTCCTTTCCACGTGCCATGTGTAAGAGAAATGAAAGGCAGTACATGCCACAAGTATTACTAAAGTATCCTTGGAATCGGTAAGGATTCCAGACAATTTCGGGGATATGCAGCTGTTCGAGAAATTTTACAATAATAGTCATTCCAAGGATGAGTCCCCATCGAGTTAAAGTAGTACATTCGTTTCCAATCCTTAAAGTAGATAGCTATCCAATGAATTCCTTCGCCACCAATAACATCTGTGTTCAAAATAAGTGCGCCGCAGTCTCTCGTATCAGAGATCTTCAATGTTTCATTCTTCGTAAACACACAGATAAATTTAGAACGTGTGATTCGGTCACTATTCATTACTCTCTGAAGTGTATTCGCATCCATTTTAAAAGACAGTGACTACACTCCTGAATCTGTCAATTTTTATTAGGGCCTGTGATTCGAAGTATACTAGTACACTAATAGACGCGTCTATCGGCTTGGCGAATTCCATTCTAACTGAAATGTTTCCACTCTGCTGTGGACTTAAGTGTGTATTTACACTCGCAGATAAGTCAGGTGTGATGTCAAACGGATAAAGGTTAAATTGATCGATGAATTCTTTCTTCGTTACACCAATTCCTAGCTCATCACAAGCAACGGCGATGTGGGTAAGATTATCTAATATACTATTTCAGAAATGAAGCCTTATATATATATATATATGTAACAGTTTTTTTGCGCACACCTACAAGTCGCTACAATTGGTGTAGAACAATGCGGTTTTCACCATTCGATGCGTCTTTTTATTGTGCAGTGCCCATGCTAAAAAAAAAATTCCCGAACATAAATCCTGCACCCCCCTTTTAGTGGTACAGTTCTTCCCATTTCTTCATTTTTAATCATAATTTTGGCACAAAATGGGGGAGGGGTGGGATAATGGGGGAGGGGGTGGGGTTAATGGGGAAACTCAGAAAAATAGATGCGATATATATATGTAACCAAAAAAAAATTAAAGTAAATCCTTTGCAAGGTGCCAGCCCCCTTCCCCCCTTGGGAGTAATGGGGAAGGGTGGGGCTAAATGGGGGAGAGGGGTGGGGGAGGGGGTATTGGGGGAGAGGAGTGGGGTAATGGGGGGGGGGTATTGGGGGAGATGGGTGGGGTAATGGGGGAGGGGGTGGGGTTAATGGGGAAACTCAGAAAAAAAATGATAACCAACATCGATTCCGGTCAGGAAGATCATGCTTATCACAACTAATGGAACACTATAACAATATTATTGATGCACTCGAAATCAATGAAAACTATGATTTGGCGGGCCGCTGGGCCCCCAATTACTGTCGGTTCAGTTATTTGGTCAATAAAACTATAGAAATGAACGCAGTCATGAAAATCTTAGGCTTCAAATCCGAGCTCATTGTATTAAGATTTGTGAAGCTTTAGATTTTCATGGCTGCGTTCTTTTCTGTAGTTTTATTGAATGAATAATTGGTTTGCCAGTAACTGGAAGGCCACAGGCACCCCAATTACTGAGGCCCAAGGTGAGAGGAATAGGAATGATATCCAGATAAAGGGCTACTGATGTTCAAAATAAAATACGCCGTAGGCCCACAATTCAGCCGAAGCACCGCAGATCTAGCAAAATCGGCGCGTAGCGCCGACCTTTTCCTAGTTATAAGCTCTAGAGCAAAGCGGGAACAGAGCATCTGATGAATAGTCCGTTTCCAGTGTCCCCCACAATGCTATGCCACTGACGTATAAAGTTATATTTTTAAGGCCGAAATTATCGAATTTAAAGGCGTTCTTTTTATGTTTCCCTTTCACAGAAGCGTGGTCCTACTTACCAATTAATAACCTTTTGGGTAGAGCACCGAGGGCGATGTTTTTCATCTGTTTCGATGCCAACCCTGCGGGCACCGTGTATAGTTTGATCTGTACTCTGTTAATTAGGTATTTTACTGTGACATGGAGTAAATTTTTTTCAATTTCTATTTGTTTTGGCGAACTTCGTTTCAATCGACGTACGCGAAGGTATGTTTCCATAACACGAACCACAACGGGCTTTGCGCCCTCTTCTTGCTCAGCTCCTATATTTAAACAGATCTCAGGATTCGTGCGAGTGAGCTTTAATTTCATATCGACCTCATTCACAAGCAGCTTCTCCTGGAATATGAGAATGTCCTTTATACTGCTTTCGTCTTTGCCCTGATAATAGCCCTCGCCAGTTAAAAAGGTATCCTTCGCTTCTTTTGAAAAGTTGAGTACATTTTCCAGATGGGCTCGTAGGTGATAATAACCCGTTCCTGCAGAGATGTTGACCTGATTTAAATATACGTCACACTGGTTGAATATGGAGTGTAGAAAGTTTGTTTCGGGAAATACAACGGATTTGTCATCGCAGCCCGTTCCATCTGAATGTGCTATACGTAGTTTAGTGTACGTGTGCACGCAGCTTGGATCAAAAAAGTAAGGGCCTGAGCTGGGTATCACGAATTCTATAGGAGCATTCGGGTAACTAGTTGTGTTTAACGGGTTAATCGTAATAAAGTCACTGTGCTCAATAGAAACTTGCTTTGGGGACATGTCAAAGAGTGACAGGTCCGATTTATAACATTGTGAACTACACAGATGGATGAAGCATGCCATGACGAGTGAGAAATAGTACCACCTCTTTCGAAAAGTAGTAACTTAGTAAGAAACCTAGGATTCATGAGAGTAATATCCTTAGCTTATATGAGGCGCTCCGCGCCAGATGTTCGTAAGCGTCAAAAATAAAAAACGCCAGAAAAAGCAGTAAAGATTGGGGAATGAATATTAGACTGTAGCTCTTGAACCATTGAAGATAGCGCAAAGATGTTTATATGAAATTTATAGCTTTCGAATTATCTCAACATTGGATAGTATGGGAACTGAGCTTCACGCTGGTACAAAAAACGAGTTTTAGCCAGGGGTGGCGCTTACGAACATCTGGCGCGGAGCGCCTCATATCAGTTAAAAAATTTATCAACCATTGGTTTCACTCACTTAGAGCACTTCTTTTTTTATGTCCTTTTATATTTAACGCCACGTGCTGGTAACTCCTTCTTCTTCTTCTTCCGGACAGCCCTCTTCTTCCCACCACCACGCATTTCTCTCTTTGCATCTTTGATGATTTCGTCCCGTGTACGCTTTAAGTTCGTTTTTAGAGCTTCTTTAGGTCTACCCCGCCATTATGTCTTCTACCGTGTTAAAACCTGATTGTAACGCTTTCCTCCCGAGATTTTAGTATCGTCCGCGAATTTTGACACGTTACTAGTCAATCCTACATTTATGTCGTTAATATAAATTACGAATAGCAATGGGCCTAACACTGAAACCTGTGGGACACCGCTACCTACATCCAACCACCCCGATTCACTAGCATTAACAACAACCCTCTGTCTCCTAGTACGAAGCCATTCCTCTAACCAGTTAGCTACCTGACCGCGTATACCGTGCGCTTTAACCTTCGCAATTAATCTTCTATGCAGAACTGATCGAACGCCTTTTTAAAATCTAATAAATAATGTCAGGCGCTCTATGCCTATCGTATTCGCGCACTATTTCGCTATAAAATTCTAACAAATTAGTTAAACAAGATCTTTGGCGTCGAAACCCATTCTGACTACTATTAATAAAATCTCTACTTTCTAAGTGATCAATGATACGATCCCTAACTACGGACTCCAAAAGTTTAACGACAATTGACGTTAAGCTAATGGGCCTATAATTGCTAGCTACTGTGCGGTCACCTCTTTTAAAAAGGGGCGTGTCGTTAGCTAATTTGAAGTCTTCAGGAATAATCCCCGTTTCGAGTTAAGGGGCCTACAACAATGTCTTTCAAATCTTTCAAATGTCTGGGATAAAAATTGTCAGGGCCTGGAGCCTTGCGAACTTTTAGCCTATCGATATAATGCGCAATCTCACACTCGTAAACAGTTATTTCATCCAAAATAGTCTCGCTACTAAATGGAACGATATCGTCCACGTCGGGGACATTATTTACGTCTTCTCCGGTAAAAACTGTCGCAAAAAAGTTATTGAAAATACCCGCCATCGCCTGAGCGTCAGAAGCCAAAGCGCCATTAACATCCACTAGAGGGCCTATGTTATCTTTTATCGGCTTACGATTATTAACGTATTCAAAAAACTTTTTTAGATTATGTTTACTATCCGCAGCTATACGTATCTCTAAATTACGCTTGGCATTCCTAACTGATCTTTTAACCTGACGTCTAAGCTCGATATATCTATTAAAGTTAGCTGCCGTGCCATTGCGCTTATTAAGTATATACGCTCTATTACGCTCGTTTATGAACTCGCCTATTTCCCTAGTCCACCACTTGGGCCTAACATGATTTCTAGCGCGCTTGGGCCTAAGAGGAATGAACTCCTTTTCAATATTCGTAAAACTTTCTCTAAACGCCACGCAATGCAAATTTGGGTCATTATCCATAAATAAGTTATCCCAGTCCACTACTTTTATCTTATCCGCCAAACTATCAAAATTAGCCCTACGAAAATCAGGGACGTCTATTACGTTACTATCCTTAGTGTTTTCTATCAATAATTTAAACCTAAGAATTTAATGATCACTACATCCTAAACTCTCGCCTACTTCTAAACCTTCGAATATATTCTCGCCGTTCGTCATCACCAAATCTAAAATATTGTCACCGCGCGTTGGTTCGGTAACTATCTGTCGTAAAAAGTTAACTTCCATAAACTCAATCAATCTCAAACCCTCCTCATTACCAGTAAAAGTCTCGTAATTAACATTAGGGAGTTAAAGTCTCCGACAATTATACTATTCCGATTGTCAATAAAATTACCAAGAAGTGAGTAAAATCTAGTATCGGTATCGAAGGGATGAACGGGAGGTCTATAAACAACAACAAAATTAAAACTAATACTACGCGCCCTAACTTCAACGCATATCGCATTAATTGCTGCGGGAAAATCTATCTTAACCTCGCTAGCCCTAAGGGAATTACGAATGTACAGCAAAACGCCGCCACCAAACCTATGTAACTTATCATTAGCAAAGAGTTTAAAACCCCGTATATCAAGTTCCCCCAACAAGTCCCGAGTCACGGTATTTAACCAAGTTTCAGTGATAGCAACTATATCGTAGTTGCCGGAATAAATTATCGCCTTAAATTCATTTAATTTATTTATAATACTACGCGCGTTACAATAAAAGACGTTTAAGTTATTTTTTACCACGGGCCCACGTTTTAAACTATTTTTCACGTCGGGCCCGCGTTTCCCGGACCCACAACGTTTAAAGAAGGCTTCGACCTATACAGCTTTCGCACGTTTTCGTCTATTAACCTACCTAGCCTAGCATTACCTATTTCATTAAAATGCACCCTATCTTTTATAAAAAGGCTAGGATCACTGAATTCTGACCACAGCTTCACGAAGGGTACATTTTCCTCAACACAAATCTCTTCTAATTTATTATTCAAAAATATTGTTTTTGACGTAATCCTAAGACCCAACCCGTGCCTAGGGGTAATACCTAGAACTAAAGACCTCTCTTACCTCGCCTTCAGGGACCTAATTAACCCCCTATATCTCTCCAAAAGGTCAGGCACCCTCTTATCGGGCCTATACGAGGCGTTGCCTCCTACCATCGTCACCAACATTGAGTGACGGGAGGCAACGTCAATCCTATCCACTTCGTCTCTAACTCTGTCAACCCTGGCCCCTGGGAGACAGACCCTCCTCCTCTTGGTTGGATGCCGTTCAACGAACTCTTTGTCCATGTGGCGCACTAAAGAGTCCTCAATTAAAATAGTTTCCCCCTCATTCACGTCCCTTTCCAAATGGGCGAAAGGGTTCGAAACCTCGATAGGGGGGGGATTCCTATCACCTAACGTACGCGGCCTAGCTCCACCCTTAACTTCTCTAAATCCCTCGCTATCTACTACTCTCGGACCAACCTTAACTCCGTTCTCAACTCTATCCAACCTTCCCGACAAGCTACCTAAACTAGAAACTAGGTTACGCACCTCACCCTTCAAATTACTAACGACTTCAACGTTAATATTGGTTCGGCTTCCGTAATGTATGTGAAGGGGGGGAGGATCAATTAAATATATGAAATAACTTTGCTTACCATACCAAATAAACTTTAAATATATATATATATAGTAGTGTATGCCAAGCTTTAATTAAAAGTCGCTGTACCGCTTAGAAGATTAATCCGTAAATTGACATCTTACAGCAATAAAGGAAATATACTGAACATTTTCTGGCTGATAGGCACTAATGTGTGTGTCTGTTATTGATTCTAATGGAGTTAACCGTGATTTGTCGGTGTTTACATTCGCGGTTCGCCCCCTGCCATCCCACCACAATGCGCCTCAATCAGTGTCTCTCAGCGCTACCAGAGACAATATTAGCAACAATGTTAGCAAAGGGAGCGGTTACAACAGTACCTTCCCCAGGAATTGAAATTAGAGGGAACGTTCGAATTTTTAATGGGGTGAGGGCCGAGGGGTGAGACCGTGAGGGCGAAGGTGGGCTTTATGGCACCATAGTAAAAAACTGAAAAGTACATATATATATATATATATATATATATATATATATGTCGGACTACAAGATTAGGTGCCAGACTGCGCTATTTATTTAATGTGTAGATATTTAATGGAGAAGCGGTGCTCTCCGTAAAATTAATTTATTTATTATGTGCGTATTATTAAGGGAAAAATAGAGTTTGTAGGCATTTTCCTCATTCATGTCAGACGAATTTATTCAGCATCCGTCTTAATACACAAATTTGTCTAAAAACATTAACTAGCTAACGCTTACAGTTAAAATTGTTTCCACATTAATGTTATGAAATTGCATTTATAGATGCATTTAGTAGGATCTATCTAAGTAATGAAATTTTCTATGCATATTTATAAAGAAAACGGAATTTTGTTTAAGGGGTTCTTAATTGTTCATCGAATTAGTGTATACAACACATTTAACATTACTGCGCTTCAACATTTCTAACACATATAGGGTCATAGACAGGGGGAAAGATGGACTGAGGGAGTTATGGAACCATTTTCCCACTCTGTCTGCTACTCCCATATGTTTCATTTTATGTGCTATTATACCATGATCGCACTTGCCGAAAGCTTTAGCAAAATCCGTGTATATGATATCATGTACCTTCATGGTATAATGCTCTATAAGCTGAAACATATGGGAATAACAGACAGAGTGGGAAAATGGTTCTATACCTTTCTCAGAGAACGACTACAGGTCGCCAAAATTCAAGTTGTATCATCATCAGACTCAGAAGTACGCAGCTCAGTGCCACAAGGTTACAGTGCTGGCTCCAAAGAATACAGGTTATCTTTTATTAATTGTACACTGACAGCTATGAAAAGACAATTAATGGCGTATATGTACTGTATATCCGTCTCTAAATGTAATAGTGATACATTTAATATTGCGTTGAATTATCATTATAACTTTATAACTCTGTGTTAAGTTACATCATTTATTAACAACAGTGGATATTCTTGATATTGATACTAATGTAAATAACTTTCAGTTTATCGTAAGTATTAATTCGCTGCTTCTCCGAAATAATATGAAGTTTAACACTGTGAAATTTCAGCCGTTACGGTACGGAAAAAGAGATGACCTAAAATCCGTGGAATATTATACCCCAAGAAAATTCAGAGAAGTTCTAAAGCAAACTATTTAGGGGTTGTAATGACTGTTGATGCGAAATTTGAAACACAAAATAAGAGTGTAGTAAACAGAGCAAAGAGAATAACTGGGCAGATAATGAGAACCTTTAAACGAAGAGATAGGAATATAATGATTCTTCTACTGAAAACATTGATCATACCCAAATTGGAATACCGCTCGGTTCTAACATACCCATATAAAAAAGAAGACATTGGACAACTAGAAGGGAATCAGACAAGCTTCAGTCAAGATTACTGGATACAAAGAACTAAACTACTGGGAAAGGTTATGCGAATTAAACCTATATTCACTGGAGAGGAGGAGAGAGAAAAAGATACACCATTATTTACACTTGGAAAATAATGGAGAAACTAGTCCCTAATCTTGCTCTGAACCCTGTAACTCCCCAAACAACAGTGGAAAGTAGAAAAGGAAGACTGTGACGTATTCCCAATATATATATATATATATATATATATATATACTCGGACACATCACATGCTTCAAGTTGTACAATGTAGTATTAGTTGATACGTATTCATTTATTTCCACTTAAATGGTTTTTAAGTACCTCTGAGATCAGCTGAATTTAATATTAAGTCAGAAAGGTTTTACAGTTATGCTAAAATATGTTTTGGTATGTGAACAGTGTAAGAGTCCCAGGGTGTGAAAGTTATGTAGTTGTAGAGAGAGAAACCAATTGTGAATTAGACTTTGTCATATGAACTTAATGTGCAATTACAATGTTTAGGGGGCATTTTAAAAACTATTTAGGAATATATTGGCTGAAAAGATTTCCCATTTTACTTGCTTTTGAAATAAACGTCTCACTATTGAGTTTACATCACAAAATGATTATGTACTGTTGTTAGTGGGCTAATAGTATCCCCTTAATCTGCTTTGTGTAAATAATGTATCTAAGTAGGGCTTAATTGCGTCTGTTGACTCATCATCTACCTTGAGAAAGCTTCTGCTAAGCATGATTCACTTTGTACAAAGGAATTTGAACTTAATTTGGTAGCTAATACAAAAACAGAAATACTTTCTGAAGCTTCAAAGACATTTGATCCCATGGCCTTGTCCCTACTTTCCAACTGATAGAGCAAAAATATTTCTCCAAGAGCTTTGGAAAAAAATGTAGGCTGGGATGAAACAGTACCAATCAAAGATCAGTCTAATGTAAGGGGTTCCAAAAAACCTTAGCCCCCCCATTTGCAGCTTACATGTTTACTTATATCGAAATAGTTTTTAGTGATTATAAAAATATATAAAATTCTTTATTTATTGCAGGTATTAAAATTACTCTAGCTGATAAAGTGATAATATAATGGCTTCTCAATTAATTGGTGATTCGGAGATGCAACGTGTGATAGATCGCATACGAGCAATAACACGTTCATGGGCTGCCAAAAAGTTGCGAAGAAGTGAGGACTTCGTCAAAAAATTGGAATAAAACTTTGGATGAATGTGAAATGGATACAACCAAATCTGGGCGCCCAAATTTGCCACTCTCTCAGGAAACAAAGGACATCATTGAAAGCGGTACGCGTAAGCGGAAAAACTGCTGTGCTAAACTTTCTAGAGAGATCGAAGTGTTGAGAGGAAAGATCGTTAGTGGTGAGATCATTCGACTGTACCGTCATAGGCAAAGTTTAAAGCCTTGGCATGAACTTCCAAAGCCAAGAAAAACTCAACTTAACATGGATGACAGAATGTGGTTTGCCCATTATCTTGAAGATTGGGATGTGGATGATTTCATGCATTTAGCTCTCTCCGATGAATTTTTTGTTTACGTAACACGTCGGCCTAACTACCAAAATGATCGAGTGTGGGCCACAACACCAGATGAAATCGATGACAATGAACATTATCGCGAATTATTAAAAAGTCCAGACTGTGTTGGTGTTTGTTTTGTTCACTGCAAAGAAACTCATGTGGGTGCTGAAGCCAAATGGTCAGAGTTGGGATGGACAGCATTTTCGTGATATTATTCTATCCCAGCATGTCATTCCTTTTCTAAGAAACCCAAACAATGTTATGGATGTCGATCAGGTCACACTTCTGCACGATAAGGCCCCCTGCTTTAAGGCATTAGCCACTCAACAGTTGTTGCGGAACCATGAGATCGATTTCTTTGGAAATGAAGAATGGCCAGGAAATTCTCCTGACCTGAACGTCTGTGAACACATTGGATCAGTTATAAAGGACAAGGTTGAATGTCTCTTGTTTCAAGAACTTGCAGCAAATCGATTTTCGAAGGATACAATGACGCAACACATTGAAACTGTTTTAGCAAATTTGCGTAACGATCAAGATCTATTCACGTCACTTTTGGCAAGCTACCCAAAGCGAATTCAGGCTGTCTTGGAAGCCAATGGCGGGAACACCAAGTTTTAATTGTTTCTCATTAAATGCAGGATTAAATTCTCTTTTGTAAGGTATGTTTAGTTTTACTGTACCTCTAATGGTTTAGGCCATGGGCGGGGGGGGGCTAAGGTTTATTGGAGCCCCCTACACTCTCCAGTGATTAGTGGAAAATAATTAGCTAGTAGGCTTGTATTTGGTCCTCACTTGATGTAATGCAATTATGTGCATATTTTTATACATCCAGAAAATGAATTTCTCCATATTTCTGATTTGCCTAATGAAATGATTGATGAAATTACTAACAATGAAGTGATTAATGCAGGAAAGTGTAAAGAGTGTGAGTTTAAATATCAGGTCATCCCATAAGTAATGTCGTTTTTTAGATCGGAATTTGAAGGACAAAAAAAACTCAACTGAAACTTTTTAATCTAGTATATATTTTCCATCGGAATCAATGACATTCTGCCAACGTCCTACAAGCTTTTCAATGCCATGTTTATAAAATTCAGGCGGTTTTGAGGCAAAAAACGTACAAAGACTGGTGTGCAGGTCATCTAAAGAAGTATACTGTTTCTCGTCAAGATAGTTTTGCAGATTCCTGAAGAGATGATAATCTGAAGGCGCAAGGTCTGGAGAATATGGAGGATGTGGAAGTTTTTCCAACCCAAGCTCCTCAATTTTTGCAGAAGTGATCCGAGCGGTATGAGGACGTGCGTTGTCGTGGTGGAACACGACTCCTTTCCGATTAAACAAAGAAGGTCTCTTTTCTTTTAGTGCAGTGTTCAATCGATCCATTTGTTGACAGTAGAATTGAGCGGTGATTGTTTGGTTGTGTGGTAAGGTTTCAAAGTGTATTACACCACCTTTATCCCACCAAACACGAAGCAACACCTTCCGAGGGTGAATATTTGGTTTTGGCTTTGGTGTCGCTGGTTCTCCGGCACAAACCCACTGTCAACGGCGCTTAACATTCTGGTACAGTATCCACTTTTCATCACCAGTCACTAAACGGTGCAAAAACGGATCTTGGAGTTCATGGGAATGAAGTGCTGTGCTAATGTTTACCCGCACCCTCAGATTGTCGACCGACAATTCATGTGGCACCCATTTTCCTAACTTAGACACTTTCCCGAGTTGTTGCAAATGTCGATGGATGGTGGACGGGGATGAACTGAGTTTCTGGGCCAATTCTTCGACAGTTGTTGAACAGTCTTCTTCAAGTGCGGCTAACAGCAGGTCATCATCAAACTCAGCAGGGCGTCCAGAGCGTGCTGCATCTGTCAAACAGCAGTCACCATTCCTAAACTTTTGAAACCATCTTTGACATTTCCTCATATGCAGAATATCGTTGCCATAAACTTCCTAAATGTTTCGCGTTGCTTCAGTAACACTATTCCCTTTTTTGAACTCGTAAAGCATTATATGCCTGATATGCTCTTCTGGTCAAGGTCTGTAAAGTATGTAGCGAAACACGATAGATCTCCTCTTAGATATAACCTTCGGAAAATTTATGCTTAAACCGAGTAGGACTAGTTTAAACTTAATCTATCGTAAAAAACGACATTACGTATGGGATGACCTGATATAAGTTTAATTAGGAAATTTACAATGTGGTGTTATGCTGTTTACTGTTTAATCAAATTATGTAAACATTGTACCCTCTCTCTTACTGCCTCTTTCCATTCCCCGTCCCTTTCTTTTGGTTAAATTAGTCTGCTTTGTGATTTAAAAAGTCTGGTCTACAGTAAAGGATGTAGTACGCTATATAAGAGCCTGATAAAGCCCAATAAAACCTGTTTAGGGTCTACATTTCTAAATTTAATTATTATAGCTACGCTCCTTGAAATCTTTTCAGCGTTTTTTATTTACATGAGCAATCCAATGAAGATTCTTATCTAGCATTATACCAAGAATTTTTTTTAATTTATATGTATTTGGGTTAATTAGATTGCTTTGTGAATTAAAAAGCCTGATGCTTGACTTTTTTCTAAAGCGATAGGACCTACTACCCCATCATCAGGTGCTGATGCTTTAAAATAAATAGTTAAATTTATCAACATCAGAAATATAGTCCTATCCCTAATCAAAATAAACAATCCCTTCTAAAACCACTAAACCCCCATACTTGGTTATGATCGACGTTTTCAATAGATTAATCGTTATATCCCTTTGTTTAAACGCTCTCAGTATCTGCACAGTTATTCTTCTCCTCTGTTTACTGACATTAGATTTAACCTTTTCAAATGAGAAGATTGAGCCAATCACTAATTATGAAGATCCTTCTGACTTCAGCAAGCTCCTCAAGGTCACAGCCTACTGTTTGTTCACAACTGTTTAACTACAATTAACAAATAGCTAAATAAGAGCAAATGCAATTATTTAGAGGCTGCAATCATGTACTGGATATGGTATGCAGAATAAAAAATCTGGGGTAGCCTACCAAAACTGAGGTCAGACAGCTAGCTATTCTGACTCATTATTAACTGTAGGCATAGTAAATACGCTACTTTGCTTTTTATATATTGGCTTAAAATGCATTTAATTTATATGTGTTTGGATAATTAGTTTGCTTTGTGATTTAAAAAGTCTGATGCTAGGCTCTAAGAGAGATGCCTTTGGTGGAATTTTGGTAGGCTCGCTAGTAAGTCATGGTTAATTCAGTTGACGACATTGAATCACGGTGCCTGGCACGTATGATACCCTTTGGGTACCATAGTACTTGAATGTTATACATATCTATTGTTAACGATATGTTTATTTGCTAGTATATTTGAATATGTAAATGTTTCAATTAAGGTTTCATTTTCTCCTTTGTGTGTGTGTGTGTGTGTGTGTGTGTGTGTGTGTGCAGAAAAAAGTCCTAAGCTCTGCCCACTATAATTTAGGAGAATATTAAGAAAAAATAAAGCCTTGATAGGAAAATGTCTCAAACTATATTTTCCCCTTAATAATACGCACATAATAAAGAAATTAATTTTACGGAGAGCACCGTTTCTCCATTAAATATATACAAATTAAGTAAATAGCGTAGTCTGGCACCTAATTTTGTAGTCTGATATATATATATATATATATATATATATATATATATATATATATGTACTGGATGTACACACACACACACACACACATATATATATATATATATATATATATATATATATATATATATATATATATATATATGTGTGTGTGTGTGTGTACACAGTATATACTTTTCAGTTTTTTACTATGGTGCCATAAAGCCAACCTTCGCCCTCACGGTCTCACCCCATTAAAAATTCGAACGTCCCCTCTAATTTCAATTCCTGGGGAAGGCACTGTTGTAACCCCTCCCTCTGCTAACATTGTTGCTAATATTGTCTCTGGTAGCGCTGAGAGACACTGACTGAGGCGCATTGTGGTGGGATGGCAGGGGGCGAACCGCGAATGTAAACACCGACAAATCACGGTTAACTCCATTAGGTTAAGTTAGATTTTCCGGCAGAAATTAATACGATATGTGTTGAACTTATGGCGCGTAGTATTAGTTTTAATTTTGTTGTTGTTTATAGACCTCCCGTTCAACCCCCCTATACAGATACTAGATTTTACTCACTTCTTGGTAATTTTATTGACAATCGGAATATTATAATTGTCGGAGACTTTAACTGCCCTAATGTTAATTATGAGACTTTTACTGGTAATGAGGAGGGTTTGAGATTGGTTGAGTTTATGGACGATAACTTTTTACGACAGATAGTTACCGAACCAACGCGCGGTGACAATATTTTAGATTTGGTGATGACGAACGGCGAGAATATAGTCAAAGGTTTAGAAGTAGGCGAGAGTTTAGGATGTAGTGATCATCAAATTCTTAGGTTTAAGTTATTGATAGAAAACACTAAGGATAGTAACGTAATAGAAGTCCCTGATTTTCGTATGGCTAATTTTGATAGTTTTGCGGATAGGATGAGAGTAGTGGACTGGGATAACTTATTTATGGGTAATGACACAAATTTGCGTTGGGTGGCGTTTAAAGAAAGTGTTAGGAATATTGAAAGGGAGTTTATTCCTCGTAGGCCCAAGCGCGCTAGAAATCGTGATAGGCCGAAGTGGTGGACTAGGGAAATAGGCGAGTTCATAAACGAGCGTAATAGAGCGTATAGACTTAATAAGCGCAATGGCACGGTAGCTAACTTTAATAGATATATCGAGCTTAGACGTCAGGTTAAAAGATCAGTTAGGAATGCCAAGCGTAATTTAGAGATACTTATAGCTGCGGATAGTAAACATAATCCCAAAAAAGTTTTTTGAATACGTTAATAATCGTAAGCCGGTAAAAGATAACATAGGCCCTCTAGTGGATGTTAATGGCGCTCTGGCTTCTGACGCTCAGGCGATGGCGGGTATTTTCAATAACTTTTTTGCGACTGTTTTTACCGTAGAAGACGTAAATAGTGTCCCCGACGTGGACGATATCGTTCCATTTAGTAGCGAGACTATTTTGGATGAAATAACTGTTTACGAGGGTGAGATTGCGCATTGTATCGATGTAATGTGCAATCTCACCCTCCCAGACATTTGAAAGATTTGAAAGACGTTATCGTAGGCCCCTTAACGAAGATTTTTAATCAGTATCATCGATCACTTAGAAAGTAGAGATTTGATTAATAGTAGTCAGCATGGGTTTCGACGCCATAGGTCTTGTTTAACTAATTTGTTAGAATTTTATAACGAAATAGTGCGCGAATACGATAGGCATAGAGCAGCTGACGTTATTTATTTAGATTTTAAAAAGGCGTTCGATACAGTTCCGCATAGGAGACTAATTGCGAAGGTCAAAGCGCACGGTATACGCGGTCAGGTAGCTAACTGGTTAGAAGAATGGCTTCGTGCTAGGAGACAGAGGGTCGTAGTTAATGGTAGTGAATCGGGGTGGTTAGATGTAGGTAGCGGTGCCCCACAGGGTTCAGTGTTATGCCCATTGCTATTCGTAATTTACATTAATGACATAGATGTAGGATTGACTAGTAAGGTTTTAACGAGGACGATAGAAATAGGCTTCAAGATGATGTAAATAGGATTATGGAGTGGACGGATAAGTGGCAGATGCAATTTAACGTAGACAAATGTAAAGTTTTGCATATAGGTTCTCGCAACAATAATTACACGTACGCGATGGATAATAGGGAGTTAGCGAGCGTTGATGAGGAAGTAGATTTAGGCGTACACGTATCTAAGGATTTAAAGGTTAGGAACAAGTGCCTGGAGTCTTGCGCAAAAGCTAATAGGATGTTAGGCTTCATAGCGCGAAATTTCGAATTTAAATCGAAGGATATTATATTGCCCCTTTACAAGTCCCTAGTCAGGCCTCATTTAGAATATGCAGTTCAGTTTTGGTGCCCGTACTTGCGTGAGGATATTGATAGGTTAGAAAGGGTTCAACGTCATGCCACGAAACTGATTCCGTCATTGCGCAATAAGCCTTATGAAGATAGGATTAAAGAGTTAGACCTGTATTCACTCGAAACTAACATCGATAACGTAAATTTTGACAAATTGTTCAGTTTCGATAATAGTAATACTCGTAATAACGGACTTAAGTTGCGTGGCAGACGTTTCATTACTAATATCGCTAAAAACTTCTTTACGTTTAAAGTAATTGATAAATGGAATAATCTTTCCGCATCAGTCGTTCATTCTACCAACGTTAATATGTTTAAGAATCGTCTTGACAGACATTTTAAAAATATTAACGTTGTTTAAAATAAAAAAACAAAGTTAGCAACAGGAGCTCTGGTGGTGGTGCTCGAGGATGAGTCTGTTGACGATAAATGCCAGCTTGTGACATGCCAGCGTGTGATGCCAGCAATAAAAAAAAAAATTAGACTAACACGAACGTAGATGTAGCTCGTATTGTAAACTAACCCACTTTTTGTTTAACTTTACCTACATTTTTTTTTCTTAACCTCTCCTTACTTTGCATGTCTGTAACTCTCTTTTCTTGCATGTTTGTAGTTTGCATGGTATGACAGTGAGTTAAGACTGTGTTTGCATTGTTTGTAAGCGTTCTTATTTTACTTCTTTTCATCTTTCACCCCTCTCCTATTTTCTCCGACTATTTTTCTGACTTGTCGGCAGTGGCCGGCGGTTGATGATGATGAGTCTTTTTTCTCCTTTTCTGAATGAATGTTAACCCACGAGTGATAGGTGTTGCTCCTTACTTAACCCCTTATTTTCTTCTCTTCTCTTAACCCCCTACTCTTTCCTTTCTCTCGGGCTAACCTTAGAGTGGATCTTAGGGTCTTTGTTAGCCTTAGCTTCTGTAGATCTCTAGAATCAATAACAGACACACACATGAGCGCCAATCAGCCAGAAAATGTTCAGTATATTTCCTTTATTGCTGTAAGATTTCAATTTACGGATTAATCTTCTAAGCGGTACAGCGACTTTTAATTAAAGCCTGGGATACATTACTGTATATATTTGAAGTTTATTTGGTATGGTAAGCAAAGTTATTTCATATATTTAATTGATCCCCCCTTCACATACATTAAGGAATAAAGGTTTAAGTCTTTATTTCTAAGTCAATTAAACTTCATTGGGTAACATCTCTCCAAATAATTAAATAGTAGCGTATGTATAGGAAAAGTCTTAAACTCCACCCCTGTATGATCGATCAACGGTCACGTGTCTCCTGCTACTACCTGGGCATATCTCTACCCTGCGTGGTCAGTTGACCGTTGCAAGCCCTGGATCTCAAACGTATATTTGAAGATTTCTTACGTAGACGAAAAATAGTGATGGCTACATTTGATATTGCGTGTTCGACGTTTATGAAGTGGTATTCGGTAAAGATGGAAGATGTAGCGAATACTGAAAGACGCTCTAGCCCTTCCTTCTTTGAGACTTTTAAGGCTACATTGAACCGTGCGAAGCTTGAGGAATAAGATGTTCAAATACTCTATTGATATTCTGGCGATAGTTACCCCGAAATACAATCTATTTTTATTATAAAGTTATATTAATATTTTTTGTAATTTTAAGGTTTAAAGATACATTGGTGTCTTAAAGATAAATTTGTATTGAAACAAAATAGTTGCGTAAAAGAGGAAAAATGAATAAGTTACCCCGAAATAGAATCTAATTGGGCGAAAGACGAGAAATGAAATAGTTATCCCGAAATACAATCTATTTTTAATATAAAATCATATTAATGCTTTTTATTTTATAGTTTAAGGATAAAATTGTATATTATGGTAGAAATTTGTTTTGCCATTAAACTTAGTTTATCTTATTCGATTTTTTGTATAAAAGATCGCCTTCCAAACGTTAAATTGGTCTCGTCATGTTGCACCATGTGAAGCTTAATAAAAAACTATTAGCGTCGCCCTTTTTTTTGAGACTTTGTTGGTCTACCGCCTGGTTCCATAAACGTATTTGTTTATGCTTAATAGTTCTGTCGGTACTTACGTATTAACGGGGCGCCACCACATATTGATGATTGGTTAGGTTAAGTTTTAATATTTTCGTTAGTTGAAAATTTCTAACACATCATATTTTTTAAATAGCAATATTTTTAAAAATATTTATAATGATTTATATTTCAAATATTTACAATGATTAATATATGTTACACATTAGAAACAACATCCCAAATTTTCATCATGAATAAGCCTAAAAAAATTAATTTTTTTCAGAAAATTGTATAAAAAAATATTTAAAAAAATATTGCTATTTAAAAAATATGATGTATTAGAAATTTTCAATTAACGAAAATATTACAACTTAACCTAACCAATCATCAATATGTGGTGGCCCCCCATTAATACGTAAGTACCGCTCTGTTTATTGGGTCGTATTTAGAGACCCTGTCGGTCTACCAGGGGCTGGTAAGTAAGAGCCGTGGGTATGGTGGGTTTGGTTAGGTGATGGTAAGCTATACTTAGACGATTGGTGGTTGTAGTGCTGGTTGTGGTGCTGTGGAGGTTTCTTTTTTTGGTGAGGTGGTTATGCTCGTATATATTCTGCTATTGGGGCTTTACAGGCATCTGTTTATATATATATATATATATATATATATATATATATATATATATATGTGTGGTGTATGTATGTGTGTGTAATAATAGGGGATCTATCTATGGGAGTGTATGTGCGTTTGTGTGCGCTTTTAATTCGTTCGATGGTTAATATATACAGGCCATTTATGTATTCTAAGTCTTCTATGCCAACTGGCGGATTAAGCCAACTGGCGGATTAAGCCAACTGGCGGATTTCGATTTCTAAGCCAAGTGATGCAACCTGAACTCTCATTAAGCTTCTGCATCTCGCAGACGCTGGATGGTCTCTTCCTCTCTCAGGTTAGGTATACCCCTTTGGGGGGTGATGCCGTCCCACCTTCTCCCCCAAAGAGGGGGCATCCTGGGAGTTGGCACTTGGGAGGGGGTTGGCCCCTTGCAACAAGGGGGTGGGAGGGGTGGTAATGGCACTCATTTGATCAACATTGCAATTGCTCTGCACTACTCTTGTTTGCGGCCATACTACTCACAATGTGTGCTGGTGTGATCCATTGTTTGTTATATTTAGTTTTAGATATTACTTTTGATTTAAGAGGAAAGTTTATGTTGAATATATCCATTGGTGTGTCTGAAAATGCTTGAAATTTTGTTCCATTGTCATTGTTACTTTCGGTTATTCTTGTCCAGTCCAAAACTGGTATTTCTCTCAGGAACTTTAATTTGTTATTAAGCTGCAAGATCTGTAGTCAGCAGTTATAGTTTCCTTTGCAGAGAAATGGGTGAATAGTATGGTGTACTTGGGCAGGTGATCTGTTGTTCAGAAAAGTTTGAAGATTAACCGAAGGCAAATTATATTAAGTTCAACAGAAATTAACATTTTATTATATTATACGGCTAACTTAATCTTAAGATACCGATATCTTAAATGATAAAATACAATGTTGAAACTTAATCAAAATAGGTACGGTAATATGGTCTAAACATTTGCGGATATTCAATGCAAGGGTACGGCTGACTCTTCCAGTTGTTGCAGAATGGTCCTCTACTCCATAGGGAGGTAGAGGGATGCAACCCACTCTGTCTCTCCTAATCTTCTTCCCAAGGAGATTCCTCTGAAAGTGTTAGTCTTAATTTACCTTGGGGCTAATTTTAATTTAATATGAGTAGGGTAGGTAGCTAGGCCTATGAGTAATTGTAAGATTTAATATAATAGAACCATAAGTAGATTCTTAAAGCTGATTCCCAGCTCTAATATTTCATTGTTTGATCTTGAAAATCTTTAAATTAACAAATTGGCCAGAAAAAAATCTGCAATATCAAATTTAATGGCAAAAGTTGCCTGTGATAGTTCAATACGAGTACATTGAACTAAATATGATATATGAAAATATATTTGGCAGAAATTTGATTTTACAAGAGATCCTTATTAAGAATCTGTATAAATTTAATTACCCAACCTAGCTCCAAAATCCAAGAATATGGAAAATTTCTGCTTTTGTCGCTCTTATTTGAAGGGAAGACCGTTCGGAAACCTGCGGGTCGTATTATAAATTTTGTAAAATGGATTAAGCTTAATTAGGGCCTACCCTAACTGATTAAGCTTTAAATTCAAGTAACCTGGCCAAATTAGGTCGGTTATGATGATGTAAATTTATAAATATTCATCCATATACTAAATTTGAAATAAATCATAGCCAAACAAGGCTTGTTGTTGTCTGGGCGAATTAGCCCTAAACAGCAAAGGTCAGAGTTAACTACGAATCATTGAAATGACTACGGTAGTAATAAAGTATTGAGGCATCTCCAGTTTATTTTTACGGTCATGACTGCTGGAATTGATGATAAAGTTATCATTAATGGGAAGTATTGTTTTAGCCTAATGCATCAAGTTTGGCATAACAATCCTTACCTTCACCATTCAATTCCTTCTTGGTTCAGTGACTGCTCCTGTTTGGAAATCTTAGGGTCGGGACTAAGTTAGTCACGACCAGGGGCCCCGTATCTCCTTTCTGCCGTCGTTGTGGTCAAATTCTTTGTTTTACATCTCCATGATCCTGTAGTCTTCCATGGGGAAAAGTTTATAACTGCAGTGGGGGTAGTTTGCACGGCAAAATTCTAAAATTCCAGTATGAACGGTGAAAGCGTGAGCGCAGAGAGCAAAATTGCTGTCGGTAGGTCCGAGAATCGCAGAGATCTGTTTGTTGTCCGGAAAGCTGAGAGTCGCAGAGCGTCTCCCTCTTGTCTGTAAAGTTGAGAGTCGCAGAGAGCTCTGTCGATTTTTCGAGGTGTCTTCTGCTTTTCAATTAAGCATACAATTAATTTTCTAATTTAATCTGAGGTTTGTTTTGTTTTTTACGTTACGGTACCGTATCTTTTAAGGTAGAAAAACTTGAGCCATTTTAAGAATTATACAACAAAAAATTTGCTTAGGCAAAGTTTTCAATATCTTTGATATTTAATATCGCAACTATAATTATACCCTAGGTGCAGTCAAGCGGGGACCGCACCCAGATCTGATATAGCAGTCACATTCCTAATGTCATTGTGAAGTCCAGTTGGCTTTGTAATAGCTAATTTGAAACACTTGCCGATATTTGTAATAAAAGTTGGTACGTTACCAGTTGGTCGTCGGTACATGCCTAAATTAGAATACTGGGTGTTATGAATAAACAGTTCAGTTGCAAGTGTTTCTGAGGTATTGTTTATGCTTGTCACTTGTTCGATACTTTTCTTCTTGTAGTTTGAGTCGACAAATATAATTACACCTCCTCCCCTATTTTTAGCCCTACATACATGATAGCTTGTGTACCCTGGAATGTTAAAAAAGATATTATTTTCATTTAACCAGGTTTTAGTTGATAGATTGCACGTGAATTTATGTTGTAATAATTTTAAGTTAGTTGTCAATTCGTCGAAGTGGTTTGGGAGACTGCGAATGTTTAAGTTTAGGAAAGACAGGTTGCCAGTGTTGTATTTCTTGTTTAAGAAATTTTCTACTGAGGTATAATTGGAGTTGACTACGTTCTCAGATTCAGTAATTTCATGTACAGTATTGAGATTATTTAAAGTGTAGATCATGCTGTGAAGATTAAGGTAATACGGTAATAGAGATAATAAGAGTTAAGAAAAAATATATACAGCACAAATACAGACATATATATACACACACACACACACACACACATATATATATATATATATATATATATATATATCGGCTATTGATTGGTGGCGCGGAAAACGCAGTTTAATAATAAACAGGAACACCAGAGAAAATACAAACATCCTTCAAGGTTCAATAGTACCAACGTTTCGGAATGCACTAATTCCATCTTCAGGGCTAAAACAATAAAATGCCAAATCACATACAAAATACAAATTGCTTAATAACAATTTAAAATAAACTTAAAAAATTATAAAAAGTAGCTAAGAAAATGTAAAACATTAAAACTAAAAGGTAAATAAATGTGAAGTTAAAAAGTTAAAATTATAAAAAGTAAAAGCATTAAAACTGAAACGTAAATAAAATAAACTAGTACCTTAACCTTAACAATTACTAGATGCAGAAATTAAATTTAAGAAAAGGCTCAGTAATGAATGTAATCGGGATCTTAATCGGTCTACTTGTGATTTTAAGTCTCTGGTGTCTGGTATAGATTCAACACATCTTTTGAACGTCATTTGCCCGGTTAGGTCAACTGTATTCCCGGTAAGGTCAACTGTATGCCCGGTTAAGTCAACTGTATGCCCGGTTATGTCAACTGTATGCCCTTGATAATTGGTTAAGTTGTGTTATTTTCGTTAGTTTTAACGAAAATAATACGACTTAACCTAACCAATTGTCAAGGTCATACAGTTGACCTAACCGGGCCTTCAATGGCGGACATCGGAATAACATCGAAGGCCCGGTTGGTATTTGAAAACCTCTATATTGAAAATTCAAATGTGTTCAAATGTGTTCAAATGTGTATTTGAAGAGTGTTTCTCACTTATTTGAACAGACCTGTGGATGTATATATGTTTTAGCAGATTTAGTTAGTTAAATAAAGGTTTCCAATTTTATTGTGATGTTTGTAATTTCTATGAATTCATGACAAAAGTCATTTTAGCCATTTCACGAAATGACCAAGGTGGAATTTCAGCCATTTTGCGTAATGGCTGAAGATTTTAGTCATTTCGCGAAATGACCAAGTGAAACAACCATTTCGCGAAATGACTAAAAGTTTCGCCCATTACGCGAAATGGCTGATTACACACATATATATATATATATATATATATATGATACACAGACCGTGCATGGAACAAGGAACTCTTCTGGGAAAATTAAATCCACTATAGTCCGAATAAGTAATGGTAAATGACAAACACTACGTATAGTTTTTCTTTTTCATGATGTTAGCCCGACGAAAATGAAAAAGAAAAAAAACTATAGTGTTTGTCATTTACCATTACTTATTCGGACTATGGTGGATTTAATTTTCCCAGAAGAGTTCCTTGTTCCATGCACGATCTGTGTGCATCATAAAAAACCTCAGGGAACCATTGAGTTCATTCCCATATATATATATATATATTATATATATATATATATATATATATATATAGTAATTAAGTCTCGCGCGCAACCAAGCTGATAACAGGGCTCCAGCGATGTATGAGAGATTAGCAGAGAGCCATAGCGACACTTTGGCGTCAAAGGCCTTGATAACGATCTGAAACCCGGGACCTCCGCGTTCGAATATTTATTTTAAATTAAATATCTTTCGTCCTTCAAAGACAAAAATTAGGTTGGCCATTCACCCGAAAAATCTCTCGCATATTCTTTACCACACTATTCACGAATCTGCATTCAATCTGTGGTCGACGCTTAACTCAAAATATTTCGTTTACTTTAAAAAGTAAGCTTACTTTAAAAATTATCTTTCTCGATAATAATACGGCAGAGATGTGATTTTTTTATATTTATCTGATCCATAGGTCCGTAAAGTATTATATAAGTAAAGTGTACATATATATATATATATATATATATATATATATATATATATATATATATATATTGTATGGTATACGTTTAGCGTCGGAAATTATTTATACGTTTAATATCAACAAAAAATACGTAAGCCTGAATATAACTTTATTAAAAGTATTAAACGACATTACAACTGATAAATGCGCCATGTTGACGACGTAGCTTCTTCTTTGCCCTGTTAGGTCAACTGTATGACCTTGACGATTGGTTAGATCAAGTCGAGATATTTTCGTTAGTTTAGCAAAGAAGAAGCTACGTCGTCAACATGGTACACGTGCTTTATTTCCCAGCTATATTCACAAATTCTTAGGGAGAAATAAATATATAACTAACTTATTTGCGCATTTGATTTTATCCATTAATGATATTTATCAGTTGTAGTATCGTTTTAATACTTTTAATAATAATAATAATAACAATAATAATAATAATAACAATAATAATAATAATAATATAATAATAATAATAATAATAATAATGAAGTTATAATTTCCCACGCTAAAAAGTATAAATAATTTTCGTCGCTAAAGTGTATATATATATATATATATATATATATATATTATATATATATATATATATATTTAGGGTGGTTCTTATTTTTCGAAATTGCAAATTTCACCTTCTCACCCCTTCAATATATTCCATTTGACAAAAAAATAAAATATCCAAAATCTCAAGTAATTATAAATATTCTTATTGGTCCCACAGAACGACTCAAATTTAGTTAATTATTGAAACATAAATACACAAATTTTTTATTAGCGTTCCACTATAAGGGCAAATAACAGCAGTTAAAGAACAGCATAAACTAAAGACATTGACTACTGATTAATTAGAAACTGAATTGAACTAAACATTTTAGGACTGAAAGCAGTAGATTTGGCCTAGTAGGGATGGCTGCTTATGAGGCACCCTTAAATATTAATTGATTTTAATAAAATTTCATTGGTAGACGTTTTATATTAATAGGAAAAAAAATGCAGGGGTGAAACCCCAAAATTTTATGTATTTAACTTTTCCTATACATATAAGAACTACCCAATTAACCAAGATTTGCGGGTCTCACCCCCACATTTTTTTTCCTATTTATATAAAACGTGCACCAAAGAAGTTTTATTAAAATCAATTAATATTTAAGGGTGCCTCATAAGCAACCATCCCTACTATGCCAAATCTACTATGCTTTCAGTCTTAAAATGGTTAGTTCAATTCAGTTTCTAATAAATCAGTAGTCAATGTCTATTTTAGTTTATGCTGTTTTTTAACTGCTGTTATTTGCTCTTATAATGGAAAGCTAATAACAAATTTGTAAATTTGAGTCCTTCTGCGGGACCAATAAGAATATTTATAATTACTTGAGATTTGGCATATTTTGTTTTTTTGTCAGATGGAATATATTGAGGGGGTGAGACGGTGAAATTTACAATTTCGGAAAATAAGAACCACCCTAAATTATATATATATATATATATATATATGTTAACCCCTCCGTCTATGGCCCTGGGTTAGTTCGAATCGACGGGGGTTCTGGTTGGGAGGCAGCAACGGATCTGTTACTTGCAGTAGTTTCTTCTATAACATTCTAACATTCTTCTATAACATTGTTAATTCTTCTCTTTCTATAATACTCTGATACTTTCTCTGATACTAAACTTATCGACTTTTCTTTTTATAACTTATCGACTTTACTGACTGAGTTCTCGGACGAGGGCACGGCTCGAAGGAAAAGATAAAAAAACTTCTTTTACTGTAGTTTACTTCTAAAAATGTACAGGTAGTGCTCTGAATTTACAGAGGTAGAGGTTCGACCTCTTTCGACCATGGCTCAGGCCGGAATCTAAAAATTAAGGAGGCAAGGGGCCTCTGCCCCCTCCTCGCTGAGAGGCTGCTAACAAGGGAGTGATAATCGAAGCAATTGAAGTGAAGAAGAAGTGCAGTTTGAAGGTTAACTTTCCCCCTTTAAACACATGATCAGATTTTTGAAAGATTCCAAATAAAAATTTTAAAAAAATAAAAATAAAAAATGATCGTATTTTCGCCGAGTATATATTTCGAAAGGCGACATAATTTCGGAGTAGTACATGAGTACAATTTAAGTACATTACTGAGTACATTTTAATTTTGGTTTATTACAATTATGATTACGATTACGGATTAATTCACATTTCACTTAGCTTCGCTAATTACAATTCCATTTAAAGTACATTATTACAATATATATTAAATTATTATCATTAATTACAGTTTCATTAAAGTACATTACATCAATTACATTATTAAGTCCATTAGTCACTTACAATTCTTACAGTGTTTTTATATTTATAATGGTTATTAGTACAACACGAAGTACATGGGCACATACAGTATATATTTATATACAACACAATATGTTATAATATGTTATAATATGTTATAAATTTGAATCAGAGGAACAGGAGGTTTCACATTTTCTACTCCTCACCTTAGTTGTTACTCCCCTGTACATCCCCTTGATCAGTTTAACATACTTCTCCGGTACCATCTTTTCCCTTAAGCATCTCCAAACTTCCTGCCGTGGTATCCTATCATATGCCTTCTCCAAGTCAATAAAAACCATGTGCAACGCCTTCTGCCCCTCTCTGTACCTCTCTGCCAACTGTTTCAATGCAAAAACTGCATCTGTCGTTCTCCTTCCCGGCATAAATCCAAACTGTTCCACTGACACTTCCGCTTCGTCTCTCAACCTACTCTCCACTATTCGCTCCCATATCTTCATTGTATGTGATATTAGCTTGATCCCTCTATAATTCGTGCAATCTTGTACATCTCCCTTCTCTTTGAATATAGGCACTATGATGCCTGTCCGCCACTCATCCGGAATCACCTCCTGGTCAAACAACTTCTGCATTAGATCCCACACCAGATCCACCCCCTCATCTCCCAGTGCCTTCCATGCCTCAGCTGGTATCTCGTCTAGGCCAGTCGCTTTGTTATTTTTCATCCTATTCAGAGCACGACTCACTTCCATCCTCCCCACTTGTTCTGTCATAGCTACATTTGGTAATCCATCCTCATAGAAAGATCTTGGGTTTTCTTTATTTAATAATTCCTCAAAATATTCCTTCCATCTATCCTTTATCTCTTCATCTCTTTGCAGCACCGCCCCCTCCCTTCCCTTAATTTGTTTTACCTGTGTAAAGTCTTTTGTCGCTCTATTTCTGCTCTTAGCCAATCTGTATATCTTCTTTTGTCCTTCACGATCCTCTAAATCCTCATACATCTGCCGATATGCCTCCGCCTTTGCTCTCGCCACTGCTCTCTTTGCCTGTTTCTTTGCTTCTTTATATACCACCTTACACTCTTCACTCCTCGATTCTTCCCATAACTTCTTAGTTTCTCTCTTACTTCGTAGTGCTTTTTGGATCTCATCACTCCACCACCATCCTTCCTTATCTTCCCACACTTTACCTGATGTTTCCCGCAATATGTCTCTACCTGCCGTTCTCATGACATTCGCATTATGTACCCACCAATCCTGTACATTCTGTTCATCAACATGGATTTCACTCAACACTCTCTCTAAATTCCCGTCTCTTCCCCTCCTCTCTCAGTTTGTACCACCTAATTCTCCTCACTGTTGTTCCTCGGGTCTTTCTTCCTCTTTTCAACATCACATCCATGACTACCAACCGGTGTTGTGGCGTCACATGGTCTCCTGGAATAACTTTGCAGTCCCTCACCTCGGCCAATTGCGCCCTCCTATACAGTATGAAATCAATTTGCGATGTTCTGCCTCCATTCTTGTACGTAATAACATGCTCCTCCCTCTTTCTGAAAAACGTATTTACAATCGCTAGATCAAACGATACAGCCATATCCAACACTCTCTCACCGTCCACGTTTGCCTCTCCATAGCCATGACCACCGTGCACTGTGACCACTCCATCGTTATGATCACCAACGTGTCCATTCATATCCCCGCCCAACACCACTCGTTCGTCCTCGGCAATACTCTCTATTTCTTCCTCCAATAACCTCCAGAATGCTTCCTTAACGTCGTCCGGACATCCACTTTGGGGCGCGTATGCACTGATTATATTGAGTACATGTTCCCCATAATTCATTCTCAAAGTCACCAGTCTATCTCCTCTTCGCTTAACTTCCACTATGCTATCCTTCAATTCCTTCGCCAATACAATACCCACACCATTCCTTCCCTCAACCGACGCCCCACTGTAGAACAATTTATATCCCTCACTGAGTTCTCTTGCTTTGTTCCCCTTCCAGCGTGTTTCTTGTACACACAACACCCCAACTCTCCTCTTCTTCATCAACTCCACAATCTCTCTTCCTCTGCCAGTCATGCTTCCAACATTCAGCGTCGCAATTCTCAGGTCCACCCGAGCTCGCTTCGTTAGCCGCACCCACTCTTGGTGCGGTAGCCCTCGCCTCACCACAGAGGTCGGGCGAGGTCTCTGTACGTCGCCTACGGGGTACGCCCTAGCCGTCATCGCATTTTCGTGTTGAAGACTCACCATTGTGGTTTTGGCTGGTTTTTATGGCCGGATGCCTTTCCTGACGCCAACCCTCCCCATTTATCCGGACTTGGGACCGGCCGAGAACAAGGCTGGCTTGCCCTACCCTCGGGTTGGGTTTATGTCATACGTACAGTATAAGTCATTATTAGAAGAGATGAATTAGAGAAATACAGTAATGAATAAAGAAGTACAAATCGAAATTCTATCCAAAACTCGCTTAGGCGATTTTGGTTTCTCATGTAAAAATGAACATTCAAACAAAACCATACAAACATAAGTACTGCATGAAGACAATGAATCCATATAATAATTGTATAGGAATTGTTCAGTGTTCATTTTTACAGGGCTCTTCCCCTTAAAAATGATATTAACACAACAATACAATACAATACAATTGAGAAAATACAAGATAACATCCTGACGAATTCAAATTAGATGATGACGAATTTTTCTTTAGAATACAAATTTTATACAGAACAAGTGAGTTCGGGTGGTTGAGTACAACGCACCGTAATCAAATCTTTAACATGACACTTGCTTAGAGAGTTATTATAAAATATAAAAAATTCAAAGATTAATACTTTAATTTTATACAAACAGAATAAAAGGAATACGTTAATTTAGACAAACAATTAAGTTAGACAAACAATGATATTGTTAAATTTTTAACAAAATTTTATTTTTCTGTGGGAAAAATTACATACATAATGAATAGTAGGTAAAAGGAAAAAATATAAATTTTAAAGTTCAGGAATTTTTTCAAAGTTACCATGGTCGTACAATTAATAAACTAATTTTATTGACTAGTGTAGGTGAAAATCGAATTACGTAATGGATGATGTATAGACCTGTGGTCAAATGTGTATTTGTGTGTATTAGGTACAGAGTGTAGTGGTTGGTGATATGTCCAAATGGGGAAAAGAGATTTATCGTTGAAGTTATACGTAAATGCGCATACGTATATATACGTGTACGTAGAACATCAGTATTGAGTATGTGGATTATGAGAGTAATTGGTTCATCCCTTGAAGAACTAGATTATTAGTGGTCATTGGTGGATTAGGATTATGTCCGTATATATATTTATATATATACTTTAAGGAACAGATTAGCTTTGGTTAAAATAACTTAATAAATGCATGAGCAAAAATTTATATATAGTAAGCAAAAATTATTAAGATTGAATAGCATAGTTAGCACTTACACGCAATGAAATGGTTTATTGTGATATCCAATGATTTTAGCATAAGGTTTGTGTATATATAGTATATATAGTGTGCATACGTGTGTGTGTGTGTGTGTGTGTGTGTGTGTAAGGATTCGGGAGGTTTTCGAATTAACAAAGTTATATAATAATTTAAATTGACAGTAGGGTTATAGATTCATTTAAGTTTAAAGTCAATTATTTTTTTTAAAATCCTAATACAGGTAGCATTAATGGTAATGTATTCGTATGAGGTTCAATGTAAAAGTGACTTGAGGTACAAGTGAATTAGAGTATGTGTCAACAATAATAAAATTCAATTAGGGTTATAGATTTTACATAATTAAATCAGTTGCACGTATATTAAGGTAATAAAAGAAACGCACTTACAGGATCTAACAAGTACTGAAAGTAAATCTCATGGTATTAAAATTGAATTCCGACACATAATTAATTAAATTCGACTACGACAATTACTCAGTATTAATCGAGTAAAAAACATAATAAAAAAAATATAAAAATTAAAAATAGAAATCGATTATAAACTATAATGAACTAACATGAGGTTATAGGGTCCATACTCCTAAAAAAAAATAAAAACAACTTGTAGGGATGTTAAAATAAAATAAAAAAAGTAAAAAAACAAAGTTTGGAGTACTACATTCGGGGAAATTCAATGACTAAGCGGGGAGATATGTCTGAATTTGACAATACGTCTTTCGTGAGCACTTTGCTCTTTAAAAAAAAAGATCGCTTGTCACACTGCTTAAAACAAAAATTAAAGGAGGTAAAACAAAAAGGAGGGACGGCATGTTCCTCCCAATAGTAATTTAAAAAGGAAGTCATTGGACATGATTGATTAATTATTATACTATTTGTGTCATTATATAATCATAATAATTATAAAAATCGTTATAAACAATTGTAAAAACGGTTTTGGTTGCAAATAATAAAATATATCATTTTACCTAAGCTGACCATACGTACCGTTTTGAACGGGACAGTACCGTTTGTTTTATATTTCCTGGCCGTCCCCTCGTTTTAATAAAAATGTCAATTTTGTCCCGGTTTATGTACTTACTTTTTCATGAATACAGAATATTACATAACCCCCGTCCCTTTTTTGCCATCCCAATGTCCCGTTTTTGTCTCAAGGAAATATGGTCAGCCTAATTTTACCTATATATTTATATATGGAACAATGGCATGAAAAAAAGACAAATCGGTCAATTTCCTTCTTACAAAAAAAAAAAGTTGAACTAAAGACACAAATTGGTCAATTCAGGTTGAATTTAATTCTCTCTTATACAACAAAAAGAATGGTTGAATTAAATTCTCTTAAATTAAATTCTCTTAAAGTAAATTCTCTTAAAGTAAATTCTCTTAAATTACATTCTCTTAAACAACAAAAAAAAGTTGAATTCAATTGACTGCATTGAAATGACTTGGGACAACTGACTTGGGACTTGAAAACTGAGACTTGAAACTAACTTCAAAGCTGACTTCAAATAAAACTGACTTCAAAACTGACTGAAACTGACTTCGAAACTACTTGAAACTGATTAACTTGAAACTGATTAACTTGAATCTGATTAACTTGAAACTGATTAACTTGAATCTGATTAACTTGAAACTGACTGACTGACTTGGAACTGACTGACGGACTTGGAACTGACTGACTGACTGACTTGAAACTAACTGACTTGAACTCTATCAAGTATCTTGAAACTGAACTGACTGAAATTGAGGGCACTTGAACTCTATCAAGTGGAGTCTATTATTCTCTGGGTTTGGTTGTCCCTCTTGGAAGCAACCAACTAACTGAAATGGACTGCACTGAACTGCTATCAGTGGAGTCAACTGAAACTGACTTGCACTTGAACTGCTATCAAGTGGAGACCATTAATCTCTGGGGTTTGGTTGTCCCTCTTGGATACAACCAACTGAAACTGTCTGAAAACTGATTTGCAACTTATTTGCAACTAAAACTGACTTGGAACTGTTTTGCAACGGATTTGCAACTAAAACTGACTCGAAACTACTTCAAGTATCTTTATAAATCTCTGGGTTGGTTGTCCCTCTTGGATGCAACGAACTGAAACTGAAAACTGAAACTGGAACTTGAAACTGCTTCAAGTATCTCTATAACTCTATAAACTCTCTATAAACTCTCTCTTTCTTAATTTGCAAGTCAATTCAATTCAATAATTTGAAAAAAAATTGTAAACAAAAATAAAAAATGTAAACAACATTTCACTCGAATGTACGCGAAGGTATGGTAATATTATGTTTGGTACATAAAATAAAATTATTCTATACTAACTATAATAGTGAAAATTAAAAATAACTCTGTGACATTTAACTCTCTGAAAATAAACTTCTGTGACAATGAACTGTTTCAATAAAAAAAATGTATCACTGGTGTCTGAAATGTTCACTGTGTTTCTTGTTAACTCTGGCTTGATACTCTTTATTAACTGTTAATAATACTGACTTTTCAAAGGTTTACAAATTACTTAAAAAAAAAACTGTACTTAACAAAATTTCTATGGCGAAATCCTTAGAGACGTGTTCTGAAGACGTGTCATGCTGGCTACTTGTTCTTGGATGAAAACTTGGCGTGGAGAACTTGGAGTCGTGACACACCGGTTCAAGGGTGAATGTAACGAACTAGAAGTCGTGACACGCCGGTCAATTGGTTGTTGGTTCTAGTTCCAGGGTCTGGAAGACTAGAAGAATCCTGGATGCAGAAGTTGCCAGTGGTTAAAATCCTGGTTAAAGGGTCGCCAGACTGTTAACCCCTCCGTCTATGGCCCTGGGTTAGTTCGAATCGACGGGGGTTCTGGTTGGGAGGCAGCAACGGATCTGTTACTTGCAGTAGTTTCTTCTATAACATTCTAACATTCTTCTATAACATTGGTAATTCTTCTCTTTCTATAATACTCTGATACTTTCTCTGATACTAAACTTATCGACTTTTCTTTTTATAACTTATCGACTTTACTGACTGAGTTCTCGGACGAGGGCACGGCTCGAAGGAAAAGATAAAAAAACTTCTTTTACTGTAATTTACTTCTAAAAATGTACAGGTAGTGCTCTGAATTTACAGAGGTAGAGGTTCGACCTCTTTCGACCATGGCTCAGGACGGAATCTAAAAATTAAGGAGGCAAGGGGCCTCTCCCCCTCCTCACTGAGAGGCTGCTAACAAGGGAGTGATAATCGAAGTAATCGAGGTGAAGAAGTAAGAAGTGACTCTTACAATTACATGTTTTATACAATCTAAATTTTGGGGGAGTGCAGTTTGAAGGTTAACTTTCCCCCTTTAAACACATGATCAGATTTTTGAAAGATTCCAAATAAAAATTAAAAAAAAAAAAAAAAAAGATCGTATTTTCGCCGAGTATATATTTCGAAAGGCGACATAATTTCGGAGTAGTACATGAGTACAATTTAAGTACATTACTGAGTACATTTTAATTTTGGTTTATTACAATTATGATTACGATTATGGATTAATTCACATTTCACTTAGCATCGTTAATTACAATTCCATTTAAAGTACATTATTGCATTATATATTAAATTATTATCATTAATTACAGTTTCATTAAAGTACATTACATCAATTACGTTATTAAGTACATTAGTCACTTACAATTCTTACAGTGTTTTTACATTTATAATGGTTATTAGTACAACACGAAGTACATGGGCACATACGGGATGTATTTATATACAACATAATATGTTATAATATGTTATAATATGTTATAAATTTGAATCAGTGGGACAGGAGGTTTCACGTTTTCAGATGTTCGATTTATGCAGTGATCATCGAATTGCGTACATTTGCATAAGCGTTTTCGAGTTCATTGCGGTAGGTGAAATAATTAAAATGAAAAGTAAAAAATAAAAAAAAATAATACATGAGAACGTATTTGCACGATTTTGAACGAACAGGTACGAATGCCTAAAGTTTTGTATACATTTCATCAACTGACACGAGTGAAAAATGAATATTTAATAAAAATTATTTAATAAAAATTGATATAGGGTAATGGTCAAGATAAGATATGGACGTATGGATGAATATGGTTGAATAATAATATTTATACTACATAACACCACAACAGATAAATAATGACGTATAGTGTGTAAAGGTTTTTTATTATTATTAAAGAATTTACCATACATTGAACATGAAAGATATCCACATACCAAATGGGTGATTCAGTATTCACGGTATGGAAAACGTCATAGTTATTCACATTATGTCATACGTACAGTATAAGTCATTATTAGAAAAGACGAATTAGAGAAATACAGTAATGAATAAAGAAGTACAAATCGAAATTCTATCCAAAACTAGCTTAGGCGATTTTGGTTTCTCATGTAAAAATGAACATTCAAACATAAAAACCATACAAACATAAGTACTGCATGAAGACAATGAATCCATATAATGATTGTATAGGAATTGTTCATTGTTCATGAGGTTTTTGCATAAATTAAAAAATAGTAAAATTATTATGACAATACATACAATTTTTTGTTTGCTTCTGGTTCTAATCCAGGAATTCTATACGGTTTACCCAAACCCATAAGCTAAATTTCCCACTAAGACCTATTCTTTCGGCCTGTGGGACATTCAATTATAACAGCCAAATTCTTCGTTCCCTTGCTTTCAAAACTTACCTATAATGATTATTCCATTAACAACTCGTTTGATTTTGCTGAAGACATAAAAGAGATCAATCGTGCCGATTCTCTTACTTTGGCCAGTTTTGATGTCTCGTCATTATTTACTAATGTCCCGTTAAAAGAAACATTAGATATCATACTAAACAAGTTATTCACTACTGGTAATACTCTTATAGTTTTAGTGATTAATTGATGCAATGACTGAGTATTAATGATAGGCTGGGTTAATAATTTATGCTGTAAAGTATCACCAGTTGGAAGTGCTAATGGCGTAGGCCCACCATAACATTGGAAGTGACATGAATTAACGAAGTCACCAGCTTGGATTACACCCAAGCAAATTAATATTAAGGTTATAAAAATACCTCATTGTTTTATATTTTATTATGAAAATATAGATGTTATCTATTCACAGTAATTAACAAAGAATTGACTTGATGATGGCTAGCCTTTACGTTATGCTGATGACATGGAACTTAGCTAATAAGATGAATGGTTAATAGCTTAAATTGAAACTTAATACATTCCTTGATGGTATGTAAATGGCATGCAAAATGGGACATTGAATGGGCCTAGTAAATGACAAAAAGAATGCACGTGCGTTTAATACAGTGAATGGGATACGTGACACTCTGATTAAGTAGGCTAGAGGATTGAATGGATGAACAAAATAAATGATGCGGCCTAATAATAATGGATTGAGATGCTTGACAATGGTTACACAAATATCATTTATATATAAGGCCATTATGTGCTGCTAAATGATTACGCCCGGTTAATATTTAGTTATCACATAAATATATGAATGAACACAATAACGGGTGATACGCGGAATTACGGTATTGGCATGACACTTGAATTGGATAATAGGCCTATTGCTTTATTTAACGAGAGTCAGTTAGAACGCTTAATTACACTTGGGGTATAGTCTACCTTTCGGCGGTGGGCTAATGTAGGTTTCACGAAAGTACTTACAAAAGGATGCACTTATCTTACCGGGACGATGGAAACTCTGTTGAAGGAGGGCTGAAGAGGAACCTATTACAGTAGGCTCGAAGTGTCGTTGATCGTGCTCTGGAAGCTGGTCGCTCACGCGTTGGTCGTGTCGGTCAGGCCTTGTAGACTGTAGGCCTGAGGAGATGAATATCTCTTGTAGACTGTAGGCCTGAGGAGATGCCGGGCGCCGGTCGCATCCAGTGTTGATTCGCTTGTTGTAGAATTGAGGTGATGCTTGAGAGGCAAACCGGCGGAAGTCGAAACGGCGCTGGGCCTCGAAGGATTGCTTCTGCAGGCGGTCTGTAGAAGGTCTTGCTTGATGATAGATCGAAGGTCTTGAGGGAAACAGCAGGCCGCTCCTCTGGCGGGAAACCGGAGGGCGGTTGACGGACGAGTGTTGCTCGTAAAGGTGGAGATCGAGTGTGTGAGTGCGAGTGTGAGTGGAAACTCGCTTTTATACTAGTTCCTGTGACGTAGGATTTCGCGCCAAATCTTAAGACGCCTTGCCCGCGCGTCCTTTTGTTGTTAAGGGCTCGCTTTTGTTTGGAAGAAAACAGACGCTTCTATTGTTTGATTCTTTGCCCACGTGTGTTTTCCAAGAATGTTTGATGAAGGCGTGGAAGAAGAATTTGTCTGTCTACTTGTTGGTCTATTTCTTGTCGATCCGCTACACTCTTATTAATTGCCTCACTCAGACTCAATTTAAAACCTCCTCGAAATAGCGTGTCTTGATAATCTTTTCTTATTTAATAGCAACCTTTACAGCCAAATTGATGGGGTAGCTATGGGTTCCCCGTTGAGCCCAACACTAGCAAATGCATTTCTTTGCCATTACGAAGAAATTTGGTTGAAAAGTTGTCCTAATAGTTTTAAACCCGTATATTACAGAAGATACGTGGACGACACTTTCTTAATATTTAAACATCCTTCACACGTAAAACTTTTTCTTCATTATCTTAATAAACAACACAGTAATATTAAGTACACATGTGAAAACGAAACAAATAATAATTTACCTTTCCTGGATGTTCTAGTTAAACGGGCTAATAACAAGTTCCAGACCTCACTATTTAGAAAACAAACTTTTACTGGTTTGCGAACCAATTATTTAAGTTGTATGTTTTATAAATATAAAATTAGTGCTATAGTAACATTATTAACAAGAAGTTACCGAATTTGTTCAGATTACTTTTCATTAAATGAAGAATTTAAATTTTTAAGACAGTACTTTATTAATAATTACTACCCTTCTAATCTTTTTGACAACCAATTAAAGAATTTTTTAAATAACACTTTTAATACTAAACTCCCCATAACTACAGTATAAAAAGAAACCAGATATATTAAATTATCTTTTTATGGTTATTTATAATTGTGTATTCGAGGTGAAGTGTCCAAACAGCTCAAGTTTAGTTATCCCCAAATAAATTTTAGATTCGCCCTCGTCAACCCACTTAAATTATCAAATTTGTTAAAGTTCAAAGACAAATTCCCCAAAACTGTATGCCCTAATGTTGTTTATAAATACACGTGCGACAGCTGTAAGGCTGTGTATATTGGCAGTACTCAACTCCAACTGGAGGTACGCCTTTCTCAACATTTGGGCTTATCAGTCTGTACCAACCGTCCCCTAAGTAGCCCACCACAATCCGCAATTAGAAACCATAGTACTGAAAACAACCATCGCCTTCACAAAACTCAGTTCGAAATTCTAACTAGATCCAATAACCTTACAGAACTCCGAATTTTAGAATCTTTGTACATCTATAGAAACAAACCCTCCATTAACAATAATAGTTCATCTTACAAATTACAGCTCTTTTAACTAACCAACCGATTTTCATAGACATATCATACCTTCTAATTTACTGACCATACAGTTTTCTCTGTTTCTGCCAAGTATGGAGGTTGACGTAAACATTGTGTATTTACCAGTTGAGGTAATTTTAATTTAATTTTAATGATTTTAATTTTTTGTAGTGATGTAATTTTAATGATTTTAATTTTGTATTGATGTAATTTTTATTATTCTCATTTTTGTCTTAAGGTTTTAAGACTTATAATTCACTGATGGTGACAAAAGATTTGTCGAAACGTCTGAAGTATAAAAAATAAACGAAAATGTTTGCTGTTGTGTTGGTCCTTCTTTTCATCTGTGAGCTCCGTTTCCCTAAGGAGAAGTCAATAGCTTTGATATATATATATATATATATATATATATATATATATATATATATATATATATATATATATATATATATATATATAAAACAGGTGTGCCATAAAGAAAGGGTATATTTTAAAAAGGCTATAAAATCAACTTCTATACAATAAAACATGTATTTTTATATGTGCAAACAAATTTTCAGACTAAAATATCAAATAATTCAAATTCTATCAACATTTAACGAAAGAGTATGATTTTTCTATTTA
Organism: Bathynomus jamesi; assembly: GCA_023014485.1. NCBI lineage: Eukaryota > Metazoa > Arthropoda > Malacostraca > Isopoda > Cirolanidae > Bathynomus > Bathynomus jamesi. Next base: position 1,258,711 of record JAJOZX010000605.1, read on the forward strand.
ACATGCAAAAATTATTAAACCTTTTTAATATTTTTTTATAAAAATAACTTTTAACGTAAAATTTACCTGAAATTATTAAAAAAATTGTTCGAAATGCTTTCCTTCCATTTCAATAACTTTTTTTTATTCTTGGCCGGAATTCATCTATGGCTCGATTTATTTGTTCCTGTGGAAGCTCTTCGCATTTTTGAATGATGATCTCGCGTAAATGAGCGACATCTTTTATTCTAGTCCTGTAGACTCGCTCTGCTAAATTCTCCCATATTCCGGCCAAGAATGAAAAAAGTTTTTGAAATGGAAGGAAAGCATTTCGAACAATTTTTTTAATAATTTCAGGTAAATTTTACTTAAAAATTATTTTTATAAAAAAATATTAAAAAGGTTTCGTTAAATGTTGATAGAATTTGAATTATTTGATATTTTAGTCTGAAAACTTGTTTGCGTATAGATAAATACATATGTTTTATTGTGTAGAAGTTTTATTAAAATTAAATGACAAATGTTGATTTTATAGCCTTTTTAAAATGTACCCTTTTTTTATGGTGCACCCGTATATATATATATATATATATATATATATATATATATATATATATATATATATATATATATATATATATATATATGCTAAATGTCATCCACATGCAGTTGACACAGCTGGAAACCCCCGAGCCAAATCGCTACCGGGCAAGAAGCTACCAATACAAGTAGGAGGAAACGGATCTCTTTCGGAGGATCATAGAGCAACGAATCAAGCGATATCGAAGGAAAACGAACTTGAAATGCACAAGGGGCAACGAAAAACAGAGAACATAAAAATTGTCCTGGCTAATATTCAAGGAATAAGACCAAACCAACCACTCAATAAGGTTTCGTACCTGAAAGGATTTATGGACGAAACAAGGGCGGACATCGCATGCCTCACAGAAACTCATCTTAAAGATTACCAAGGAAATTGTGAAAACTGCGAACATTGTATTGATAAGAAAGAGATAAATATAGAGGGCTTCAACTTACTAAGAGCGGATAGAACGACGAGACGGAAAGGTGGCTGTGCTATATATGTACAGGAAGGTCATATGACAGAGACGATAATAAGTAAATCAAACAGCTATGTCGAACTCCTAGCAGTGAAAATAGAAAAACTAAACTTGATAGTAATAGTCATCTATAGACCTCCAAGCACCCCAACCGAAAAATTCTCGGAGGCCATTGATGACATTACAAAGCTAATAAAGGCCATAAACCCTCCATCCCCCAATATAATGATCTGCGGAGACTTTAACTTCCCATTTATAAAATACAAAAAGGTGAATAGGAATATATATATTCACCAGGACAAGGGGGGCACAAGAGAAGATCAGGAACAAGCAAAAATGTTGATGGCTCTCACAAACGAGTTTATGCTGACACAGGAGATAACAGAAAATGCCAGAAAAAATAACTGCCTGGATCTGGTATTCACGAATAACACGAACTTGATTGCTGATATAAAAATAACCCCAACCATTATCTCAGACCACAACTTAATCGAGATATCAACAAATATGATCGCAGCATTAGAAGACAATACACATATTGTGGAAAGAAGTAAATTCGGGGCCTTTAACTTAAACTCGAAGACTATAAATTGGGAAGCAATCAGATCGCACATGGCCCAAATAGAATGGAGAACAATTTTCGAGAATAAAACAACTGAAGAAATGCTAACAACCTTGGAGGAAAAAACGCTGAGAATTTTAGAAAAATATGCTCCGAAATCACAGCCAAGAGGAAAGAGGAGCTGGCTAGAAAGGCAAAAGAGAAGACTATTTCGCAAAAGAAAGAGAGTGGAGGCGAAGTTAGGAAACTGCGGAGATAATGGCAGGAAAACAATAAAAGAAAAACTGGAGGGTATCGATAGGGAAATACAAGCCCTGATTAAGGACCATACAGAGAGGGAAGAGGAAAAGGCGGTAGAAGCAATAAAGGAAAATCCAAAATACTTCTATAGCTATGCAAAAAGGAAAACAAAAACGCGCGCCGCTATTGGGCCCTTAAGGACGGGAAATAATGAACTAACCGACGATCCAAAAGAAATATCTGATACATTGAGAGCTCAATATGAATCAGTTTTCAGTACCCCAAAAAGTGACAAAGCGATACCTGACATAAATGCATTCTTTGAAGAGGAATTGCAAGGAGAGTATATAACAGACTTTGAGTTTACACCAGAAGATGTAGCGAGAGCTATAGGACAAATGAAACTACATTCAGCTGCAGGTCCGGACAATTGGAACGCATTATTGATTAAAAACTGTAAAAATGAAATAGCTACACCTTTATACTGGATATGGAGAAGATCCCTAGACACTGGGGAAATACCGAGCATCTTGAAAAGAGCAAACATTGTCCCTATATATAAAGGAGGGGACAGATCTCAAGCAAAGAACTATAGACCAGTGTCATTGACGTCCCACCTCACCAAAGTATTTGAAAGAATAGTTAGAGAGAAAATTTATGATTTCCTGGAGACACGGGAAAGATTCAACGAAAATCAGCATTGATTTCGGTCAGGTAGATCATGCCTATCACAACTAATAGAGCACTACAACAATATCCTAGATGCATTGGAAGGCAATGACAACTACGATGTTATATACACAGATTTTGCTAAAGCTTTCGATAAATGTGACCATGGTATAATAGCACATAAAATTAAAGACATGGGAATAACAGGCAAAATGGGAAAATGGATCTACAGTACAACTTCCTTAGTGATCGTCTGCAGGTCGTCAAAATTCAAGGTATATCATCATCAGAATCGGAAGTACGCAGCTCAGTACCACAAGGGACAGTACTGGCCCCACTCCTGTTCATTATCATGCTAACAGACATAGACAGCGGAGTAAACAGCAATAGTATAGTAACATCCTTTGCAGACGATACAAAGATCAGCAGAAAAATCAGCGATGTACATGACGTGGAGGCCTTGCAGAGGGACACGAACAAAATATACAAATGGTCAGAAGACAACAACATGTCATTTAACGCCGAGAAATTTCAGCTCTTGAGATATGGTAGAAAAGAAGAACCTCCGTCTTGCAAGATAGTGGCATCATTTCTGAAGAAAATTCATCCAAAGTCATAGATCGCAGCAAAATACGACGGGAGAGGAAACGCAAAAGAGAAATAGTACAAAAAGAGGCAACAACAGAAAGTGAAACCGCCATCGAAAGTATCTATTTCGATGGTCGCAAAGATACAACAATTATATCGGAAAAGAAAGGTTGCAAATTCTACCGCAAAAATGTTCTTGAAGAACATATTGCTGTTATTGCCGAATCTGAATCAAAATTTCTTAGCCATTTCTCACCAACAACAGGATCAGCACAAAACATAGCTACAGGTATTTTGATGTTCCTAGACGAGAAAAAAATATTGATTGAAAATATTACCGTAGTTGGATGAGATGGGACAGCCGTCAACACAGGCACCAAGGGCAGTGTTTGCACATTACTTGATGGAAAACTTGGAAAACCTTTACAATGGTTTGTTTGCCAACTATATGCAAATGAGCTCCCATTGCGTCATTTAATTCAACAACTGGATGGAAAAACAACGGGTCCGCGCTGCTTTACAGGTGTAATTGGCAAACAACTTCAAGACTGTCACAGGCTCCCTTTGAAAGAATTCTCACCAATTGATGCAGAGATACAGTCAGTCGATTCAAAGGTATTAAGTTCTTACCAAAAATATCTATATGATATTCATAAAGCTGTTTCGACAGGAAATGTTCCTGAAGATTTGCCTCCCCGTAATCCAGGAAAGATGTCCCACTCTCGATGGTTAACAACAGCAAATCGAATACTCCGTTTATATATATCAACAGAAGATCCAACAGAGAATCTAATTGCCACTGTTGAATTCATAATGAAAGTGTACGCACCGATGTGGTTTCAGATAAAATCAAATTCATCTGTCGCCTATGGCGCTAGGAATGTTTGCAAAACCAAACAACTATCAAAAACTCTGAAAAAAGAAACTGTGAATATAATTCGTCCAGTTATTCAAAGAAACGCATATTTCGCTTATCCTGGAAACATCCTTCTATCAATGCTGCAAGATGAACGGGAATATGTACGAGAGCTTGGATGGCGGAGAATCAAGAAAGCCAGGGAGGAAAAGAAAAGCGAAATTCGTCACTTTAAAATTCCCGAACTGAATTTTGACTGCAATGATCGATTACACCGAGATGATCAATTGGCAAAGAACTGAAGTAACTGAACCTCCTTTGACAATGAGCCTAACAGAGAGTGAAAAAGAAAAACAATTAACTGAACGAGGCAAGCTTGAAATCAAGAAGTATCCCTGCCACACACAAGCAGTGGAAAGAGTAATTAAATTGGTCACTGAGGCATCATCTTCTGTTTATGGAGTGAAATCTAGAGATGGATTCATAGGTGCCAGACTTGCCTCAAGGAAACTAATGCCTAAATTTGACACCAAGTCTCAGTACTCGTCATAATATATAATAGCAGAACTCGTTGACATCTTATTAGCAATATTGATGACTGATTAGAAGTGTCTTGCTAGGTTGGGTGGTTGGGCTGGGCACGGGTGGAACTCGATATACAGCCACCTCCTCGTGGTGAGTTCTGGGTTATTCTGACCTTATATCCTATATAAGTCAGAATAAGCAAAGAGTTGTATGGGAAAATAATGGTTCTTTGAGCGCCTGCGGGGGACCTCAAGATAATTAAAATTGTTCATTCTGTAAATTTTAGTTGATGATTGGACTTATAATGAACCTAATACAAGCTACCGCAAAGAAGGGATGGGTTTCTTAAAAATTGAAAAAATATTGAAATCACCAAATTTAAAAAAAAAAAAAACATAAATTCTATGCCCTGGGGCCACCTAAAAGACCGTCCAAATGGTTTCAAACTTTGCATGCCTTCATTTAAGACCATTTGGCACATTTTCCACACTACCCATTTGGTTTTTAAGAAAAAGTTGAAAAAAACGGCCATTTTCGCTCCACCCTACTACACATTCTGCCTTTCCTATTTTCCAGCGTTGTCTGGATGCTAATGGGTTTAGTTTGAGGTTTGGTACCAGTTTTTCAATAATTTTCCATATGTAGATTATGGTATACCTCTCTCTTCTTGTTTCCAGGGAGTACAGATTTAGTTTACGTAGTCTTTCCCAGTAGTTGAGTTCTTTGCAGCCATCAGTCTTGGCTGTGAAATGTCTCAGCGTTTCTTCTAGTTTATTAATTTCTTCCTTTTTATATGGGGAGTGGGGACGTCAAATCTGAGCAGTAGTCAAGTTTTGGTATGATCAGTATTCTCAGCAGGGGAATCACTACTGTCTTGTCCCTCCTTTTGAACGCTCTTAGTACCTGTCCCGCGACTCTTTTTGCTTTGTTTATTGCTATCTGATTTTGTGTCTCGAATTTGGCATCATTGGTCATTATTACCCCCAAGTCGACCGCTTTCTTGCTTCTCTCAATTTTTTGTCTATCTGGAGCATAATATGCAGTCTTTTTAAGTTCCTCATTTCTACCATATCTCAAGAGCTGAAATTTCTCGGTGTTAAATGTCATATTGTTGTCTTCTGACCATGTGTATATTTTGTTTGTGTCTCTCTGCAAGACCTCTGCTTCGTTTGCATCACTGATTTTTCTGCTGATCTTTGTATCGTCCGCAAATGATGTTACTATACTGTTGCTGTTAACTCCACTGTCTATGTCTTTTAGTATGATAATGAACCGGAGTGGGCCCAGCACTGTACCTTGTGATATATATAAGGGGGTTCCAAAAAACCTTAGCCCCCCCCCATTTGCAGCTTACATGTTTACTTATATCGAAGTAGTTTTTAGTGATTATAAAAATATATAAAATTCTTTATTTATTGCAGGTATTAAAATTACTCTAGCTGATAAAGTGATAATATAATGGCTTCTAATTAATTGGTGATTCGGAGAGGCAACGTGTGACAGATCGCATACGAGCAATAACATTTCGGGAAGCTCGTGATGCTGGAGCCACCTTTATAACACGTTCATGGGTTGCCAAAAAGTTGCGAAGAAGTGAGGACTTCGTCAAAAGAAATTGGAATAAAACTTTGGATGAATGTGAAATGGATACAACCAAATCTGGGCGCCCAAATTTGCCACGCTCTCAGGAAACAAAGGACATCATTGAAAGTGGTACGTGTAAGCGGAAAAACAGCTGTGCTAAACTTTCTAGAGAGATCGAAGTGTTGAGAAGAAAGATCGTTACTGGTGAGATCATTCGACTGTACCGTCATAGGCAAGGGTTAAAGCCTTGGCATGAACTTCTAAAGCCAAGACAAACTCAACTTAACATCGATGACAGAATGTGGTTTGCCCATTATCTTGAAGATTGGGATGTGGATGATTTCATGCATTTAGCTGTCTCCGATGAATTTTTTGTTTACGTAACACGTCGGCCTAACTACCAAAATGATCGAGTATGGGCCACAACACTAGATGAAATCGATGACAATGAACATTATCGCGAATTATTAAAAAGTCCAGACTGTGTTGGTGTGTTTGTTTTGTTCATTGCAAAGAAGCTCATGTGGGTGCTGAAGCCAAATGGTCAGAGTTGTTGGGATGGACAGTATTTTCGTGATATTATTCTATCCCAGCATGTCATTCCTTTTCTAAGAAACCCAAACGTTGTTATAGATGTCGATCAGGTCACACTTCTGCAAGATAAGGCCCCCTGCTTTAGGGCATTAGCCACTCAACAGTTGTTGCGGAACCATGAGATCGATTTCTTTGGAAAATGAAGAATGGCCAGGAAGTTCTCCTGACCTGAACGTCTGTGAACACATTGGATCAGTTATAAAGGACAAGGTTGAATGTCTCTTGTTTCACGAACCTGCAGCAAATCGATTTTCGAAGGATACAATGACGCAACACATTGAAACTGTTTTAGCAAATTTGCGTAACGATCAAGATCTATTCACGTAACTTTTGGCAAGCTACCCAAAGCGAATTCAGGCTGTCTTGGAAGCCAATGGCGGGAACACCAAGTTTTAATTGTTTCTCATTAAATGCAGGATTAAATTCTCTTTTGTAAGGTATGTTTAGTTTTACTGTACCTCTAATGGTTTAGGCCATGGGCGGGGGGTGCTAAGGTTTATTGGAGCCCCGTATGTATATATATATATATATATATGTATATATATATATATATATATCAGTAGCGGCTCGTGCATTCTTCAAGTGGTGAGGCAAAAAAAATGTATATAGTATGAAGTACTGGCTGAGGCGAAAATTCATTTCGCCTCAACCAGTAATATTTCAGCAGTTTGAGTGACGTCATCGGCGTCATAGCAACTAGTTTATATTCATAGCAACACTGAGCGTTTTGGCTGTCTCACCTCATGAATACAAGGCGAAGCAAGTTTTTTTCCAATGCTAGCACTTTATGCATGAAATATAGGATTTTTTGTGTACAAAATGAATGGGAAAAAACTTTTTCTGAATAATATTTTTATGCATTTATATATATATATATATACAGGGTGGGCCGTAAGTTTCCATACATAGGAAAAATAAACATTTTTTTATGGACAACCATTTTTATTTATATAATATGCTCTACATGGTTGCCATTGTTTTGAAAACACATTTCAATACGTGTTCCCCACTGTTGATGAACACGCATTAGCACAGTTGACGTTATGCTTGTAATGGCGTTGGTGATACGTTCCTTTAGATGATTTATGTCTCGTATCTTTTCCTGATACACCATGGCCTTCAAGTGCCCCCAAAGATAGAAATCAAGGGGGGTGAGATCTGGGGATCTGGGAGGCCACTCCACAGGACCACGCCGACCAATCCAAGCATCCGGAAACTGCTGATCCAAATACCGACGCACGTGAAGACCATAATGAGGTGGAGCTCCATCTTGCTGGAAGTAAACTGGGAAGTTACCTTCCTCGTTTAGCAGGGATGGGAAAATCTCTTCTTGCAACATGTTAAGATACCTTTCGGCATTAAGATTTCCACTGACAAAAATTGGTCCAATAATTCTGTCACCCCATATCCCGGCCCACACCATCACTTTACCGGCACCTTGCATCTTCGTCGGACTCAGCCAGTTAGGGTTAGCATTACTCCAGTAACGTATGTTTTGCCGATTAACCTCTCCATTGACGTAAAAATTTGCTTCATCAGTAAACAAGATCTTAGTTGAAAAGATTGCATCCTCGTTCACTTTGGTTAATGCGCATTCACAGAATTCCATCCGTCTATCCGGGTCGTCTTCACTCAAATGCTGTGCCATATGCAATTTGTATGGATGCCATTTGTTTGCTTTCAAAATGCGCGCCTGATACTCGATCTGCTGACACCACTTTCTGCAGACAACCGTCGTGTACTTTTTCTGGGACTCCGTGTAAGCGCTGTAAGTATCGTAGCTGTTGTGTCTTCATCGGTGGCTGTACGTCTTGGACCACTTCGCGGTTGATCTGCAACATTTCCAGTTTTCTGAAACTTGTTAATAAGTTTGGCCACAGTGTCGTGTGTGATGTTCGTTCCATGTTGTCTGTTAAAGTTCATTGCAACCATGCGACTGCTTCCCGACCCAGCCATCAGTATGATTTCAATTCGTTGCTCTTTCGTCAAACGCATATTCTTAGGGTATCTGAAACATAAAAACAAACGTTTAATTTTTCCTATGTATGGAAACTTACGGCCCACCCTGTATATATATATATATATATATATATATATACAGGGTGTACATAAAGTCAGGATCTATTTTTGTGAAATAATTATTTTTTTCTATTTTTCTTTTCAGAAGCCCTTAGAATGAATACAGAAGAGCGTGTGGCAACAGTAATTTCGCGAATCGAGGGAAAGAAATACAATGACATCAGAGAGAAGTTTAGAAGATTTCATAAGCCGGGGCCAATAGACAAGACAATACGAAAATTGGTGAACAAATTTAAACGAACAGGATCTGTAAATGATGAAGCAAGATCAGGACGACCGTGTATATCAGATCTTACCGTGAATACAGTACGGGGAATTATCACTGAGGAGCCACGTACGTCCGTTCGTGCTGCATCACACAGACTCGGCCTCCCGACGTCATCTGTGCACAAAATTCTGAAAGTTAATTTGCAGAAGAAAAGCTATCATTTGCAGGTTTTACATGATTTACATGAGGAAGATTTCCCTCGACGTAGTGCTGTGTGTGCTGATCTCGTAGAACAAATCTGGAGTGATAATTTAATGGACAACATTCTCTTTAGTGATGAAGCCACTTTCTCTACATGTGGAAAAGTAAATCGCCATAACTGTCGAATTTGGGCAGATGAAAGACCGAATGATTTCGTCCAAAATTGGGAAAGAGACTCACCTAAAGTTAATGTCTGGATGGGTTTAACAAAATCTAAGATTTATGGTCCTTTTTTCTTTGCTGAAGCTACAGTTACGGGGCTTATTTATCTGGACATGTTGCAGCAATTCCTTGAACCTCAGCTGATTGGGGATAGGCTTGTTAGTACCGTCGTCTATCAACATGATGGTGCTCCTTGTCACTATGCCAAAATTGTTCAGGATTATCTAAATGGACGTTTTCCAAATCGCTGGATCGGACGCGGAAGCAACAGACCTTGGCCAGCGAGATCATCAGATTTAACCCCTTTAGATTTCTTTGCATGGGGCTTTATCAAATCGCACGTCTATCAGACGAAGATTACGAGTCTTGAAAACTTACGTACACGTATACGAACTGCTGCAGATAACATAACCCGGCAAATGCTCCAGAATGTGTTTAGAAATGCTGCGGAACGATTTGAGCTGTGCAGGGATACTGATGGGCGTCACGTCGAATCCTACTCTTAATTATTTAATAAATGTTACCACTTTATCATTTTATGATTGAATTCCATATAATTTCCAAGTGCTTCACAAAAATAAATCCTGACTTTATGTACACCCTGTATATATAAGATCAATATTTTGTTTTTATTAGGTGAGGCGTCGCCTCACCTGCCTGATCTAAAGAACCGCCACTGATATATATATATATTGTATATATGTTTATTTTAGTTGCTTGGATTCTTACCTAGAGTACATATCTGATGGGTAGTATTTTTTTTTTCACTGGGATGGGAGTATGAGACTGAGGGGATGAGAAGGTTCACTTATTGAATATGTGGGAGGGGGGTATGAATTTAGATGCGGTGAAGAGTTGAGAGTTGGTGAGTTATGAAAAAATCGCTTCCGCTGAGAAGTGGAGGCCTTCGGCAAGTATGGACTGGAGACATTCGGACGTGGGGATGCGGGACAGGTAGGGGAAACAGCTGTGGCGGAGGTAAGACAGATTCGGCCATTCGACCAGGAGGTAGACGATGGCGATGGGGGTATGGCAGGTGGGGAAGAGCGGGGCTGGCAATTTAGCCATAAGGTGACCGTGTGTGCGTCGTGTGTGCCCTAGGAGGAGACGGGCTAGAACCACTTCTTTAAGACGTGACCTATGGAAAGAGGAAGCCCAATATCCAATGTGTGGTTTTATCCGCTGGAGCTTGTTGTTTATAGCCTGGTCTCAATCCCGTTGCCAGATGGAACGGAAGTGGGAGCGGAGAGTCGGGAAAAAATCCGTGAAAGGGAGGGGCCGGGTGGAGACTGGCAATGAGAAAGCGGATTTCGCCTTACGGTCCGCCTCCTCATTACCCCGGATACCAACATGTGCCGGGACCCAGTAGAAGGTGACCGTCTTGTGCTGGGATGCCGTTAAGGAGTGGAAGGTTTGTTGAATGGTGCGGACAAGTGGGTGAGGGGGGGTTAAATTTTTCAAGGGAGAGCAGTGCGCTTTGGGAATCTGAGTAGATGACATAGGAGTTGGCGGAGTGGGTGCTTATAATGCCGAGGGCTTCCAAAATAACGAAGAGTTCTGCTTAAAAGACAGAGCCCTCACGGGGAAGGGGAACGGCTCTAGAGAGCGGCTGGGTCACGATCACCGCTAAGGCAGCCGCACCATCCTCTGATCGGGAACCATCCATATAGATGGGGACAGCGTCCAGGTGTCGGGTTAAGTGTTTCTGGAAGAGTGACTTGTATACTGTAGCGGTCGTAGTAGCTTTCGGCAGGGCACATAAGTCCCTGCAAAACTTGATAGGGGTGAGGAGCCAGGGAGGATGGATATGATACGAGATGGGGGTGACTGAAGGAGGGGGCATGTTGGAAAGATCCAGGAAAGAGCGGAGTGGATCTTCTTCTGCTGCAGACCATACTTTTGGTTTTAGAGGTGGATAGGCGGAAACCAAATGATGTCGCCCACCTCTCCACCCGATGGAATGGATGGCGAGCTGAATTTGTCGTTGGAGGACGGGCAGTTCCCGCCTCGCAAACCATATCGTAAGGTCGTCTGCGTATATGGGGTGGAAGGGATGTTGCTACTATGTTCATTACCAGTGAAAAGCACACGACATTGAGGATGCTCCCCTGTGGGACCCCGTCCACTTGCTCAAAGGTATCAGAGAGGACTGAGCCCACCCGTACTTGAAAGGTCCGGGAGGAGAGGAAGCCCTTGATGAAAATAGTGGACAGGACAAACTGTCCCCTATTGAAGGCGTTCTGTATATCTCGGCTGAGGAGCAGGAGGGTGTCTGTAGTGGAGCGGAATTGTCTAAAGCCAGACTGGGTAGCCGGGAGGGAGTCAGTGTTTTCAAGGAGACAGGAAAGTCGCGCGGCGATCATTTTCTCGAAGATTTTACAGGCAAAGCATGTTAATGCGATTGGTCTATAATTAGTGGGGTCAAGGGGGTCTTTGCCGGGTTTGGGGATTGGTATTACGTGGGCTTCTTTCCACCGAGAGGGGAAAGTGCCTCAATCCATATACGGTTGTAGAAATCTAGGAGGAACAGTTGCATAGTAGGATGGATGTGTTGGATCAAACAGTAGGGGATGCCATCCGGGCCAGGGGAAGGAGACTGTCTAGAGGCCAGTACCATCTGTAGCTCTCACATGGTGAACAGCCGATTGTAGGAGTTGTTGAGGGATGGTGAGCAGTTCTTGTTAGGGGTCAGCGCGTGGGGGCTGTCTGTGGAGGAGACGGCAGCGAAGGTAGATGCTAGAAGATTCGCCACTGACCTAGGTTCATAAAGAAGCCCGTCATTAGTTCGGAGGACCGGAGGTCGGGAAGGGGCGTGTCGCCTCTCGACACTCCGCACCTTCTTGCAGATGGTAGCCGATGGTGTGGAGGAGGTGACACCTGGCACAAAGGTACGCCAGGAAGCTCAGCGCGCTTTCTTCATTGCACGGCGATCAACGGCTCTGGCCCGCTGCATCTCTATGCGATGGGTAGGGGTTCGCATACGATAAAATGGTTGGGTAGCCCTCTTCTTGGCACGAGTGGCCTCCGCGCACTCTGGGTTCCACCAGGGTACTCGGGGGTAGGCAGAAGATCGTGGAATGCTGGTGCTTGCAGCTGCGACAACAGTCGCCTCAAAGTACGCAATGCATTCATCGGAGAATGGAAAGTGGGCCGTCGTACAACGTAAGAAAGTGTTGTCCCGGAAAAGTGGCCAATTAGTTCTGGCCGTTATCCAATTCTCCGGTCTGATCGTGTCGATTTAGTGTGAGGCAAACAAGGAAGTGGTCACTGCCGTGGTCATCCCAAAGCACTTGCCAGGTGAAGTCCAAGAGGCTGTCCGTCGAAATGAGCGATAGATCTATACAGGACGGGGGTGCATCTGGTGGCGTGGTAATGTGTGGAAGAGCCGTCGTTGAGGCACTCGAAGGAGAGTTCAGCCATGAGGGTAATCAGGGTCGGAGCCACAAAAGTGGAGGTCGTATCACCCCACAAGGGGTGGCGACTATTGAAATCGCCCAAGAGTAGGAAGGGCCTGAGGAACTGTTGAACAACTTCAACCAGGTCATTACGGGAAACTTAGGAGTGAGGGGGGAGGTAGATCGAGCAGACTGTGTATTGTTTGTCCAGGAAAATCCTGGCAGCAATCACTTGTAATAGGGATCTAACAGGGAGGTTGTGAAAGGGAACTGTATGGTGGACAAGGATGGCAGCCCCCCTTCGTGTGCAGGTAAGAGACGGAGAGGTAGTGCTAGAATATCAGGTAGGGCAGGGCATCGGCCTGGTTCCCAGGATTAGCCTGGAGACAGACACATACCGGACGAGCAGAGGCAATCAGGGAATTTAGGCCTTCGTAATTTGCGAAGATACCCTTACAGTTCCACTGTAGGATCGTCGCTTTCGGAGGGTTCATTGTTAGACGAGGGAGAAGTGGAGAGGGTGAAGGTGCTAGGGAGTTAGACTGGGGATGGAGATCTGGGTCCATGATGGCGGGGGGTAAGTCGGGGGGGTGTCGGGTCACTTGCCGTTCACCAAGGAGGGAATCGGCTGACCTGGCAACCCCTTCGGGGACTGTGGTGCTGAGTCGACCGAACGGGACCGGAGACGTGGATCGCGGCAGCCCGGGGACCGTCGCGGGCTCACAGGGTGAGCAGTCTCTTGGCAGGGTTCAGTGGTCATGCAACGAAGGAGGGTTCCGTTGTCCAAACTGGCACCTCCCTGTTTGTCTGTGGTTTCCCGGGGCACCCGGGGTGACGACAGCGGGTACCAGTAAAACCAGGCGGGTGGGGGAGAGGACAAAGTCTGGGTGGCCGATGAGGGAAGATCCGGAGGTATGAGAGAGGCCGGGTCAGTGAGGGTACAAGGGGATGAGCCAGGGTGCTCCCGTGGTGGGGTGAAGAAGATGGCACCAGGGGGTAAGGGTAGATCCATGAGGCTCGAGGGTGCGGCCGAGGGTACTCTGGTCACACCATGTAGGCGTGCCAGTGCCACGTCCACTGGATCCTCGGATGTGGGGTGATCTGCACCGTGTCTCGCCCTAGTTGGTGGCTGGTGCACGTCAGCAACGACTGTCAACTTCTGCAGGGGTGAGTGCGAGGGTGAGAGGGTCATCGGAGTCGAGGTTAAGGGTGTAGGTGCTCGCGTTCTCCTTATAGATTTCGGAGAAGAGAGGGAGGCTTGTTGGATGGTCGGTGAGTCTGGAGACTCACTCCGGCGTCTCTGCCTCGTTGATTTACCCCGGGCGCTAGGTTTGGGTGTGTTCTCAGAGTGCGGTGAAAGCGGGGTCCCAGAGGTCTGAGAAGTGTGTAGCTTTGGAGATTTATGGTGGGTAGGCATGGTAGGGCGACAGGCGGCTGCCGGGTCCGGCGTGGGGCCCAATCAGGAAGGGGATTAGTAGTCGATGGGGGTTTGAGTGGCGGATCCGGACGGCTAGTCGAGGGAACTGAGCTGAGTGCTGCTGCATAAGAGACCCCCGGACTCACGTCCCGACTCCGCACCCTGTCTCGCGCCTCTCGGAGGCCGATGAAGTCCGCCACCAGCAGGGCCAGGACCTCCATCTCAAACTTTAAAAAAATACATTCACGAGACGAAGGATGTGTGTCGGCGCAGTTTGAGCATTTAGGCGAGATGGGACATCGTTCTGGGTGGACGAGGTCCCCAACGTACGCACAGTTGTTGTGGCTGTCGGCATACCGAACTGACGTGCCCAAACTTATTGCACTTAAAGCAACGGGTCGGGTCTGGAATGTATGGGCGGACCGAGAACGCGCATGACGCGCGGTCTCCCATGCCCCACACAACACGACCGGGAGGGACTAGGGTGTTGAACGTGAGGAGGAGGCGCGGGGTGGGGGAAGTGAATCGATGAACCTTAATGACACCCTGGGGTTTGAGGTCTTCTAATAACTCGTTCTGTGAGAGAGAGTAGGGCATTCGTTTCTGCCGCTTTTCGCGATTTTATGAGAGAATCGTCCTTCTGGACGTCATAACGGCTAGAGTTGCTGCGCATGCGGATCGCCTGAAATGTCCTTTCAGAGTTGGACGGCAGGGACCCAGAAGTAGGGCGAATAACTAAAAATTTATGAATACTGGGTAGGGATAGGGAAGCTGTTGGTTCGAAGTGGACTGGGACATCTAGTGGTCGATAGGAGGGACGTGGGCGCCGACTTCCCCGCCCGTCATGGGGCTCTCTCCGTGGAAAGGCTGGTCGATGACGGGTGAGAGGGGGCATACGGAGAGAGCGAGGCTTTCGTGGACCCTGTTGTCTTGCCCGTAGCTGGCTGAGGGTAGCTGGGGTGGGACCCCTGCTCTAGAGGAGGTGTCCAAAGGCATGGTCGAGGTACAGGTTGCGGTCGGTGACGAGGGAGTAGGATGAGAGTGTTCCGTAGCCAGAGGAGGGACGACCTCCTCATGACGTGGTCTTCCAGTGGTAGAGGACTCGGGGGGCCTGGTCGCCCACCACCCGAGTTCTAGGGCAAGAAGTAGAAGTATCCATACGTTATTAGATTGAGATAAACGAACCAAGGGGCTGCAAGAAACTGCCTACCGGTGAGAAAGGGAAGCCGAGCGCAAACCGCCCGGGGCGGGATACTTCGTCCCCAGGGAACACACCGTCGGTTTAAAAACGGGGCTCCGTGATGCGAAAGTTTGCCCCCAAACGGCACAAAGACCCCAGCCCCCCCAATCCTACCAACCATCCAATACAGTGACGCACTAAGCGCGTCACCTCCCGAGGACAGCACTGGAGACCCGAACTGAGAGCCAAAGACATTAGAGGCACTTAGTCCGGTCTCTCCAGTAGCCTATCCGGCATGGGTGACCCTTCCGGGGGCTAAGCCCCCGCCGACGTAGCCCACTGGGTCAACACGAGAGCTCACCCACCACGACAAGGTGGCCACAGGCGGGGGTTTATATATATATATATATATATATATATATATATATATATATATATATATATACGGGTGTGCCATAAAAAAGGGGTACATTTTAAAAAGGCTATAAAATCAACATTTGTCATTTAATTTTAATAAACTTCTACACAATAAAACATGAATTTATCTGTATGGAAACAAGCTTTCAAACTAAAATATCAAATAATTCAAATTCTATCAACATTTAACGAAAGAGTATGATTTTTCTACTTAACATGCAAAAATTATTAAACCTTTTTAATGTTTTTTATAAAAATAATTTTTAACGTAAAATTTGCTTTCCTTCCATTTCAATAACTTTTTTTATTCTTGGCCGGAATTCATCTATGGCTCGATTTACTTGTTCCTGTGGAAGCTCTTCCCATTTTTGAATTCGGACTATAGTGGATTTAATTTTACCCAGAATAGTTCCTTGTTCCATGCACGGTCTGTGTGTATCATGAAAAAACCTCAGGGGACCATTCTCTCTCTCTCTCTCTCTCTCTATATATATATATATATATATATGAAAATTATTTCACGAAAGGAACACGTGAAAAATATTTATGATGAATAAAACCACGAAGGAAAGGAAACACAGAATGGTGCTCAAGCGCTTTCGTCTAATGACATCCTCAGGAACACTGAAGTACATAAAGAGTTACAGTCTATATATAGGTTACAGGAAAAAAAAAATATATTTATATATATATATATATATAATATACAATAAACGGAGAAATAAAAATTAAAATTAAAAATTAAAGGATTGTGGGAGGAGCATACAAATTTGTAAGGAAAAACTGCCGATTTTAGCACTTTGCTCGAATCCAACACAAGCTCAAATGAATTGTTTCCAACGAATGTTATAGTTAATTAAAAAAAATAATAAATTGAAAAATAAAAATAAAAATAAAACTTATAAGAGGAGCATACAAATTTATACTGGAAATCTGCCCACGTTTTAACACTCTGCCCTTCTTGTCTAAGTTCGATATATATAAAAATAAATTGAAAAATAAAAGTTATTAGAGTAGCATACAAGTTTACCAAAGGTTTAGCATTCTACCCTTCTTGTCTAAATCCGTTCTGAACGAATTCAAAACAACCAGATCGAGTTGAAAAAGACCTTTGCTTATGTTGAAGTTATTTGTAAGTTGGATAATGGCAGACTCAAGAATATTTCTATTAACAATGTTGCTAGAGTGAAACAAAACTGAAGCATTATTCCAATCAATACAGTGGGATAACTCTGACAAATGGACAAAAAGTGCACTGGACGACTGTCCTGTTCTAACGGAATATTGATGCTGTTTTATACGTGTGTGCAAATCCTTTTCCGTCTGACCTATGTAAAAGGAATCACATTGTTTACAACCAATGTGTAAACAATGTGAAGGGCATTATAAGTTTTATTTTTATTTTTATTTTTCAATTTATTATTTTTTTTAATTAACTATAACATTGGTTGGAAACAATTCATTTGATCTTGTGTTGGATTCGAGCAAAGTGCTAAAATCGGCAGTTTTTCCTTACAAATTTGTGTTCTCCTCCCACAGTCCTCTAAATTTTTATTTTTATTTTTATTTCTCCGTTTATTGTATATATATATATATATATATATATATATATATATATATATATACACATATTTTTTTTTTCTGTAACCTATATATAGACTGTAACTCTTTATATACTTCAGTGTTCCTGAGGATGTCATTAGACGAAAGCGCTTGAGCACCATTCTGTGTTTCCTTCAAATGCCGTAATTCCTCTACATACGCGCAGAAACCAATGCCCCAAGGGGGCACCTCCAGCATGCCGTACATTATATACATTTAAACTGCAAACACGCAGTATAATTAACGTAAAGAACGACGCTTGTATAGGAGATATTCCTATTACGGCATTTGATTGAGTGAGGCCCGTGGTGTAATGGTTATCATATCTGACCGGCAATCGGAAGATCCCGGGTTCGATTCCCGGGTGGTTACCTCATTTTTTCATTTGTTTCGTTCTCTCGCTCTCATCTTGCGCGGAATATCTCCTATACAAGCGTCGTTCTTTACGTTAATTATACTGCGTGTTTGCAGTTTAAATGTATATATATATATATATATATATATAATATATATATATATATCTTAATCATGACATCTAGCGTACATTATCTTAATGTGAGAACCCTGTAAAACCTAAAACTTAACCCCATATTAAATAAAATAAAATAGACTAATTGTATTGGGGTGAGAAACGCATATAAAAATTTTCGAATGAGAACGTATTTTCTGAAAGTGGACGGAGCCTGTACTTTACTGATAATATAACTAATGTTACTTAATGATGTGTCAGATTAATTATAATAAACTGTTTGAAGCATTTAAGTAATTAATTTTTCATTTGAGCAGTTATTTTGAAGGTGTGTTTGACATCTTCCACGAATTATTCAAAAGCAAATTTTACAGTCACATATGTATAGTAATTTAATCTTATAATAAGTTGAACTTCAGTTTTAGGGGATACTTCAATATTTTCCAGATAAAAATCCGTTGATATCTTTTGAACAGTGAATAGAAAATATCGCGGCACTTATTCCTTTTCTCACCGCAATTTCTTCTTTCCAGGTTAGGTCTGCTGTACGCCCTTGACAATTGGTTAGGTTAAGTCATGATATTTTCTTTAAAATGAAAAGGAATAAGTGGAATATTTTAACGAAACTATCATGACTTAAAAATAACCAATTGTCAAGGGCGTACAGTTGACCTAACCTGGAAAAAAGAAATTGCGGGGGAAAAGGAATAAGTGCCAATATCGCGCTCACTTACAACCAATAGCACACTGATACGGTACAAAACAGATTGTAACATAAAATTATATTTACTGAATGCGCAGACTAACCTTTTATTTATCGTGCTTTTTGCGCACATCGTCAGATGTGATAACAATTTATCACTGTCGTGTTTTTACCATCAAAAGTACAGTACAACCTTTAATAATCATATGTGTACCCCCAGTGATTAGTTATGAATAACGAATATACAGTCTGCTCGTCACTGCTTCGAGATTTGGGATCTATAACATATATCGGAGCTCAATTCAGGCCTCTATTACCTCATTGCCTGACCCACCAAACCTAGTGATAATTAATAGTAAATTAAACAGCATCAAATAAACACGTCTGTGCTAAAACCCCATTCTTTATGTACACAATTAAAGAAAACCATAACGGATTTTGGGTATTATTCTACTATTACACCCGTCTAACGTCCAGCAATTATTATATGTTCATTAAGTAGAGTTTTTAATTCTAAGACACTTTCCTTCTATAGCGTTTCCGTCGCAAATGCTTCGCTTTCGATATATAAACATTTTTTTGGTGTGTATCTAGTGTGTGTTCGTACGTTCGTTTGTGTTCGTACGTTCGTTTGTGTGTTCGTACGTTCGTTTGTGTGTTCGTTTGTGTTCGTTACATGTCTGCCCAATCACTGCGCTCCATCCATTTCGAATTTGAATTACTTTCGTACCGGAATGGAACACTCATTCCACTCATTCAGAAGTACATTAGGCCTGGCTCTGTGATTTATAGTGATTCCTGGGCTGCCTACAAGAATATAAGTGATTTAGGTTAGGATAGGTTAGGTTAGGTTAGGATAGGTTAGGTTAGGTCAATTTTGAAGGTGAAATTTGTTTTTCCTATGGTTTTTGATGTTTTAAACGAATCTGACCTTCAAAACCGTCGGAAATGACTCGTTTTCGATTGCCGGCTTGGGGGAGTGGGGGTTATCTCAAAAACGAGTCATTTCCGACGGTTTTGAAGGTCAGATTCGTTCAAAACACATCAAAAACCATAGGAAAAACATAAATTTCACCTCAAAAGGGAGACGGGTGTAATACTGTACATTTACCGGATTTTGCTGGGAGGGTAACATTTTTATTATCTTATTAATTTTCACTCGGATTCCCTCCTCTATACATTAAATTTTTCACTTTATCTTCAAATTTCTTTCCCACCTTTCAGCCCTTTTTCTCTGCATTGTTTTTAAAACTTTCTTGCGTCTTTAAATTTGGTAATTGTATACAATATCCCCCTCACCTCAGTTTCTAATAAAAATTATTGCAATGCGTAGAAAATAATAAATAAAACCTCTCCTTTAAGTAAAAAAAATTTCGGTCGATCATATTTATGGAGATATTTGCTTCTGAAATTTTAATTAACGATATCCATTTCACGTGACGTCACGTCAAATGCGACTTTTTTTCATAAAATATTTTTCCTGATTGGGCTATTTTTTCGCTACTCTGCGACTTAATTACTTGGTTGGTTTTTGTTCTGGCTATTTTTTTTTTTCTAATTGGATTCAGTTTGGTCGTGTTTGTGATAGAATTATGACTTGCTGTTCGTGTGGTTTCGATTTTGAGAACTTGATTCGTCACGTGCCCTAGATGAAGACTAAAAAAGTGCATAACTTAACATGTTATTACATTATCATTTGTATAATTTAGGTCTCGGGGGTACGGGGGCAAAGATCACGCATCACAAATTGAACGGTATAGGGTTCACTTTGTGATGCGTGATCTTTACGGGGGTTCCGCCCCCGTACCCCCGAGACCTAAATTATACAAATGATAATGTAATAATATGTTAAGTTATGGTAATTGTATACTACAACATCCCCCGGTAATTTTTTACTATCAGTCCGGTCTCTGGAAACTGAAAATAAAGTTTACCATAAGACTCTTTACATTTTTCTAAACAACGTTTATTAAGTACAATATGAAGGCAAATGCCGATTAAAGCTATAAAATTAATGTTAAGAAATTATTTTTTTTAGCGATAAAATCGCGGATCATGTTTTTGGGAGTGATAAAATGGCTGATCCCACAAAGGTTAGGAAGGTACCGCTAACAAAATTGGGTGGTTTGACCTGAACTCATAAGATTTTAGTGTCACGATGGCGTCGGTTTGCGATGGTTGTAATTATTCACTGTGTTTAACTTCATGCAAATTTTTTGATGATGAAGAGGCTGCATTTAATTTTTATGTAGAACACGGGAAATTGCTAAAAGAATTTATTTGCCCTAAGAAAAATAAGGAAGGTATTGTTTGTGGTAATAAGTGTGTGTTCGATAAAAACAGAAAAGCATTTCGTTGCCATAGGTCGGTGCGTGATAAGAAACGGAGAAGGGGAACACGCAAGGTTAGGTTAGGTTAGGTTAGTATAGTTTTACGGTATATATAATATATACAGTGAATATATACAGTGTTCGTTTTACTACATATATATAAATGTATATATATATATACCTTTTAGGTCACTCATGTTGGCTGTTTCTACAATTTCCATAATTTATATATCAATGGATTCGTTTTTACATCGCGAATGCGCCCTAGATAGTCTCTACTGAAGGAATTACCCGCATTTTAGGGTATTTTTCACATTTATACCCCAAAACAAACTTCGTGTCCTAACTTAGTTTTGGGCCAGTTCCCTCACTTGAGACTATCCAAATCGCATTCCTGGTGTAACAACGAATCCATTGATCTATAAATTATGGGAATTGAAGAGACCGGAGTGATAGTAAAAAATTACCCTTTAGTTAACGTATCCCATTAGGGTATATCTTTGGGTTAGGTTGGTTAGGTTAGGTTAAATTAGGTTGGTTTCCGGAAATAAATAAAGTAATTACATGCTATAAATAAAGGTTTTACATCGATTGTGAAGTCAATTTCATAAAATTGAGGTGAGTGGGATGTTGTATACAATTACCTTACATTTTCATGCTTCTTTCAAGCTTCCTTCCTTCTTAATTAAACAGACAACCTCGTAGGGAACAGTCGAACTGATGCTGATTGGCGTCCTTTGTATTCCTTTTGTACAGTATATAAGTAATTTGGACATGACTTTACGAATATCTTTTTTCCACTGTTAGAGAAATCTATAAATGAAATTCGTGATGGTGGACAGATTATTTTCGGATACAAAATTTTAAGATCGATGCTGAGACATGGTTTAAGGAGTAATTTATTTAAGCTTTCAAATCACTGATTTGTTCCGTAATATCGCTAACAAGTAAATCTAAAGTTTAAGGTTTTAATAAACAGAATAATTACCTCATTTTATTTATATTAAAACTAATGTAGCAACAGAAATTGTAAAACACACACACACACACACACACACACACACACTGTATAAATGAAAAACGCTTGGACAACTATAAACAATTTTCTCGGAAAAAGAATTAAGAAAAATTCAATAGAAATTATTTATTACTATTATTATTATAAAGAAATTTATTTATTTATTATTATAACGAAATTATATACAGTACTAATATAATTAATCTTACATGAAATCCATGAACAAATTACATTCCGCTCAGGGACAGCGGAAATCAATTTATTCATATACTTATTTATTTACTTTATTTATCCATTTTTATTTAGAAATATTTTTTCTGCGAGCAAGGTTGAACGGTAATGGTCATAGTAGCGGCTAGATCATTAATTAAGGTTTTTATTTTATTTATTTTGATTCGGTTCAGAATCCCAGCTGAGCCTTGAACGGCCAAGCTCTGAGGGGCTACTTTAACTTATACTTATAGCCTAAGTTAAGCTAGACTAAAACAAACTTATGGACTTGGAGGTCCTATTAGGTCCTACCTCAGGGTTGCTGACTCGTTGTGGGCCTACTTTAGGCCTCAGTAGCATAAAATTAAGAAAAAACAAAAAGGGCACTATTTATGGTCTTCTTTCTAAACCTTGCAACAACAACACAACCTGCACAACTGCACGATGCAACAATCTTGTATCTAAACAACCAAACTGAATTACAAGAGAGCTCTCTATAAGACCACGTCCTGTAAGTGCCGCATTCAACAAACGAGTAGAAAAGACGAGCCAGTGCTCCAAAAATATGATGCCACAAGAGTGCCCAAACAATGATGCCACAAGAGCCCAAAAATGCTAGCTCTAAATTAAGTGAATTTTTCACTAAGCTTATAATTATGAGATGGATATATATATATATACACCTTAACTTAATATATACAAACAATGCTGCATCAATCAGCTTAGTCATCATATCGCCTTGGGACAACAATAGTTCTTCCTCTTCTAGATTTTCTAACAAAGGTCAAATTTGGGGGATTACGAATCAGCCGAGCAAAACATCGCAGATCTTGATAATAAATAAATATATATATATATATATATATATATATATATATGTGTGTGTGTGTGTCTGTGTGTGCAATGAATCGGTTCCATTAAAGCTGGTATCCTGTGATCGGAGGAAGAGCGCAAGAGACCAACACACTCCTCCATCAAACCAAACCTTGTCTAATTCACTTCTTTCTTTCTACGTATCCTTATTTGCTTTGATATTTACACAATACCAAACCACAACTCTCTCTCTCTCTCTCTCTCTCTCTCTCTCTCTCTCTCTCTCTCTCTCTCTCTCTCTCTCTCTCTCTCTCTCTCTCTCTCTCTCCGGACATAATAAATCGAATATAAAAATACAATTTATGTAATTCATATACGCAATTTACGTAATTAAACAGAATATTACACATATATAAGTAGGAATCCAAGCTTAGAATATTGTGTTCTCTAGAGCAGGGGTTCCCAAGCATTTTCCAGTGCGACCCCTTCTAGTGCTGTTGCCTATCCAGTGCGACCCCAAGTCATTACGAAGAACAAGTATATATATATATATATATATATATATATATTATATATATTATATATATATATATCTCTAGTGAGGAAGAATCTTAAAATAAATAGAGACATTTTTATACGTATTTATTTAACTAAAAACAAATAAGGAAATGTATTACATAACTCAAGAGTGTAAAAGTAAACATTGTCAGAAACTATTTACAACTCTCTCATGTTTAATATGTAATATAAAACAACATATCAATCAATATTCTAAGTTCCTACTCTATCATATGTCTGATATGCTATAACAGTGGCATATTTCATATCTGACATGTGTACATTATGATTTGATTAATTTTTGTACCTGGGGTTATATGAGGTTAAGGAACATAGCATACAATTTTCTAAGTTGATGTTTGAAATACGGTTACGGTACTCATTTTTCATAAATACCATTGACGAGAAAGCTGCCTCACAGATATAGGTGGTTCCAAATTGTACCAGAACTTTGATAGCTCGATTTTTAACAGTCGAATGTCTCTCTGCTAAAGTAATCCAGAACTTTTCTACGTCATCATAGATATCAAAATTCACCCTTGCCTCATTGTCATTGCAAAGACACTTGCGACCCCATCGACCACATTGGCTCCCTGCGACCCTTTGTGATGAGGCTTGCGACCCCATTTGGGGTCGCGACCCCGGGTTTGGGAACCACTGCTCTAGAGGGTTCCTTGACCTTTTGAAAAAAGTGAACTTTCGAGCAAACCTTCCTCGCACAATCAACGAATGGAATTAGGCTGTAAAACTCTAATCGCTGTAAGGTAAATTAAAATGGCCTATAAATATCATAACATGTTCGCTACCTACACCAAAAATTAGCTCCTGAAACCTATCATCACTATCGATAGTGTGATGGTTACCCCTATATACTAAACCTATAATTAATTTCTTTCGTAAGTCGTCTTTAATTTCAACATACGTCGTATTTATATTACACTGGTGAACAAAGATTTTGTCACAGAGATATTTTTACTTGAACTGTATGTAATTTTTTACGTTGATTACGGAAATGAAAACAGAATTTTTCTATCACCCGCAGTTTTAGAGTGACACGAATTTACATTACTTAGGATTTGAGTCAGAATAGGAAGGTGGCGGGGTCTGCCCCTTGCTCCTCCTCTATTTATAAGTTGCTGCACGTCACTATTGACTTTCATTTGTCAGCTACTCACTTGATTTCGCTCAGTGAACACTTTAGGTGAGTTCAATATGCATTTTCTACTTTGATATTGCTATGACGCCTATAAACTAGTTCAAATTTCATATTCGATTCAATCAATATTGGTGGGTGATAGACAAATTTTGAGGTCATTTTTTAACTCAGCGATAAAGAACCTATAAGGTCCACCCATTTTTTTTCATGTGACAAAAAAAAGTTTTTTGTCATCCAGTGTCATCAGTTTCTGCTTCTTCGACGGGTAGTCGTTTACGCTATATATATCGGCCTCGGTGGTGTAGTGGTTAGCGTCGCTGACTACGAATCCATCGGCCCCGGGTTCGAGACCCTGCGACGGAAGGCGGCGCGCAGCAAAACCCAGCTGTTCATCCTTTCACACAATAAAAAAAGAAAGTGGTTGGTAGATAAATGGATACCTTGGGTGGCCTAGTGGTTAAGACGCTTGGCTGCTGATGGAGCGTGGTTCGGATTCCACGTTAAACTGTAGGTCTAAGGTGGAGTGAAAAACTTGACCTTCCTCAAAATGAGCATTTTGGGCGGAAGCTAACCAAAGGTTATATATATATATACACACAGGGTGAGTCAAAAGTCTCCATACATATGCAAAATGGTCATGATAAATAAATGATTATTTAGTTTTTATTTCTTTGCAGGTGATGTGCTGAGATGCCTTTGTCCCAAGAAGAGCTTATAGAGATCATTCTTCTGGCAGGATCAGGAAGCTGTCGCAAGGTTGCCGAGAATTTTAACAGGAGACACGCCCCCGGCACGCACATCACACACGACACCGTTGCCAAACTCATTGAGAATTTCAAGAAGACTGGAAGTGTTGCAGACCAACCGAGAAGTGGCCGTCCACGAACAGCCACCGATGAAGGCACATCGACCATGGTGCTGGCAGCGTTCGCAGAGAGTTCCCAAAAAAGCACTCGACGGATGTCTGCAGAATGCGGTGTCAGCCAAAGGAGTATCGTCCGCATTATGAAAGAGCACAAATGGCATCCATACAAAATGCAAATGTTGCAGTATCTTAGCGAAGACGACCAGGAGAGGCGGCTGGAATTCTGTGAATGGGCAAGAACAAAAGTGGACGAAGACACGGAGTTCTCGGCTGTCACCCTGTTTTCAGATGAAGCCAACTTTTATGTTCATGGA
Source organism: Bathynomus jamesi (assembly GCA_023014485.1). Lineage (NCBI taxonomy): Eukaryota > Metazoa > Arthropoda > Malacostraca > Isopoda > Cirolanidae > Bathynomus > Bathynomus jamesi. Next base: position 1,284,526 of record JAJOZX010000605.1, read on the forward strand.
GAGGTTAATCGTCAAAACGTACGTTATTGGAGTGATGACAACCCGCACTGGATGAGTCTCTCAAAGATGCAAGGCGCTGGAAAAGTGATGGTGTGGTGCGGGATATGGGGCAACACAATTGTTGGCCCTTTTTTCATTGACACCAATCTGAATGCCGAAATGTATCTAAGCATGCTGCAAGACAGTCATGCCGTCCCTGTTGAACGAGGACGGGGGATTTCCAGCGTACTTTCAACAAGACGGGGCACCACCCCATTACGGTATCTGCGTGCGCCAGTGGCTGGATCAGCAGTTTCCGGGTCACTGGATTGGCCGCCGTGGTCCTGTGGAGTGGCCTCCGAGGTCCCCAGACCTCACCCCCCTTGATTTTTACTTGTGGGGCACTTGAAGGCCATGGTGTATCAGATGAAAATACAAAACACGGAACACCTAAAGAAACGCATTCGTGATGCGTGTGCACGCATAACACCAGACGTGTTAACGCGCGTTTGCCATGACTGGGGGGAACGCATCGGTTTGTGCATTCAGTGTAATGGTGCCCACATAGAGCATATTTTGTGACTTACAAGTGATTGCATAATAAAGTGACCATTTTGTCTATGTATGGAGACTTTTGACTCACCCTGTATATATGTGTGTGTGTGTGTGTGTGTGTATATATATATATATAATATATATATATATATAAAACCTTTGTTTAACCTTTGGTTAGCTTCCAAAGCTTCCAAAGGTTAATCAAAGGTTATATATATATATATATATATATATATATACAGGGTGTATGATAAGTTACTACCTATCTTTAAATGGTTGCAGTGATTTTATTTTTAAACTGATTTTAATGAAAAAACTGTAAATGATACATTATCCAATAAGGTTTTATGCACAACACTTTAAATTTTCACATATGCTACTCCACTATCAACACATTTCCTTAATCACGTTCGCTACTGTTGATCGCAGTGTTTTCAGGAATATTCGTAAGAACATTGCTTATTCTCTCCTCCAGTTCATCCAGGTTTTTTGGTTTCGTACGATAACCTTCCTTGGCCCATCCCCACAGGAAAAAGTCACAAGGCCATCCCATCTTCCTGGGAAATGATCGCGCAGCCATGTGCGGACACCATTTCTGAAATAAAGGGATGCCTCATCCTGCATGAAATGAAGTGTTGCGATGTTTTCCCACTGAGAGATGACTGGCCACACACGATCTTGCAACATTTCGAGGTATCTTGCACCATTCATTGTGGCCCTCAAAATGAAAGGTCCAACAACTGTAGTGTATGTGATACCACACCAGACTCTTACTTTTGGACGACCCTGAGCCTTTTCCACACAATGATCAGAAATGTGTGCTGCCCAGTAATGACAGTTTTGTCGATTCACGAACCCGCTAACGTGAAAAACTACCTCATCACTTCACAGAATGTTCTCAAACAACTGTGGCCAGTCGTCATTTCAACCTAAAAAGAATTCTGCGAACTTCATCCTCCTGTCAAAGTCATCAGGAAACAGCTGAGTAGTGTGGGCGCAAAAGGGCAGAGTGCAATTGCAACGTTGCAAATGTTGGAAAAGGGGGTGTTCCGAAGGGGGATTGGTATTACAACAAGGGGGTTATGCAGCAAGGGGAGGGGTTCACCCCCAAGTTGCAAGAAGTGGAGAGGGTTATGCAACAAGGGAGTGGAAGGAAACCCCCAAGTTGCATGAAGGGGGTGGAGCTTTGGGGGAAGAAGGGAGGATGACTTCCCCCAAAGGAGTATACCTAACGTAAGAGAGAGAAAGGAGGAGGAGAGTCTTTGGGGGAGAAGATGGGACGGTTTCACCCGCAAACGGGTATCCTAACCTAAGAAGGTAAGCCTTAACCTAAGAAGGGGAGAGAGAAAGAGAGAGAGACCATCCTTCGCCTGGCCGCGGCTAGACGCATTTTGCGAGTTCAGAGAACCAACATCTGTTATATAGAGGGTCGGGAGTTGCCAGATACCACTATTTATTTTAATTATATGGAGGGTTGTCAGATACCACTATTTTAATTATTTATTTATATATGAAGGGTTTTCAGTTACTGAATTTATTTATATATTAAAGGCAAGAGAGAGATGATCTCAATGCTTAGAGGGGGTTGCCACTTACAACTATATATTTTAATTATTTATATATTAAAGGCAAGAGAGATGCTCTCAATGCTTCATCAAAATTAATAATAAAAGAATTGGCTTAGCAAAAGAATTAAATAAAACACCAATACATTATTTTTGCTTATTTAGACGCAAAAAGGACCCCAATTATTTAATAAAACATTAACAATAAAAGAAATACACAGAACTCTTTGTATTGTACATTAATCCAATAACAGGCATTGAATGAAAAAACAAATGACATACAAAATAATTATAATAATACACACTTTACCCAAGAAGATTTTTACCCAGAAGATTTTTACCCAGAAGATTTTTACCCAGAAGATTTTTACCCAGAAGATTTTTACCCAGAAGATTTTTACCCAGAAGATTTTTACCCAGAAGATTTTTACCCAGAAGATTTTTACCCAGAAGATTTTTACCCAGAAGATTTTTACCCAGAAGATTTTTACCCAGAAGATTTTTACCCAGAAGATTTTTACCCAGAAGATTTTTACCCAGAAGATTTTTACCCAGAAGATTTTTACCCAGAAGATTTTTACCCAGAAGATTTTTACCCAGAAGATTTTTACCCAGAAGATTTTTACCCAGAAGATTTTTACCCAGAAGATTTTTACCCAGAAGATTTTTACCCAGAAGATTTTTAGCCAGAAGATTTTTAGCCAGAAGATTTTTAGCCAGAAGATTTTTAGCCAGAAGATTTTTAGCCAGAAGATTTTTAGCCAGAAGATTTTTAGCCAGAAGATTTTTAGCCAGAAGATTTTTAGCCAGAAGATTTTTAGCCAGAAGATTTTTAGCCAGAAGATTTTTAGCCAGAAGATTTTTAGCCAGAAGATTTTTAGCCAGAAGATTTTTAGCCAGAAGATTTTTAGCCAGAAGATTTTTAGCCAGAAGATTTTTAGCCAGAAGATTTTTAGCCAGAAGATTTTTAGCCAGAAGATTTTTAGCCAGAAGATTTTTAGCCAGAAGATTTTTAGCCAGAAGATTTTTAGCCAGAAGATTTTTAGCCAGAAGATTTTTAGCCAGAAGATTTTTAGCCAGAAGATTTTTAGCCAGAAGATTTTTAGCCAGAAGATTTTTAGCCAGAAGATTTTAGCCAGAAGATTTTTAGCCAGAAGATTTTTAGCCAGAAGATTTTTAGCCAGAAGATTTTTAGCCAGAAGATTTTTAGCCAGAAGATTTTTACCCAGAAGATTTTTACCCAGAAGATTTTTACCCAGAAGATTTTTACCCAGAAGATTTTTACCCAGAAGATTTTTACCCAGAAGATTTTTACCCAGAAGATTTTTACCCAGAAGATTTTTACCCAGAAGATTTTTACCCAGAAGATTTTTACCCAGAAGATTTTTACCCAGAAGATTTTTACCCAGAAGATTTTACCCAGAAGATTTTTACCCAGAAGATTTTTACCCAGAAGATTTTTACCCAGAAGATTTTTACCCAGAAGATTTTTACCCAGAAGATTTTTACCCAGAAGATTTTTACCCAGAAGATTTTTACCCAGAAGATTTTTACCCAGAAGATTTTTACCCAGAAGATTTTTACCCAGAAGATTTTTACCCAGAAGATTTTTACCCAGAAGATTTTTAGCCAGAAGATTTTTAGCCAGAAGATTTTTAGCCAGAAGATTTTTAGCCAGAAGATTTTTAGCCAGAAGATTTTTAGCCAGAAGATTTTTAGCCAGAAGATTTTTAGCCAGAAGATTTTTAGCCAGAAGATTTTTAGCCAGAAGATTTTAGCCAGAAGATTTTTAGCCAGAAGATTTTTAGCCAGAAGATTTTTAGCCAGAAGATTTTTAGCCAGAAGATTTTTAGCCAGAAGATTTTTAGCCAGAAGATTTTTAGCCAGAAGATTTTTAGCCAGAAGATTTTTAGCCAGAAGATTTTTAGCCAGAAGATTTTTAGCCAGAAGATTTTTAGCCAGAAGATTTTTAGCCAGAAGATTTTTAGCCAGAAGATTTTTAGCCAGAAGATTTTTAGCCAGAAGATTTTTAGCCAGAAGATTTTTAGCCAGAAGATTTTTAGCCAGAAGATTTTTAGCCAGAAGATTTTTAGCCAGAAGATTTTTAGCCAGAAGATTTTAGCCAGAAGATTTTTAGCCAGAAGATTTTTAGCCAGAAGATTTTTAGCCAGAAGATTTTTAGCCAGAAGATTTTTAGCCAGAAGATTTTTAGCCAGAAGATTTTTAGCCAGAAGATTTTTGCCCAGAAGATTTTGCCCAGAAGATTTTTTGTTTTTTAAGTAATTTATAAACACTTGAAAAGTCCGTATTATTAACAGTTAATATTTAGTATGGAGCCAGAATTTAACACAACACAGTGAACATTTCAGACACCAGTGATACTTTTTTTTTAGTGAAATAGAAATTGTAGCACCGAGTTAATTATAACAGGAGTTAATTATAACAGGAGTTAATTATAACAGGAGTTAATTATAACAGGAGTTAATTATAACAGGAGTTAATTATAACAGGAGTTAATTGTAACAGGAGTTAATTGTAACAGGAGTTAATTGTAACAGGAGTTAATTGTAACAGGAGTTAATTGTAACAGGAGTTAATTGTAACAGGAGTTAATTGTAACAGGAGTTAATTGTAACAGGAGTTAATTGTAACAGGAGTTAATTGTAACAGGAGTTAATTGTAACAGGAGTTAATTGTAACAGGAGTTAATTGTAACAGGAGTTAATTGTAACAGGAGTTAATTGTAACAGGAGTTACAAGATTTTTACCCAGAAGATTTTTTTGTTTTTTAAGTAATTTATAAACACTTGAAAAGTCCGTATTATTAACAGTTAATATTTAGTATGGAGCCAGAATTTAACACAACACAGTGAACATTTCAGACACCAGTGATACTTTTTTTTTAGTGAAATAGAAATTGTAGCACCGAGTTAATTATAACAGGAGTTAATTATAACAGGAGTTAATTGTAACAGGAGTTAATTGTGACAGGAGTTAATTGTGACAGGAGTTAATTGTGACAGGAGTTAATTGTGACAGGAGTTAATTGTGACAGGAGTTAATTGTGACAGGAGTTAATTGTGACAGGAGTTAATTGTGACAGGAGTTAATTGTGACAGGAGTTAATTGTGACAGGAGTTAATTGTGACAGGAGTTAATTGTGACAGGAGTTAATTGTGACAGGAGTTAATTGTGACAGGAGTTAATTGTGACAGGAGTTAATTGTGACAGGAGTTAATTGTGACAGGAGTTAATTGTGACAGGAGTTAATTGTGACAGGAGTTAATTGTGACAGGAGTTAATTGTGACAGGAGTTAATTGTGACAGGAGTTAATTGTGACAGGAGTTAATTGTGACAGGAGTTAATTGTGACAGGAGTTAATTGTGACAGGAGTTAATTGTGACAGGAGTTAATTGTGACAGGAGTTAATTGTGACAGGAGTTAATTGTGACAGGAGTTAATTGTGACAGGAGTTAATTGTGACAGGAGTTAATTGTGACAGGAGTTAATTGTGACAGGAGTTAATTGTGACAGGAGTTAATTGTGACAGGAGTTAATTGTGACAGGAGTTAATTGTGACAGGAGTTAATTGTGACAGGAGTTAATTGTGACAGGAGTTAATTGTGACAGGAGTTAATTGTGACAGGAGTTAATTGTGACAGGAGTTAATTGTGACAGGAGTTAATTGTGACAGGAGTTAATTGTGACAGGAGTTAATTGTGACAGGAGTTAATTGTGACAGGAGTTAATTGTGACAGGAGTTAATTGTGACAGGAGTTAATTGTGACAGGAGTTAATTGTGACAGGAGTTAATTGTGACAGGAGTTAATTGTGACAGGAGTTAATTGTGACAGGAGTTAATTGTGACAGGAGTTAATTGTGACAGGAGTTAATTGTGACAGGAGTTAATTGTGACAGGAGTTAATTGTGACAGGAGTTAATTGTGACAGGAGTTAATTGTGACAGGAGTTAATTGTGACAGGAGTTAATTGTGACAGGAGTTAATTGTGACAGGAGTTAATTGTGACAGGAGTTAATTGTGACAGGAGTTAATTGTGACAGGAGTTAATTGTGACAGGAGTTAATTGTGACAGGAGTTAATTGTGACAGGAGTTAATTGTGACAGGAGTTAATTGTGACAGGAGTTAATTGTGACAGGAGTTAATTGTGACAGGAGTTAATTGTGACAGGAGTTAATTGTGACAGGAGTTAATTGTGACAGGAGTTAATTGTGACAGGAGTTAATTGTGACAGGAGTTAATTGTGACAGGAGTTAATTGTGACAGGAGTTAATTGTGACAGGAGTTAATTGTGACAGGAGTTAATTGTGACAGGAGTTAATTGTGACAGGAGTTAATTGTGACAGGAGTTAATTGTGACAGGAGTTAATTGTGACAGGAGTTAATTGTGACAGGAGTTAATTGTGACAGGAGTTAATTGTGACAGGAGTTAATTGTGACAGGAGTTAATTGTGACAGGAGTTAATTGTGACAGGAGTTAATTGTGACAGGAGTTAATTGTGACAGGAGTTAATTGTGACAGGAGTTAATTGTGACAGGAGTTAATTGTGACAGGAGTTAATTGTGACAGGAGTTAATTGTGACAGGAGTTAATTGTGACAGGAGTTAATTGTGACAGGAGTTAATTGTGACAGGAGTTAATTGTGACAGGAGTTAATTGTGACAGGAGTTAATTGTGACAGGAGTTAATTGTGACAGGAGTTAATTGTGACAGGAGTTAATTGTGACAGGAGTTAATTGTGACAGGAGTTAATTGTGACAGGAGTTAATTGTGACAGGAGTTAATTGTGACAGGAGTTTAATTGTGACAGGAGTTAATTGTGACAGGAGTTAATTGTGACAGGAGTTAATTGTGACAGGAGTTAATTGTGACAGGAGTTAATTGTGACAGGAGTTAATTGTGACAGGAGTTAATTGTGACAGGAGTTAATTGTGACAGGAGTTAATTGTGACAGGAGTTAATTGTGACAGGAGTTAATTGTGACAGGAGTTAATTGTGACAGGAGTTAATTGTGACAGGAGTTAATTGTGACAGGAGTTAATTGTGACAGGAGTTAATTGTGACAGGAGTTAATTGTGACAGGAGTTAATTGTGACAGGAGTTAATTGTGACAGGAGTTAATTGTGACAGGAGTTAATTGTGACGGAGTTAATTGTGACAGGAGTTAATTGTGACAGGAGTTAATTGTGACAGGAGTTAATTGTGACAGGAGTTAATTGTGACAGGAGTTAATTGTGACAGGAGTTAATTGTGACAGGAGTTAATTGTGACAGGAGTTAATTGTGACAGGAGTTAATTGTGACTGGAGTTAATTGTGACTGGAGTTAATTGTGACTGGAGTTAATTGTGACTGGAGTTAATTGTGACTGGAGTTAATTGTGACTGGAGTTAATTGTGACTGGAGTTAATTGTGACTGGAGTTAATTGTGACTGGAGTTAATTGTGACTGGAGTTAATTGTGACTGGAGTTAATTGTGACTGGAGTTAATTGTGACTGGAGTTAATTGTGACTGGAGTTAATTGTGACTGGAGTTAATTGTGACTGGAGTTAATTGTGACTGGAGTTAATTGTGACTGGAGTTAATTGTGACTGGAGTTAATTGTGACTGGAGTTAATTGTGACTGGAGTTAATTGTGACTGGAGTTAATTGTGACTGGAGTTAATTGTGACTGGAGTTAATTGTGACTGGAGTTAATTGTGACTGGAGTTAATTGTGACTGGAGTTAATTGTGACTGGAGTTAATTGTGACTGGAGTTAATTGTGACTGGAGTTAATTGTGACTGGAGTTAATTGTGACTGGAGTTAATTGTGACTGGAGTTAATTGTGACTGGAGTTAATTGTGACTGGAGTTAATTGTGACTGAGTTAATTGTGACTGGAGTTAATTGTGACTGGAGTTAATTGTGACTGGAGTTAATTGTGACTGGAGTTAATTGTGACTGGAGTTAATTGTGACTGGAGTTAATTGTGACTGGAGTTAATTGTGACTGGAGTTAATTGTGACTGGAGTTAATTGTGACTGGAGTTAATTGTGACTGGAGTTAATTGTGACTGGAGTTAATTGTGACTGGAGTTAATTGTGACTGGAGTTAATTGTGACTGGAGTTAATTGTGACTGGAGTTAATTGTGACTGGAGTTAATTGTGACTGGAGTTAATTGTGATGTGACTGGAGTTAATTGTGACTGGAGTTAATTGTGACTGGAGTTAATTGTGACTGGAGTTAATTGTGACTGGAGTTAATTGTGACTGGAGATTGTGACTGGAGTTAATTGTGACTGGAGTTAATTGTGACTGGAGTTAATTGTGACTGGAGTTAATTGTGACTGGAGTTAATTGTGACTGGAGTTAATTGTGACTGGAGTTAATTGTGACTGGAGTTAATTGTGACTGGAGTTAATTGTGACTGGAGTTAATTGTGACTGGAGTTAATTGTGACTGGAGTTAATTGTGACTGGAGTTAATTGTGACTGGAGTTAATTGTGACTGGAGTTAATTGTGACTGGAGTTAATTGTGACTGAGTTAATTGTGACTGGAGTTAATTGTGACTGGAGTTAATTGTGACTGGAGTTAATTGTGACTGGAGTTAATTGTGACTGGAGTTAATTGTGACTGGAGTTAATTGTGACTGGAGTTAATTGTGACTGGAGTTAATTGTGACTGGAGTTAATTGTGACTGGAGTTAATTGTGACTGGAGTTAATTGTGACTGGAGTTAATTGTGACTGGAGTTAATTATTTTTAAGAGAGTTATTTTCAGTTATATTCAGTATAGAATAATTTTATTTTATGTATCAAACATAATAGTATCGTACCTTCGTGTACATTAGAATGAAATATTGTTACATTTTTTAAATTTTTTTGTTTGCAAATTTTTTTCAATTACTGAATTGAATTGACTTGCAAATTAAGAGAGCTTATAGATTTAGAGAGATACTTGAAGTAATATTGAAGTCATTTTTTTTTGTCATTTTTTAAGTCATTTTTTTTTAAGTCAGTTTTGAAGTCAGAAGGTTGCACCAAGAGGGTCAACCAAACCCCAGAGGTTAATCGTCTCCACTTGATAAAGATCAAATGCAGTCATTTTCCATTTTTAGTTAATCTTTACTTGACAAGCGCTCAAGTTAGACAGTTTAGTTTCATTTTCAGTTCAGAATACTTGATAAGAGGTCAAGTCAGAAGGTTGCGCCAAAACGGCCAACCGCCCCAGAGATTTATAGAGATACTTGATAAGAGTTCAAGTCAATAGGTTGCATCTAAGAGGGACAACCGCCCCAGAGATTTCAGTTAGATTCGAAGTCAGAGTTAGATTCGAAGTCAGAGTGATTTATTCCAAGTCAGAGTGATTTATTCCAAGTCAGAGTGATTTATTCCAAGTCAGAGTGATTTATTCCAAGTCAGAGTGATTTATTCCAAGTCAGAGTGATTTATTCCAAGTCAGAGTGATTTATTCCAAGTCAGAGTGATTTATTCCAAGTCAGTGATTTATTCCAAGTCAGAGTGATTTATTCCAAGTCCCAAGTTAGTTTTCAATGCAGTCAATTGAATTCAACTTTTCCTTTGTAATTTAAGAAAATGTAATTGAAGAATTTAATTCAACCTTTTTTTGTGTTTGTGAGAAGAAAATTGACCTATCTGTCTTTTCTTTTCATGCCATTGTTACGTATATAGATATATAGTTATGTAATTCATTAATTGTAACCAAAATAGTTTTTACAATTGTTTGTAACGATTTTGGTAATTATTGTAATGTATACGTGATAATAATAGTTGTGTAACAATTAATCGATCATGTACCTAATTTATCCTGCTCTGTACGATCGGGAAATTTACCCGTATGACCGCACATATCTTAAATTTCAGTCATTTAATTTTTAATAAAACTTCTACGCAATAAAACAGATGTATTTGTCTATATGCAAACAAGTTTTCAGACTAAAATATCAAATAATTCAAATTCTATCAACATTCAACGAAAAAGTATAATTTTTCTACTTAACAGGCAAAAAATTATTAAACCTTTTTAATATTTTTTTTATATATAAAAATAATTTTTAATATAAAATTCAATTGAAATTATTAAAAGAAAAGATTGTTCGAAATGCTTCCCTTTCATTTCAATAACTTTTTTATTCTTGATCGAAATTTATCTGATTCGATTTACTTTTATTTTTTTTAGAATATTATAAAATTGTATTTAGCTCGTGGAAATGCATAATTGATTCATATTTTTAATTTGTATTTTTAATTTTTATTTTGCTCAATTAATCATGAGTAACTGTCCTTAAATTGTTATTGTACCATTTGTAAAGTATCAAACGAAAATTATAGTCAAATTGACACACTACTACAGTATATGGTTGTGAATTTCAATAGTCGAATTTAATATGTGTCTCGAAATTATAAAATACACACTTTGTACCCAATAAACATAAATACACATTTGACCACAGGTCTATACATCATCCACTACGTAATTCGATTTGTACCTACAACAGTCAATAAAAATGCATGCACACTATATATACTATATATACAAACCTCATACTCAAATCATTGAATATCACAATAAAACTATTTCATTACGTAAGTGCCAACTATGCGATTTAGTCTTAATCATTTTTTTGCATTCATGCATTTTTGCATTCATGCATTTATACAGTTAATTTAACAATCTGTCTCGAAATTATCAGCTACACACTTTATACCTAGTACACAAAAATACACACTAGACCACAGGTCTATACATCATCCATTACGTAATTCTATTTTTACCTACACTAGTCAATAAAAATTAGCTTATAGATTGTACGATTTATATTTTTCCCTCTTACCTATTCATTGTGAATGTAATTTTCCCCACAGAAAAAAAAAAAAAAAATAATAAAATTTTGCTAAAAATTTTACAATATCATTCTTTGTCTAACTTAATTGGTTGTCTAAATTAATGTATTAATCCTATTAAATGGTTGTCTAAACTAAAGTTTTAAGCTTTGAATTCCTTTATATTATATAATAACTCACTTGTTCTGTATAAAACTTGTAATGTAAAGAAAAATTCGTCACCTAACTTGAATTAGTTAGGATGTTATTTTCTCATTTGTATTGTATTAATGGTACCCTATTAAATTATTGTATAAATATCATTTTTAAAAGGGGAGAGTAATGTAAAAAGTGAACAATGAACAATAGTTTTATGTTCGAATGTCCATTTTTACATAAGAACCAAAATCGCTTAACGCGAGTTTGGATAATAATTTTACTTGTAGCTTCCTATTTTTGTTCATGTCACAACCCTACGATCTACCATTTCTATGGTTTAGTCGTATCCATCATCCATTTTCCATTTGTTATAAAAGTTATTATAATTAATTATGAATTGTCTTGCATCTCACCCCCGACCCTAGATTATGCATACACATTGCATGTAACAGGATTGGAACCCGTAGTTGTACTTCTTAGTCATTACTACCCACACTTTGCCTCTAATTCATCTTTTCTAATAATGACTTAAACACTATGACGTCATAAAATAACTTTATTCTCTTTACGTTCTCCATACGTACAAATTCAATAACTATGACGTCACATTTTCCCGTCATTAATTTCCCTTCATCATATCTCTAGTATTCAATGTATGAAAATTTATATATCATCATAATAAAAACTGTACACCCTGTAGAAGTCATTATTTATGTTATGTAGTATAAATATAACTATTATTCGACCATATCCCCGCCCCATACGTCCATATTTTAGCTTGACCGCTATCCTTTATTAATTTTATTACTATTCATTCATCTACTATTGTCTACTTATGCCCTATCAACTTATCAGTCTATTTTTACTCGTGTCAATCTATGAAACGCAAAACTTTTGCCTTCGTTCGAAAACGTTCTCGTATTATTTTTTTCATTTTTATTTTTAATTATTTGACCTCCCGAGGTGAACTCTAGACAATGCTTAGTAAGTTATTATCAGAAATTCCACTCATCACAGCATAATTTGAACACTTCTAGATTAATCTTCATTATTAGAACTCTTCTCATTAGAGATCTTCTCATTAGACTTCTTCAGATTAGCACTTCATCGGGAGGGGGCAGAAGCCCCTTGCCTCCTTAACTTAAGTATTTTTAGATTCCGGCCTGAGCCATGGTCGAAAGAGGTCGAACCTCTACCCCTTGTTATTCAGAGTACCACGTAATTTTTAAGAAGTAAACCACACTTTAAGAAGTTTTATCTTTTTCCTTCGAGCCGTGCTCGCTTCAGAACTTAGTCAGAAAAGTCGATAATTATAAAAAGAGAAGAATTAATAAGCGAGAGAAAAGAATTAGAAAGAATTATAGAAAAGTATAAAGAAGCATCCGTTGCTTGCCTCCTAACTAGAACCCCCTTCGAATCCGAACCGACAAAGGGCCATAAAGGGGGGTTAACATACATATATATATATATATATATATATATATATATATATATATATATATATATATATGTATTTTAATATATATATATATATATATATATATATATATATATATTAAAATACCAACTAAATTTGTTCAAAAGATACGTGTACTATTTTGCAACACGAATAAAATGAAAATTTTAGTGAACGATTCCGTACCATGTTTCGGAGTCCATGTTAAACTGTAGGTCTAAGGTGGTTCAAATACATTGCTACTTGACATCTTGTGCTTTAGATCATGTCAGTACAGTGTTTCACTCAAAAGCTTAGCCGAGGCGGAATTGCAGACCGAAAGTGTTTATTTACTTTTGTCAATCCTCTTTTAGACCGAACGTGTCTATTTACTTTTGTCAAACCTCTTGTAACCCGAAAGTGTCTATTTACTTCTCAATTTCGTATAATTTTTTTCGTTCCTCTTAACAATCATTCTATACAGTATATTAAAATTGACAATAAGTATTATAAATATTCTATGAGAAAAATATTTATTTTTCGCCTTATTATTTTGAACGAGAACGGCAGATACGCGTGAAAATGCACAATAGAGACAGGTGAATTGCCTGAGGCAATCGAAAGCCAGAGAAGCGGGCACATCGGAATGCGGATGCCCTACATTCTGACTGACCACCAGCATTCTCTTTCTCCTTTCTCTCTCGTCTCAACATAAGAAATACACACTTTAAACGCTGGAATATAGGCACAAAAAATAATAGAGGAGATCAGGCAGCAATTCCCTCCCTCAACATAAGAAATACACACTTTAAACCATGTGATATAAACATAAATATTCTCTCTCTCTCTCTCTCTCTCTCTCTCTCTCTATATATATATATATATATATATATATATATATATAAACTACAAAGTATCGATGTCGTCATACAGGAACTAATCGAGAAGCATACAGAAAAAGAAGATGATGCTATAGTAGGGATAAAGGCTAACTCAAAGTACTTCTATAATTTCGCAAAAAGAAAGTCGAAAAACCATGCGACTATCGGACCTTTAAAAAATGAGAACAGTGATTTATCTGATGATCTAACAGAAGTATCTGAAATATTAAAAGCTCAGTATGAATCATCTTTCAGAATTCCAAAAACTGACAAATTGATATGCGATACAAACGCGTTCTTTGAAGAAGAACCACAAGGGGAAAGTATAACGGATTTCGACTTTACGACGGATGATATTACACAAGCCTAGGGAAACTAAAAACACACTCAGCGGCAGGACCGGATAAATGGAATGCCACACTGATCAAAAACTGCAAGAATGCAATCGCTGAGCCCCTATACTGGATATGGAGACGATCATTAGACACGGGAGAAATACCGGGCATCCTGAAGAGCGCGAAAAATAGTCCCAATATATAAAGGAGGAGATCGATCCGAGGCCAAAATCTATAGGCCGGTGTCGCTTACATCTCATCTCACTAAAATATTTGAAAGAATAGTTAGACAGAAAATCTATGACTTTTTTGGAAACTCAGAAAAAATTCAATGATAACCAACACGGGTTTCAGTCAGGCAGATCATGCCTATCACAACAAATGGAACACTACAACAACATTATTGATTCACTTGAAAGTAATGAAAACTATGATGTACTATACACAGACTTTGCTAAAGCGTTCGACAAGTGTGACCACGGAATCATAATACATAAACTGAAATATATGGGAATAACAGGAAAAGTAGGGAAATAGATATATAATTTCCTTAGTGAGCGGAGGCAAGTCGTTACAGCAAAAGGAGTATCTTCATCAGAATCAGAGGTCCTCAGCTCAATACCACAAGGAACAGTATTAGCTCCAGTACTCTTCATAATCATGCGAACTGACATAGATGAGGACGTTACCAGAGACAGCACAGTAACATCCTTTGCGGATGACACAAAGATCAGTAGAAAAATAAGAAACCCAGAAGACATAGGATCTCTACAAACCGACATAAACAAAATCTACAACTGGACGGAAGACAACAATATGAAGTTTAACACCGATAAATTTCAGCTATTACGGTACGGAAAAAGAGAAGACCTAAAATCCATCGAATATTATACCCCAAATGGACACGAAATTCAGAGAAATTCCAGAGCAAAAGATTTAGGGGTTATAATGACAGATGATGCGAAATTTGAAACACGAAATAAGAGAGCAGTAAACAGAGCAAAGAGAATAACGGGTCAGATATTGAGAACCTTTAAACGAAGGGATAGGAATGTAATGATTCCTCTACTGAAAACCCTGATAATACCCAAATTGGAATACTGCTCGGTCCTAACATCCCCATATAAAAAAGAAGACATTAGACAACTGGAGGGGATCCGAAGAAGCTTCACAGCCAAGATCAATGGGTGCAAAGAACTAAATTACTGGGAAAGGTTACGAGAACTAGACCTATATTCACTGGAAAGGAGAAGAGAGAGATACACCATTATTTACACTTGGAAAATAATGGAGAAACTAGTCCCTAATCTTACTCTGAATCCCATAACTCCCCAAACAACGGTGGAAAGTAGAAGCGGTAGACTGTGTCGTATTCCAAAATTGAAGGCGAGACAGGGAACATCCTTAACTCTGAAAGAAAATAGTTTTGTAGTGAGAGGACCAAAACTGTTTAATCAGTTGCCCAAAGACCTAAGAAACACGAAGGGAGTTGCAGTGGAAATCTTCAAAAAAGACTAGACGCCTGGCTCAGAACAATCCCCGATGAGCCGGGCGTACCTGGCTATGTGAGGTGGAGAGCGCAAGAATCCAACTCACTACTTCACCAGGCCAACTCGAGAGGAGGGGCGACAAGCTTGACCTTCGCGAAATGAGAAATCATCGCGCGGAACCTTTGTAAGATTGTAAGGTAAGGTTATATATATAGACACAATTTTTTGAAACTTAAAAGAAAAAAAGCATCATTCTTCTGGACGTTAATTTCGGCTTCTTTTTTTTCAATGAGGGTGGGCACTTTTGCTACCTTCAAACCTTTCAAATGTTGCGTGCGATGATTCGTCATTTCACGAAGGTCAAGCTTGTCGGGGATTGTTCTGTGCCAGGCATCTAATCTTCTTTTATATTCCATGGATTTTAGGTCTTCCCTTTTTCCGTACCGTAACAGTTGAATTTTATCATTGTTAAACTTCATAGTGTTGTCTTCCGTTGTCTTCTGTTCATGTCTGTAGAGATCCTATATCCTCTAGGTTTCTTATTTTTCTACTGATCTTTGTGTCATCGGCAAACGATGTTACTGTGCTGGCTCTGGTAACGTCCTCATCTATGTCAGTTAGCATGATTATGAAGAGTAGTGACGCTAATAATATTTCTTGTGGTACTGAGCTGAGGACCTCTGATTCTGATGAAGATATTCCATGCACTGTAACGACTTGCCGCCCCTCACAAAGTAAATTATATATCCGTTTCCCTACTTTTCCTGTTATTCCCAAACATTTCAGTTTATGTATTATGATTCATGGTCACACTTGTCGAACGCTTGGGTAGTAGTTGGACGTGGGACCGTGTTCAGATGATATAGCGACCCATGGTAATTCCATAACCAATGTAACTTAACCTAACCTAACCCATGTCCAAAATAGGGTAAGTTGAGGATCAAGCTGAGAGTAGTATGCTTGCAAATATATAATAATGGAAAATACTTGAAGGCACTGTGACAGACCGTGCGAGTGGGCAATTCACTCATTCACCTTGAGGTGTGAGCATTGAAAATAAATCTGTGGAGAGAATAAACTGAATTTTATAAAGACACACCTTCATTATTCGTGAATGTGACCAATCAGGACTTCAATGCCCAAAGCGTGAGCCCGTTATAGCGGTGTTACAGCAGCTGATTGGTACACATATTTAACGTGGCCCGCCCAGTTACATTGACAACCAATCAGCAAACTTACGAACCGCCTATTAATCTTTTTGGGGTAGTGCTTGGGGAATCATGCATATAAAACATATAAAAGTGAGTTTTTTCAGCTGGAACTCACAGCAGTTATTTTCACCAGTGAATAAACAAACACATTCCCTCCGTTATGAGTCAGTCAGAACTTTCCAGTTTACCGGCTTTATATGAAGATGGAGACACTGCCGCACTGTCTACAATTAATCTTTTTAACGCAACCGATCGGGTCGGATTATTTCCAACGCAAATCGTTGATGATATTTGAATGACATTTCTTACGGTCCAGCAAAAGGGATTGCAGTTGAAATGTAAGTGTACAAATTTATGAGCCTGTAATTTTTTTTTGTAGCCTATATATTTATTCGCCAACTTGTTTATTTTAGTGTTCCTGAGGATGTCATTAGGAGAAAGCTCTTAAACACTTGTGTGTTTCGATTATTTCATCATATATATATATATATATATATATATATATATATATATATATGAAGGGTTGTAGTAATTTATTTTCATCTCATTACATTTTATTGTAAAATGCTTCATTAAAATTGCAGGTATCCGCAATTTTTAATTATAGATTAGTTTGCAATAGTAATTAATACTACGGTAAAGTCCTGTTCTGATATTTCTATTCATCAAAAATCGTTCAATTTTTTTAAAACTTATATCAATCAAGACTCGTTTCCAAGTTTTAAATAATTTTATAAATTCCATAATAAATTCATTTGAAATTCGGGATTTTCTCTTAAAGGCTCACAAACTTCTCTGAACGGTTCGAAGATATTTGATACTTCACACTGTAACTCTCTTCCTATATATATATGTTATACATGTTAGAATTTAATTTATAACACTAGGCAACAAATTTCAACTTTTTTTTTGTTACAGACACGTGAACTACTGATTCCTACTAAAGCGCTGATGCTGATTTCAGATCTGATATCAAAATTTCTCTATCACGTCCAGATTTTGTGTAACCGAAAACCCCTATTTTTCATTTTTTTTTTCTCACCCGCTTCTATTACGAAAGCCGTCTAAGCTACTTTTCCGTGCCACATTTTATGTTAAGCATACTTAAATAATTAGTGAACAGGGATGTCTCCTCCTTTATTCTGGCTTAAGACAGACAGCGGAATTCCGCTGGCGGAGTTACCACCCCTGCGCCCAACCATCCACCCAAAGCGCGTTAGTATTTTGTTGTTACTACTGAAAGGCAAATTCCTGTTCTTAAGTGAAACTTTGGTGTGTCCTCTTCCTTTGTCGCTTGTAGGATGACGAGCTCTCCTTCTGCAGGAACCAACAATAATCTCCCATCATATTTGGGTTGAAATTACCTTGGTATCTGTTTTCCATAACTGAGATCTGTTGGTGGAAGCGCTCACCATGCTCGTCACTTACAGCCCCAAGGTTGGCCGGGAAGAAGTCAAGATGAGAATGTAAAAAATGAATTTTCAAAGACATTCTGCATCCCATTATTTCATAAGATTTAAGCATGTTTTCTACGAGTTTACGGTGGTTTTCAGCTTTGTGGTTTCCAAGAAAATTTTTGACAACTTCAACGAAAGATGTCCATGCTCCTAGTTCATTCTCATTTAGGTTAGATGGAAACGATGAGTCGTGGATGACACTGCGGATCTGTGGTCCAGTGAAAACTCCAGCTTCTAGCTTAGCATCTGTCAATATTCCTTTGAATTTATCCTTTAAATATTGGAAACCACTACCTTGATGATCCATACCCTTCACGAAATTTTTCATAAGGCCAAGTTTAATGTGAATTGGTGGAAGATGTACTTTCTGAGGGTCAATAAGTGCTGGGTGTTTCACATTGTATTTACCAACAACATGTTCAGTTCTAGAGGGCCAATCATGTTTTTTGTAGTGGTTCTTGTCATCTCTGCTGTTCCATAGACACAAAAAGCACATATGCTTTGTGTAGCCCAACTGTAACCCAAGAAGTAATGATACAACTTTAAGGTCGCCACAAATATTCCATGTGTGGTCCTTATATTTGATGAGTCTTAGCAGCAGTTTCATCGATTCATAAGTCTCATTAAGGCCAGTGGCATGTGCTACAGGTATTGAAGGTTTTTCATTGCCGTTGTGCAGTAATACAGCTTTAAGGCTAGCTTTACTAGAGTCAATGAACAGTCTCCATTCTTTTGGATCATAGCGACAGCCAATCCCTTGCATCAGACCACTGATATCGTGGCAGAAACAAACGTTTTCTTCCTGTAAGTAAAATGATGAAAACTGCAAATGGCGATGGCGGAAATGGGAAACTTTGGTGTTTGGTTGGAGAAGATTAAATTCTTGAAGTCTTGAACCAAGCAACTCTGCCTTTTCTTTTGGTAATTCCAAATCACGCACTAAGTCATTTAACTCCGCTTGACTTAACAAATGTGGGGAAATATTTGCATCTGGAACATATATGCCATCTTTCCCTGTTTCTATATCACTAGCAGAATCTTCAGATGAACTGCTGTCTGTTATCGTTGCTGGTGGAACTGGTGGTGGATTTGTTTCATCATGTGGTACTGGTTTCATTGCTGATTCGCAGTTTGGGTACGTGATCTTTGATTTGTTTTTCTTTGTGAAACCAGCAATCTTTGTCAAACAAAAATAACAATCATTGAAGTGATTTTTCGGCTCACGCCAAACCATGGGGACTGAGAACGGCATAGCTTTTCTTTTACCATTCATCCAAGCTATTAACATTGCATTGCACTGTGCACAGCAAATATGTGGTGCCCAGTCCCTCTGTTGGTCTCCTAACTTACAGTCAAAATAACACTTGTAGGCAAGTTTAATCTTTGTTGTTATGTTTCTACGTTGTGGCTTAGGTGTATATTGTCCACAGACAAAGCAGAAGTTGTCTGGGTGATTTACACAAGCACGTCTATTTGATGCCATTTTGAATTACCATACAATATCTGAAAAAACGTAGAAAGTAATTATTACGATGTGCAAAATAAAAAGAAATACACACCGTAGTACAAAACAAATGCTATAAAAACACACAAGTCACCACAACCTGTCACTTGCTCATCAGCAGAGAGCTTCAACAACCGTTCTGCTTGACTGTCACGTAGCGACTGACCGTTGGGCCGTTGCCCGTTACTATGCTCTTGACTCAGTGTTGCCAACTCGGGATAAATTTTATTTATCAAAATTGTTCGAATTTGTATATAGTTGGCAAAAAAAATTGCTTTAACCTTGAAAAGCAAGTTTCATATTACTGGCATTAAGCCGATTAAAACCAAAATCTGGACGTGGTAGAAAATTTTACTAAAAGTGATTTGCATTTTACACAAAATCTAGACGTGATAGAAAAAATCTAATTATAGATTTGAAATCAGCATACCGAAATTAGCTAGGAGCACCTATTTGGTCTTCTGTAACAAAATCTTTGTTGCCTAGTTCGATTATAATCGAAGTAAAGCCGCGCCCTGATGACAATTATTTTTATGTAATTTAATTAATTCAATAATTCCCATGCTATGTATGACTCATTTCCTTCCCAACGGAATTCACACGCAGTGACACAGACGGTTTCTTTGACTTCACTTGGGAAAAACAGATTGTGAGACGCTCGAGTCTACAACGTTCTCAGGCGACGTTCTCAGGAGCACCTATTTGGTCTTCTGTAACAAAATCTTTGTTGCCTAGTTCGATTATAATCGAAGTAAAGCCGCGCCCTGATGACAATTATTTTTATGTAATTTAATTAATTCAATAATTCCCATGCTATGTATGACTCATTTCCTTCCCAACGGAATTCACACGCAGTGACACAGACGGTTTCTTTGACTTCACTTGGGAAAAACAGATTGTGAGACGCTCGAGTCTACAACGTTCTCAGGCGACGTCAACCGCTTGCGTGGTGGCGTAGCCAGGCTGACTATATAAGAAGGGGATCAGCGCCCTTAAAGCAGATTCCGAGAGACGGGTCTCCGAGCTGAAACGGCGGGTTTTCAGTCCGTTAACGGGAATTTCTTTTGGAAATTGGAAGATTGATGGGAAGCTTGGAGACTCAGAACGGACAAGGGTGTCTTAGAAGGGTCTCTGGCTTATTTAATATCTTACAATGAAGAAGTAACTAAAGTTACGTTTATGAAACTTTTGTTATTATTATTATTATTATTATTATTATTATTAACTCTGTGTTCTGTGTAAAAGAAACATTTGATTCACTACAACTGATTAACTTTATTTCACTTAAATTCAAATTAAAAATCGTATAAGCCGTTGTGTTTATTTTCTACTCTTTGGACTTTGATAACTGGGAAAAAGGAAATGACGGGCCCACACAGTACTCCACGATTGTGGGAATACGAAGAATGAATTATTTCTGCATCCAGGAGTGCTTAAGTAATACCGTCTTTCGAGTAACATCCGGACTTTGCGAACTCAGGGAGAAGCGTATTATATATATATATATATATATATATATATATATATATATAAGTGTGTAGTTACACTAGCACATAAGTCAGGTATGATGTCAAACGGCTAAAGGTTAAATTGATCGGTGAATTCTTTCTGCATTACACCAATATCGAGCTCATTACAAGCACCTGCAATATGGGCCAGCTTACTATATGCTGTCGCTCAAAGCGGGAACACAGCGTCTGATGAATAATCCATATCCATAGCCCCGCCCAACACAACCCCATTGACGTATAGAGTTATATTTTTAAGGCTGAAATTCTCGAATTTAAAGGCACTCTTTTTAAATTTTCCATTCACCGAAGCGTGGTCCTGCATTCCAATTAATATCCTTTTAGGTAGAACTCCCAGGGCGATGTTTTCTATCTGGTTCAATGCCAACCCTGCGGGCAACGTGTATAGTTTGATCTGTACTCTGTTAATTGGGTAGTTTACTGTGGCATGTAATAAATTTTTCTCAATTTCTATTTGTTTAGGCGAACTTAATTTCACACGGCTTACGCGTAGGTATGTTTCCATAATATGAATCACAACGGCTTTTCACCCTCTTCTTGATCAGCACCCAAATTTAAACAGATCTCAGGATTCGTGCGGGTGAGCATTATTTTCATATCCACCCCATTCACAAGCAACTTCTCACGGAATGTGAAGTCTGTATGCAGGCGTCTAAAACACTCATGTATCTTCTTTTTAGAATTTTTAAATTTGCCCTTTATACTACTTTCGTCTTCAGCTTGATAATAGCTCTCGGCATTTAAAAATGTATCCTTCGCTTTTTTGGAAAAGTTCAGCACATTTTCCAGATAGGCTCGTAGTTGATAGTACCCCATTTCTGCCGAATATAGAGTGCAGAATGTTTGTTTCAGGGTATACAGCATATTTGTCATCGCAGTCCGTTCCAGCAGAATGGGCTATACGTAATTTGGCGTACAAGTGCACACAGCTTGGGTTAAAAAAGTAAGGGCCTGAGCTAGGTATCAGAATTCTATTGAAGCACTAGGGGAACTAATTGTGTTTAAAGAGTTAATTGTAATAAAGTCACTGTGCTCAATAGAAACCTGAGTTGCGGGCATGTCAAAGAGGGACAGCTCTGATTTACAACATTGTGAACTACACGGATGGATGAAGCGTGCCATGACGAGTCAGAAGTAGTACCACCTCTCTCGATAAGTAGTAAGCAGTCTATGATTCATGAGATCAATGTCCTTAGCTTATATCAGTCAAAAAATGGTGAACCATAGGTTTCATTCGCTTAGAACACTTCTTTTTTTATATCATTTTACGTTTAACGCGACTTGCTGGTAATCCTTTCTTCCGGACAGCCCTCTTCTTCTTCCCACCACCACGCATTTTCCTCTTTGCATCGTTGATGATTTCGTCCCGTGTACGCTTTAAGTGTTTTTTTAGAGCTTCTTTAGGTTTAGTCCCAGCCATTATGTCTTGTGCTGTGTTAAGATCTTATTGTAGCGATTTCCTCCCGAGATATCTGGCACCTCTATTCAGCAAGGGAACAACCGTACGTAGTATGGTTGAAAAACTGGATCCAAGTCCACTACCAGCAACCAATTTCTCCAATTTCATCTGATACATTAGGCTGGACAAGTCATGTTGTACCTCGTGAAAAGTATCTCTTTGGAAGACTGATTGATATCGCCCCTTTGGTTATAATTTTCAACAGCCCTTTGTCTTTAATATTTCTGTTACCCTGTGATTTTAGGATTAGGGTATGTGCAGGGTTTTCTTTGTTTACAATTTCGTATACTAAATCAGCCGTAAGATTTGAGTTTATTAAACTTACGTTTAAGTCTCTCAACATCCTCAGCCGTACCATAACGACCCCGACCTTGTGTTACTATTGTACTGTAATACTGTGCATCCCCAATCCGGGCGATACGTATGGTTTCATCCCGAGTTACTCCGGCTCTTTCACGCTCATTAAGGTCTCTAAGAACCGTAGAAACAGGTTCTTTATAATCAATATTTAAAAAGAGGGTGTCCAACTGAATTTCGCATATCCCCACTTCATACGAATCACGAACCAATTCAATGAGTACATGGAGTTCTGTTACAAAGTTGGCTAGTGTGTTGTTAGGATGTACAGACAGGGACGAAGAGGACGGTAGTGTGACGTAGAAATGGTTAGGCGCCATGTCGCATACTATTTAAACTTCATTATTGCATCGGCTTTTATATAGGTATTGAAGCTTTCTGGGTACCCTACCCATTTCACCAGGTACATTTTCTCTTTCCTGAGCCTTTGCTTCCTAAAATCTTTTCAATTTTAAACACATTTTTTTCTTAAATTAAATGTCACTTTCTACAACTCCTCGCAGTAAAAGCCTCCTGCAATTTCTTCCCCATTCAAATCTTCAACGTAATACAACATTATCTCGCCTTTAGGTCTCATAGCCCTAACTTTAAAAATCTCACGTGTCCAAACTTGCTCAAATCCATTCGCGTACCTCTTTCTAAAATCTCGTTAGGTGTTGTCCCAATCCTGCAATGGTTTGAGCGGTTGTATGATGAAGCCAATGATTCCAGAATGTCTATATATCTGTGTGTTTTTATGTGTAAAATATGGTGCATGCGTTCCTTTATGGCACGTTGAACTCTTTCAGCTAAAGAGGTCTTATGTATAGAATTGGTAGTGTAGTAGCTGATATTAAACTCTGTGAACATGTTCTGAAAAGCTCGCCCTATAACTTCTTTCCTCATATCCGTAAAAAAAAAAGCCAGGAACCCTGTTTTCTTTAAACATCAACGTTTTGGTGGCTTTAGCAACTGTTTCAGGCAATTTATTTTTTAGATGAATTAGCCACAGATATCTAGAGAATACATCTATTATGAATAGGATGCAGCGATAGCTATCATTATATAGTGAATATCTTTGTATGTCTGTTAAATCTGCTTGTCAAATAGAGTCAGTCGATGCCGCTGTTGTCTTGGCTATTTTAAGCCGTTTTCTCCGTGTGCAGACAGAATGACGAAAGTCAAAATGCCGACAGTCAAAATACCGACAGACAAAATGACGAATGGACAAAATGCCGAAGGGACAAAATGGCGACAATTTAGAAAATTGTAAACATTTGTTAGGAAACTCCAAAAAGTTATTATGGTTTGAACTTTTAGAGAATAAATAAAAAAATAATGAAGGGTGAATTCTTTATTATGTTTTCACTGTAAATGATAAAAAATGGATGGTTTATTTTAATAAAACTTTAATTTAAAAACTATAAATTATGAGCTATTTCTCTTAGGTACGACAACCCACTGGACTCATTATAAGTGGCATATACTTTTTTAATACGCTCATTTATTTTCCTGTATTTTTTATTTATTCTTGTAACATTGGTGCCAAGAGATATTTGTTCTAGGGTTACTTCTGTTAGGTTAGGTTAGGTTAGGTTAGGTTAGGTTAGGCACAAAAATAAGCACTGTACGAAAATAAGATTAGCTTACCTTTACACCTCTGAAGAGCGAATGCTCCAGAGTCTAGGTTAAGCAAAACCATCGAGGGGTTGGATCTGGGCGGAGCTTTTAGAGTCCAACCAACCGCTGGTTAAGGGATTTCAATGCAATGCATTTTTCATAGAAAATGAAGTAAGAAATTACAAATTTTGTCCCTTTGGCATTTGGTCCATTCGGCATTTTGTCCCTTCGGCATTTTGTCCATTCGGCATTTTGTCTGTCGGCATTTCGACTTTTGGCATTCGGTCCGAGCACCGTTTTCTCACAGGCTTATGAAGTGTATAAGCGTTCTGCTCCCGCAAAAACCTCTCAACATCTTTTTTCCCTACTCTATCATTGTAAACACTTCTGTACAGGCTATCTACGCCACCGTAGGAGGCTGGGCTGGAAATGTCATAATAACGTCTTCTTAATATGTTAACCATTTGCGTATTTTAGAGGCACGTGGATAGGGTTGACCGTTGTTGTTGTTTAGCCTCTTCTTTCTCCCCTTTAGAGGTGCTACCGCTGGGGTTGATAGCGTTCTCAATTGTGACACATGCGATGCATGTCCCAAGTCTTTTAACCTGTTCAGATTTCCTATCATTGTTTTGGGGACATTTATTTGTTGTAGTCTTGCTTTAATATGCTTCCATGCTGATGGTGAAGGCCTATCCCACTTTCTCACCAGATCATGAACGATGTCTACGATATTCGATCCCTGTACCTTTGCTCCTTCCACAATGATCTCACCTGTATCGCTCCACTCTATGTTGGGATCCAAATTCAATAGATTATAAAGACTTAAACCTTTATTGCTCAATGTATGTGGGAGGGTGCTTTTTAGTACATGCCCGATATGTTGTGGGGCCGACCCGTTAATCTTTGGTTGGTCAGCTCTATCGTGGGACACAGGTCCTATGTTGCCATGCTCATCGTTGGCCGTACTGTGCCTAATAACCACGGGGATCTCTATCAGATTCTTATAATTTTCGTACTCGTGAAGAAATTTCTGCAGAGCTTCTTGATATAAGATTCTTTTCTCATCAGATGTTTTTTCACTGTTTAATAGTGCTAACAATTCGCTTTCCATTCTTTTAAGCCTGATTTTAAGGGGGTTCTAGAACCATGTCTGGACTCTCTGAACTTTGCAGTGAAGCATACACCTCGTGTGGAATCACTACCACTTTCTTCATTATATTAATCTAGTTAGTAAAGGACCCAAAACTGAAAACCTTCTGAGGGGCTTTCATTGATACCTTGCAATTTATAACGTTAAGAGAGATTTTACAGATGCATTTTAAAAAGTCGGAGTTGATATTTTTATCAAATGTCTGTTGCATTGCCCGGGGCAATCGATGATAGATTTTTATTAATTCATGGTATTTCTTTAGCCTATTTGTCATTATGGAATATACACCGTTTCAGGCTCGTTTGGAAATATATTCGTTCTTAGAAGCACCCTAAACGTGTTTCGCGGATGAAGGTCACAAAACAAATATCCGTAACGCTGACTTGTAGCTTCTTTATAAATTTCCAAAAACTCCTTACGCTGATTCGGGAACATTTGATTGGCTAATACCACAATTTATGATACATCTCTACCTTACGCGAATAAGACTAGATATTGTGTATTTAACGACACATCGCTCATGTATCTATTTTTGAAAAATAGATTCTGATTGATGAAGGACACGCTTATAATAAGAGGGTGGGATAACAGTGTAAATGTCTCGGCAAACGTTTTATCCATCTCCAACATGAGATCCTCAATTACAATGACTGTATGTTCATTTCCCTTGAATGAATTAATGTCATATACACCTTTGTGGAATGAAATATCATCTTGGTACTCGTTAAATACTGATTGATACGTCGAATAGCACCACATAGCTTAATGCACAAATTTTGAGAACATGTCTCCCCTTATCTTTAGTGATTATAAGCATAAACACCGTTTTACCACATTCTGTAGGGCCAGATATAATACATGTGGATTGGCTCGTGAACCTGAATTTTTCTACAGAATCCATCTCTAACACGTCACACTCCTAAGTGGGTCATTTACAAAATATAATAAAAATTTAAGTGATGTTCCTTATACTCTAGTCTTGTTTTTCCTTTTCTTCCACAGAACCGTGAATGATGATGAGGTACAGCATCATGTTCCCATCATCGATATTACAGACGACCCCGATGACAGTGTCGGTGCTGTCACAGACTCCACCCCCGCTAACGAGCACACACCAGCGACACCTGTAACACGCGACACTTCAAAGCGGGGGTATGAAGAGCAGCCCTGCACGTCAGGTATAAAGCGTGCCAGAATTGCGCCGGTTGTTAGACCCCCAGTAGTAGAGCCCCCAACCCTGTACGTCTTACGACACAAACCCCACACTAGTACCTTCCTCAAATAAAAATGTACTCACTTATTCCTGCTCAATTCCGGATACATCCTCCACAGCAGCAGCAGTTTCTCGTGCTGTAGAGGAAGGTATAACATTCGAGTTGGTGCGCACCTCCACCCCCACCCCAGCTCTGACTAGAAATCGGTATATAGTCAGGGTTGACCCTAGGTCCATGTATAGCAATTGTGTTGAACACGGACTGCGGGATGTAGTTGAACGTATTGTGGAGTTTGTCCTTCAGAACCACGACGAACGTGAAGTCAGGACGAGGCTGTCCTTCGGGTTCGGGTCAGATGACGGGGATGTAGATGATTTTTGGGTAGTAATACCATTCAGACGCTTCGCAGCTGTAGATATAGAGTATATTTTGGACCGTATAATGCAGGCTTCTCAAAGTAGTTCAGCCTTCAATATGGACAACTTCACGGTAAATATTGACCGTGTATTCCGTGTTGCGGGTCATAGTGCCACACCTTATGCTCTTAACTTCAGTTCTCCGGTTATTTACAGGCAGCATATAAACGCCGATCGTGATTGCGGCTATATAGCAATTGTCTTAGCTCATATGTTCACTGTGCTAAATACACGGGCCCAAAAAATTTTGTTGCCTACGGTAGTGGAGCGTGCCCGTAAACTAGCTGTAGACTGTAAACTTGAGTTTGAGTGTAATATGCGTCCTGAAGAGTTGAGAAGGTAGAGCAGGAAATGAATGTTCGTATAGTTGTATTTGGAATGGATGATCGTCGTAGGACTGTGTATGTTTTTAAAAGCTGTGTGAGGGGTCGTACAAGACCCCTACTTATTTTAAGGCTGTCATGGTCAACGTATTTCCCTATCCGCAATATAAGGGCTCTTTAAGCGAGTTATGATAAAAGTCGAAAATATGGACGGCATCATGATTTGTGTAAGGGGTGTCTCGAGTTTGCGGATGATATAGTGAAACATTTTAAGGAATGCCACATGGTATGTACACCGTGTAAAAGTTACAAATGTGAAAGCCGTGTGGTTGAAGCTGAGAAAAGGGACTATGATGTATGCAGACGCACATTTTTTAATAATAACTGTTTTGAGCTCCATAAGTCAATTGGCACGTACAGGAAAATGAGAATCTGTGAATGTGGTATGTTTCATATGATGGATAATTGGGGAATTTCGAATTAAATGTGATGAAATTCACTGTTCTAGATGCCATGAGAACTATAAGGCGGTTGGAGTAAAGCATGCATGTTATATGAAAGACGCTAAGCCTAAAAATAGACCTTGTCTAACTGTGGACTACGATATAGAAACATATACGATTGCTGAAACCAAGGAGGTCATCCTACATCTACTTGTAAGCCAGACTATCTGTGATGAGTGCACGGAGGTCGAGTGTGATGAGAGTCACAAATGTGGTAAACGTACAAACGTTTTTAAAACGATTGCACACGAGTCCCGTGAAACACTTGGTGTCGTATATTGTCAAGTTAGCGGACAAGTTCAAAAACATGAACGGAAATGCGGGATCGTTGGAGATATCCAAGGTAGATCTCCTGCCGACAGTCTTGCGATCAGCTTATAGGCACCCAGTTCACTCAGAAGGTCTTTTGGGAGAATGAGTATGATGCACGGATGGAAACAGATGGACAGTACCGTGAAGAAATAAACACGATCAAGCGTTCAATGGTGCTGAATCCTCTCAAATGCGATGATAGCTTGTTTGGAGGGCGTACAAATCCCTTCAAGCTATACTTTCCACGTACGGAGGGCGTGAAACTCCATTACTACGACTTCTGTTCTTTATACCCCTACGTGATGAAGAACAATCCGTACCCCGTAGGTGCACCTGAAAAACTGGTGGGACCTGACCTGCCCACCATCGATGTGTTTTCAACAAATTTGAACAAGTACTATTTCGGTCTTTCTTTCGTAGATGTTCTCCCCCTTCGCGATTTATGGATGCCGATCTTACCCGTCGTTATAGACCACAAGCTCATGTTTCCCCTGTGCCTGGAGTGTGCAGAGGAGAACAATGGGGCTTGTAATCACACAACCAACCAGAGTAAGATCAGAGGCGTATATACAAGCCCTGAGCTGTCCCTAGCCGTTCGCTATGGCTACAGAATATTGAAGATATTTGAGGTGTGGAGGTTTCAGAAGCTACCCAACCTTTTCACGCGCTTTAGTGACAAAGTTGTGTCTATAGAGTCTTTAGGGAAAATTTGCACAGAATACAGGCAAGGGGAACGTTCATTTGGCCCAAAGTTACAGTGAAGTCTGGGATTATGCCAACGCACCCGACAAAGAGGGCATAGAGATCGTGAATGTAGGTAATACATACATTATAAAGTACAACATTACCGAATTGGCCACAGACACATCGCGTGTTACAAACATACCTGTAGCCAGCTTCACAACGGCCTACGCACGCATCAAACTTTGGGGTCTATTGCATTCTATTGGGCGGAGGGTTCTGTACGCCGATACAGATAGTGTGATATTTACAGAGAGGGAGGGTGAATACATGCCGCCTATTGGTGAATTCCTCGGAGAGTTGACTGATGAGATCAAGGATGCGTATGGAGACATCGCATACGCCAATTCTTTTGTCTCAACAGGTCCAAAAACTTATGGGGTACGGGTGAGGGTAGGAAGGATATGAAATATATCGTGAAGGCTAAGGGTATCACGCTCAACCAAGCGAATCAGCGGGTCGTTAACTTTGAATCGTTGAACGATCTAGTGTGCTTGGAAGATTAGGGCGACCAGCCGCCCCATCTGACTGTGGGGACCCACAATTTTCGGGCGCAGAAGCTGGGTGGCGTGAAGGAACTAAGGGGTACGAAGGTATGCCGTAACACCTATAGGAAACGTTACCAGGTGCCTGGGACCTATGATACCGTATCCTTTGGATACCATAATCCTTGATTGTTATATATATATATATATATATATATATATATATATATATACAGTGTGTATATATATATATATATATATATATATATACCTACATTTGTTAACGCTATGTTTATTTTATTTATTACACGTATTTGTAAATATATACCTTGAATAATTCGATGATATATTTATTAAATAAATCGTGTTTCAATTAGCGTTTCACTTTCTACTTTGTGTGTGTGTGTGTGTGTGTGTGTGTGTGCGCGGGTATGTACAGTTGAAAGTTCTAAGCTCCTCCCCCTGTATGACTGATTAATGGTCACGTGACTCCTGCTAATACTTGGGCATATCTCTACCCTGCATGATCAGTTGACCTCTGCAAGCCCTGGATCTCAGACGTGTATTTGACGAAATCCCACGTAGACGAAAAGTAGTAATGGCTACCTTTAATATTGCGTGTTTGACGTTTATGAAGTGGTATTCGGCAAAGTGTGAAGATGTGGTGGATTCTCAAAGACTCCCTATTCCATCCTCCTTTGATACTTTTAGGGCTACATTGACCGTGCGTAGGTTGAGGAACAAGAGGTTCAAATACTCTTCGGCTATTCTGGTGAGAGCATTGCAGGATTTCGTGGTACAAGCGATGTATTGAACTATGTTGTAGGACTAAACTGCGTAAAAGCCTACATACACCGAAAAGTGGAAGAAACAACATGTGCAAAAGAGAAGCAACGGTTATGGTTAGTCAGTACATTGACCGTGCGTAGGTTGAGGAACAAGAGGTTCAAATACTCTTCGGCTATTCTGGTGAGAGCATTGCAGGATTTCGTGGTACAAGCGATGTATTGAACTATGTTGTAGGACTAAACTGCGTAAAAGCCTACATACACCGAAAAGTGGAAGAAACAACATGTGCAAAAGAGAAGCAACGGTTATGGTTAGTCAGTATTGTTGATGAGTGGTGTGACAAGCGGTATTATGTCATGTTGCATCATACCGAGTGCTCCCATCCTGCGGATGAGAATGTAAATCTTGTCATAATGGAAAATCTGAAATATTTTTACTACTACATTAATATATATCATGATGACGAGGTTTGTAGTGAGGTTGTGGCTAAAGGCCTGTGTGAGTTTTTAATAGAATTTAGAGACGAGTATTGTCTGCTAAACAAAAAAGAAAAATATGGGCATATGTTTCTCTCAAATAGTGCGCCGGAGTGTTAATAAAATGTGTTTAGTTCGTGAAAATACCCCTGAACGAAAATGTCTGGTGCGCATTTTGGGGAGTGGGAGTGATAAAACATTAAAACCGATATTGCTTCATGTATCGCAGATGGAAAATTTCTCAAAACACCTACCCAGTATAATGGGACACAAGTATTCACATGAATCTTTCACGTTGGAACATCGCCGCACACGATTCATCAGCTTATGGTGTGACTCACTCCTCCATACCTCCCGTCGAGTCGATCCGCCCACCTGTGGATCATAGTCCGTGATGAAGTCATTCCGCGTGTTCAGGCGTAAAACCGGTGCCATTAACTATGTACTGGAAACGACTTGTTGATAAACAAACTCTGGTAAACGTAATGTTGTTTATTTAAATGTTGAGGAGATGAATAGTCTTCGTGGTAGTCGAGAAGTGGAGTGAGGATCGTTATAAAATACCTGCAGGTGTAGGTACAAGAAAAGAGCAGATTAGTGGTACCCCGTCAAATGCCATTGTTTGTACGTTGTGTATAAATAACGATCAGCCATGCATTGATATACGACTGATGTGGAAGAATGCTTCTGATAATAACGTTCTTTTCCCTACGCGAAACCGTTTCATCCTCGACAGAATGTTTGAAATCGTCGGTTTCCGCAAGCTGAAGCCTATATTAAAAGCGCGTGTTACGGATATGCTTTATTTTGATACGGTTCTTGAATAGGCATGCACCGCTCTGCTCGAGGGGTTTACCGAGTGTAGGACTGAACAAGGCGAGAATGGTCTAGAGCTGAATGCTTATTTAAAAGGTTTAGACTCTTCGAAATATCATGAACTTTGGTACAAAGGACTTGAGCGGTACAGGGTACAGGGCTGAGCTCACCTACACCGTTCACCCTGAAGAATTGTATCTTTATATAATGAGCAGTTGTCGTTACTTAGAAGATTATTTCAAATGCCGCTATGAATTGTGAAGATGAGTTCACGATTGAAAAGCTCGGATCGGTAACAATAAACCCTCGATTGGAAAGGAGTGTTTATAAACTTGTATTTAATAATGATGTTGGGGCTAACGGTGACCTCTTTGTACGTGCTTTTGATTTTATTCTGTCCATGTTTAAAGATAACTTGCCAGCCGAATGTAAAGTGGGCACAAAAATAGTTTTGAACGGAATGAAGGCCATTTGCATCGAGTATAGGCATCCCTATAACTTGAGTGGTGAAATAATGTTAAATCGTATTTATTGCATAGTGCAAAGCAACAATGATGTAACCGTAGACTCGATCACGTGCGAGTTTTGTATTTTAGTTAAGCGTAGTAGCACATAAAGTGTATGTATTTTGAGGGTTTTGCAGTATATTTATTTTCTATATATTTAATTATTTAATATAAATGTGTGTGTATATATAGATTTCTCCTGTACTACTATTTTTATGATTATATTCCGTCGTTTAAAACTGTGTAGTTCTTATATTATTATTTCTTGATTTTATTTTTTTATTATATATATATATTCCTCGATTAATGTGTGTATTTCTTATATATTATTATTTTTTGATTGTATATATGTTCTTCGTTCGTATTTCTTATACTATTATTATTTTTTATTGTATATATTCCTCGTTTAAACTGTGTATAGAATGAACTATTTTGATTGTATATTTATTTTCGTGACCGGACAACTCAGACCCGGACAACTCAGACCCGGACAACTCAGACCCGGACAACTCAGACCCGGACAACTCAGACCCGGACAACTCAGACCCGGACAACTCATACCTAGGACAACTCATACCTAGGACAAACTCATACCTAGGACACTCATACTCTCTTCATCATTACCACCCCAATGTTGATCTTTTCACCTATATCCACCCCGAAAGTTTAAACTCTGCAAATTAACCAAAATAAGATAAGAAAACAATACAACAAATTTATTATTTATTGCAAACATATAATAAATGAGAACCATTATTTACATAGGATAAAATTTTGAATGCCCGTTAGGTCAACTGTACGCCTTGACGATTGTTAGTTTAGTCGTGATATTTTCGTTAGTTTTAACGAAAATATCACGACTAAACCCTAACCAATCGTCAAGGGCGTACAGTTGACCTAACTGGGCAATTCAATGAACCCAACCGGGTATTCAGTTGACCTAACCGGGCATTCAATGAACCTAACTGGGCATATATATATATATATATATATATATATATAATATATATATATATATAATATATATATTATAAAACTTGCATGAATTTTAAATGTTTAAATTAAATTTTTAATTTTACAAAATAAATGTTTTCATTAATTTTAAAATAAATGTTTTTCATTTCAAAATGTTTTCATTAATAACTTGCATGAATTCTAAATGTTTCAATTTAATTTTAATTTTACAAAATAAATGTTTTCATTATTTTCATTTTTTTTCTGGTTCTATGTATAAGTTGTCCTAGGTATGAGTTGTCCTAGGTATGAGTTGTCCGGGTATAAGTTGTCCTGGTATGAGCTGTCCTGGTATGAACTGTCCTAGAACCATTTATTTTCTATGTTTCATGAAATTAATTCCAATAATTCGTCTAAATAAACAGAATGATGTAATGGTGTTTTATTTAATTCTTTTGGTTGTGCATATATAAACGATATTATTTAATTATATATATACATATATATATATATATATATGTACTAAATGGCTGATTACGCCTTCTAAGCCGACTGGCTGCTTAAGACTTCTAAGCCAACTGTCAAGAATATATGCTTTAATTAAATAAATAGAGCAATCTGGCAACTCAACCCTCATAATGTACACCTGAACAAGCCAATTACGCTTTCTAAGCCAGATTAAGCCTTCTAAGCCAACTGGCGGATCAAGCCAGCTGGCGGATTAGGACCTTCTAAGTCAAGTGCAAAGATCAAGAACTTTCTTATGCGTCTGGCAGAGCCAAGCGAAGGATAGTCTACCTGTCCTTGCGTTATTCTTCCAGTCCCCACCTGCTCTAAAATTTATCCCCAAGTTATCTTCCCTGCAAATTGTTCAGGGTTTTCTTCTTTCCTATTTTCAAACACGGCCACTGTGTGTGGTTAGTTGCCTTTCTGTACAAATTCTCAGTAAACACAATTAAAGAAAACTGTATATTGATTTTGCGAGGGATAGATAACAACTTTACTATCTACATATTTAACTTATTAATTCACATTACTTTAATTGACACTTCTCTAAATTGATGGCTGTTCACAATTTCTTATAATTCTTATCATAAAATGCAACTAACCTTTTCAATCACAGTATTTGCATCAAACGCACACAATTCATATGCTCATTCTGTTTATCACTAACTCTACCAAACCACAGGCATTTACAAACTCATGCATACCGATTATACAGGGTGTACACAAATTATCTTTACAACTTCTATCTCAAATAAAAATATTAGGAAATTAAGTTTTTGCGTCATCTATATGGTGCAGGAAGGAGGTATCAAGGGCGAATCTCCAAGGCTGCTGAAAACTATATTTTTTTATTTTTTTAAAAGACTGTGTAGTGAATAAGATGCATGTATGTGTAGTAAGGAATAGAGGGATAAACGTGTGTTTGAGAGCATGCTGAACTGCTCACAAGGTAGAAGAGACAGAAAAAGATCAGCTAAGAGGAGAGTGGTGGGAGAAATGGGAGTTCAAATCCTTCCTGTCTTCTGGTTGAATGGTGCCTTCAATCCCCTCCTTACAAAGAGACCAATGATGTGTGTGTGTGTATATATATATATATATATATATATATATATATATACACACGAGTATATGTCTTTAGACTTGACTCGTGTAAATAAACAGTTGTAAATATGCTTAAGGAATTATTATTAGCCACAAATTATAATAAGGTTGTTGTACAGATCCCTCGAATGGTTTGCTAAATAATATAATTAAGTCCATGCTGAATAGCATGAATTTAAATTAAATTAAGTGTTGGGGCTCGCATACCCTCCTTCGTTGCATTTAAGATCACATGACGACACAGCTTACAGTTTTATGAGGTGTTTGAACCACGGGTTCGTTGCATTTTTGAATGTAGAGGGGGACTACCTACACCAATTGTTGCTTATCTTCGATGATCGAGTGGACAATCTGGTATGAGCTAAGAGTTTAATGCGTATATAACTTAATTTAGAAGGATGTCTTAATGCACTACAACTGATTAAACATGCATTTGATTAAATATAGTTGTAAAGAGCGGATGAAATATTTTATACATAGTATATTGGGATTGAACAAAATTATTTTATCACCGTTTGTACAGAAACTAAAGTGTCTTATATGAGATCTGTTATCATAAAGTATTAAAATTATAACGATTTGAACATACAAAGTTGTATAAAGGCATGCATGAGTTTGTAAATGCCTGTGGTTTGGTACAGTTAGTGACAAACAGAATGACCATATGAAGTGTGTGCATTTCATGCAAATACTGTAAGTGAATGAACTGTGCAAGAAAAATTAACCTGAAAAAATTGAAAAGGTTAGTTGCATTTTATTATAAGAATTATAAGAAATTGTGAACAGCAATCAATTTAGAGAAGTGTTAAAGTAATGTGAATTAATTAGTTAAATATATAGATAGTAAAGTTGTTATCCCTCGCAAAACCAATATACATTTTTCTTTAATTGTACACATAAAGAACGTGGTTTTAGCACAGACGTGTTTATTTGATGTTGGTTAATTTATTATTAATTATTATTAATGATATACAGGCCGTGGCGGATTATCACTGACGCTATTGTGGCTGGAGCCTCAGGCTCCCATGCTTGAGGGGCCTCCCAATCAACTGAGTTTCGATGATATAATTCAAGATTTCGCAAACTTCTTTGATTAAATATGACAGAGTACACAAACTGACAAATTCCCTGTTTTATTTTGTTTTATAGGCCCTAAAGTAAAGTTTGTTTAATACTGTTTGGTTTTGGCAAAATACACTGTGTTAAGGTCCTTTTAAGTTTGTTTCTCAATTAGCCTGAGCACTGTACATATAGTTCGTGTAAATGTACTATGTACTGTACATGTACATGTATTGTTAATGAAAAGCTATAGAAAAGGGCTCAATATTCTTCATTGCCCCAGGGCCCCGAGGTGTCTTAATCCGCCTCTGTATACAGGGTGTTTCACAACCGGTCTGTCATACTTTGGAGGGTGATTTGGGGATGATATCGAGTAAAAATGTTATTACAACATCGTGCTATTTCCAACTGTTGGGAGCTACGGACGTTTTAAGGTGCATGGAAAAAAATAAACGAGAGTATTAATCTGATGTATTCAATACTGCATTTTATGAGATACACCTTATAAATGTCCGCCTCTGTTTTCAATGCACAGCCTTGCTCTTTCCAAACAAGAGTCCACTGCCCATTGAATCATTTCGGGTGTTCTCGTATGTAAGCAGCGGCATCCATAATCCGACACAAGAGTTCCTCTCTCGTTTGTACTTTGGTCTTGTAGACCATCTCTTTAATAAGGCCCCATAAAAATAAATCTAACGGAGTTAGGTCCGGAGATCTCGGGGGCCAAGATATTGGACCATCACAACCAATTCAACGATTCCCGTACCGCTGAGTCAAGTAATCTGTAACATAACGACCAAAATGTGGTGGCGCCCCATCGTGCTGAAAGAACATCCTGCGCCTTGTTTCCAAGGGCACGTCCCCCATCAAAAGCGGCAATTCGTTCGTCAGGAAGTTCATATAAATATCAGCAGTTAATCGTTGTTCCAAAACGAACGGTCCAATCAGCTGATCTCCCATTACACCGCACCAAACATTCACCGAGAATCGATGGTGAAAGTTTCCTTCAACGATACCGTGGGGATTTTCGTCGGACCACAATTGGGAATTTCGTCTATTGTTAATTCCATCCCGAATAAATTGTGCATCATCACTAAACAGTATGCGATTAAGAATTTGGCGATACATAACCATCCACTGGCAAAATTGAACATGTTTATCGTAATCATCCGGTTGAAGAGCTTGCACACGTTGCAAATGATAGGGATACAAATCCTCATCATGTATGGTTCGCCATACACGCGATGCGTACTCACCAATTCGTCTAGAAATCCTTCGAACAATGGTAGTTGGGTTACGTTGTACTAGGTCCAGTATGCGTATAGATTTTAGACGCCTAAACCACATTACCATCCCAGACCGTTTCCCTATTCCAAACATGCAGGAAACAATTCTGAACGTAGGGAGAGCTAACTTCTTTTCATCCCTCAATTTAGCATCCGGTTATTGGCAAATAGAGGTCAGTCCCGAATCTCGGGCATTGACTGATTTCTCCACTCATCGAGGCCATTACGAATTCCACGTTTTACCTTTCGAAGTCCGAAATGGACCTGCTAATTTCTCTAGGTTGATGAATATAGTCATTTCCGACCTATTACGTGTCGAAGCTCTCGTTTATCTTAACGATATTATTGTCTATAGTTCGGATATAAAAACACACCTTCAACGTCTTCAGAATGTGTTATCACGCTTGAGAAAAGCACAGCTTAAACTGAAATTTGCAAAGTGCAACTTTTTACATGAATCCCTGGTATACTTAGGATTTCTACTATCATCCACTGGAATTAAACCTGATGCAGCCAAACTTGAAGGTACCCTGTACCTAAAACCATCGACGACGCTCGTGCATTTATTGGATTTGTCGGGTTCTATCGAAATTTTATCCCCCAATTACCAATTTGTTCCAGAAAAATGCTAAATTTAAATGGGAATCTGATCACGAACATGCTTTTGAGACTTTAATCGGAAAACTAACTTGTCATCCCATCCTCCAGTATCCCGATTACACCAAGCCCTTTGTCATAGCCACAGATACTTCCTCCTATGGACTAGGAGCCGTCCTATTACAGGACGTAGATGGTGCGGATTTACCCATTGCTTATGCCAGTCAGCTTCTCTCTGGACCTCAACGGAATTATTCCACTACGGACCGTGAGGCCCTAGCGGTATATTGGGTTTTGAAAAAATTCCGAAATATTGTCTAGGGCTACGATGTAACCATCAAAACTGACCATAAGCCACTCACATATCTCTTCAAGGACAAGCTACTTGAAGGATGGTTGAGTAGATGGGTTCTGTTGATTCAGGACTTTGCGGCAAAAATTGTATACAAACCAGGAAAACTTCAATTTCTAGATGGATTGTCGAGACTCAAGCCCGACACCCAAGTGAATAAGATAGAAACTCTTCCTGTGTTCGACTATGAGTGTCTAAATTTACAATACACCCAACAACAGGACCAACAAACCCAGGACTTTCAG
Source organism: Bathynomus jamesi (assembly GCA_023014485.1). Classification (NCBI taxonomy): domain Eukaryota; kingdom Metazoa; phylum Arthropoda; class Malacostraca; order Isopoda; family Cirolanidae; genus Bathynomus; species Bathynomus jamesi. The sequence goes on from JAJOZX010000605.1 coordinate 1,322,719, forward strand.
GCTCGCCTGGAACAAAAGGAACCATCGAAGGTAAAAGAACAGTACAACCTAAAAGATGGGCTCGTACAATTTAGGAACGAAGATGGAAACGACCTCGTGGAAATACTAAAGGATCTCGTAGATATAGCCATCGGACTTTGTCACAACTCACCTTTGTATGGCCACATGGGGCCGGATCCCACCATCAAGTGTCTTTTGAGGCGATACCATTTTCCCGAAATGAACAAAAAGGTACATGAATACATCGCTGAATGCCCGTCTTGTTTAAAACATAAAGGCAACGTACCGTCCACAACTCCCATGCATGCCAACGGCCCTTGCAAAGAACTGAAATGGACATACTGGGACCATTCCCCAAAACATCAAAGGGAAACCAGTACATCATTGTGTTTACGGACGACTTCTCGCGTTCCAGCGAAGTAGTTGCCACTCCAAACCAGACCTCGGAAACTATGGGAAGAGCCCTAGTGGAACGCGTCATCCAAATCCATACTACTCCTTCCATCCTAATTTCGGATAACGCCCTTAGTTTCACTTCCAAACTGTTTGAGTCACTCTGTAACATGTGTAAAATTAAAAACACCCACATTGTGGCATACCATCCGCAGGCAAACGGCTTAGTGGAAAGACACGATCGGAAGATCCTAAAAGCCATCCGCCATGTTTTCGATGCATCCTCCCGTACATGGGATGATTCCCTCCCCATGGTGCAAACAGCCACAACGGCTATATCGTGTCCATCGGGGACACCCCTCATTTCGTCCTATATTACTACGACAAACGGCTAACTTTTGATTTGCCTGACCAAATCGACCTGGCAGTTCTAACACCTTCCGAGATGGCAGAAGCAAATCAGCAACTGGTTCAACGATCTTTCAAAATTTTTTACATAATCCGATATGCCCTCGACCAACGAAACAAACAGATAGAGCAAGAGCAACATAGGCGTCATCCCCATCAACGGATTATAATCGTTGGTATGCGATGTTACATAAAGAGCGTGAAACCGCCAAGTGCTCATTGCAAATTATACCCAAATGGGATGGCCCATATAGGATTATGAAAAATCTCGGAAAGAACCGTTACGAAATCCTCGACCTCCGAGAACATTCCAAACTAAAGATCATTCACGCTGATAATTTGAAGATAGCTGCCGAACAACACCTTCCCAAAAAACATCTGCCAGGCGTTCGAGCCGCCTATCCTTCAAAAGATCAAGATATTAACAAATCCAGCAGGGACCACAAAACCGAAGTGGTCACCGCAGAAACCACTACCCGTGACGAAGATTGGTACCTCGTAATACCATCAGTACTCGAGCCAGTCTGAACAAGAAGAGGTCCCACAACCGAGAGTCCCATCGGAACCAGACCCTGGAGAAACCCTCCTAGAGGATTACTCAGTGGAACTCCACCATCTCCTCCAACTCCACCATCTCCTCCAACTCCACCATCTCCTCCAACTTCCCCATCTCCTCCAATTCCACCATCTCCTCCAATTCCACCATCTCCTCCAATTCCACCATCTCCTCCGTCACTACCCTCACCGATTGAAGATCGACGCACGGTCCGTTCAACTACGTGAACTAGAACCTTCACGAAAAGACGAACACACTCAGAATCCGAGCTTAATGTTCGACTCCCACTACCACCTAAATGAGGCCGACCACTCCGCACACAAACATCTACACGACCACCAACAGCTCCGTATAATTTAAGACGTAGATATGATAAAATTGTTCCCCTTATAATACTGACATTACAATTAACAACTCGTACCCCTTTCTGTCTGAAACTAAATTCAAACCTACTATAAAAATCTTGAATTCTACCATGAAACCGGTGACCATTCTACCCGGACTTCATGCCCCTAAATAGAATGATCAATTGAGTCGTTTTC
>JAJOZX010000606.1:0-100000 GCA_023014485.1 Bathynomus jamesi
TATGGAGACTTTTGACTCACCCTGTATATATTAAACAACATTATAAAACATTTACTTCTGTAAACTAGCAAATGCCTATACGAAAATGGGATCACCCGAAGATCAGGATCCCAGCCTTCTTTAGTTAGCTTTATAAGGCTAACTAACGAAAATATCACGACCTAACCTAACCAATCGTCAAGGGCGTACAGTTGACCTAACGAGTGGTTACGTTAGGTCGTGATATTTTCGTTAGTTAGCCTTATAAGGCTAACTAAAGAAGGCTGGGGGCCCTCATCTTCAGGTGATCCCAAAAATGCTTTGGATGGTTCAGTTCTCTGACGTTTAAAGTTAGGGAAGGTGAAAAATGTCTAAGTCTGAAGTTAATAACTGAAGGAATGTGATCTACGCAATCGTATAGTCACTAACGTTAAAAAAAATCGATTATACTGTAAGTTCAAAATTCTTCACTTTAACATATTCCTCTCGTTATTCATAAGTAAACTTCCTGCATGTACGAGTATATTAACAAATTACAACTAGGAATTCGCTACATTTCTTCAGTTCCACTTTAACAATACACACACACACACCACACACACACATCCTCAGAGCCTCGTGTTTGACATGACAGTTGATGTTGCTGATTGTAATCACGACTGCTTATATAAATTTAAATCATGGTTCACTGAATTCTAAGCTTAAAATTAAATAAATTAAAGTGTTATTGTGTCAAGGCTGCTTGTTGAGAAATAGGATGTGACGTATGCAGAATATATATTTATTTATTTCTTTTTTTTTTTAAGGTCGGGAAGAACGATTCGCCTCTATTTAAAAGGGCATATCTCGGCTGAAAAGCAAAAAAAAAGTGAGAGGAAAGACAGAGGAAAAAGAAAAGGTGGAGGGGACAGTCGAAGTGGAAAAAGACCAAGGATGACAAGGACTGCAGGGTCGAGCCCCATCATCCTTGGGTGCTAGGGCCGGGAGGGCGCACATGAAACCTCCAGGAACAAGCACGTACAAAGGAGCACAAAGAGCACTCAAGAGCACGAGCTTAGAACCCCATTGCGGGGACAGAATATATATATATATATATATATATATATATGAAAAAAAACACGAAGGAAAAGAAACAGAATGGTTTTTTTCATCATAAATATTTTTCACGTGTTATTTTCGTGATTTAAAAAATGTAAGTCTTTTTTTGGAGAAATTATTATTATTTTAAAAGTTACACAATGTACTAGTTTACCTATAATTACTGTAGAAAAATCTTTTGCACATTAGCAACAACACAGTTGTAGAGTTCAACAACTACTTAAGAGAGGTAAGTAACCTAACCTAACGTAGCTTAACCTAACCGAACCTAACACAAGGCCAAACACAAGGCCAAATGAAGGAATAAGAGACAGCCAGGAACTCACCGCCAAATGATTGATACGTACTTGTGTGAATTCATGTGGCGCCGGAAAAATACGGTTGAAATCTATTCACATAAATATTTAGTGACATAAGCCAATATTACTAAAGAATACAATAACTCTTGTATTAGTTTTCAGTTGTATTGTTATAGTTTTTGACCTAATACAAAATTACAATAATGAACATAACTTCTGAACTGCTCATTTCTCCAAAAAAAAGACTTACATATTTTAAATCAGCATTCAAATCTACATTACATATCTTATTTTCGAAAACATCGGAAACAGTCCAAATTTCGGAAAAGCTCCCTACTCAATATATTTTGCCCCACCTTTTTTTTTTCTTTCCAAGTTTCCTTGTAAGTTCCAGAAATTTTGTACACAAGTAGTTACATACCTTTTTTACAACTCGAAACAAGGGCCTTTATTCCTTGCTGGTAAAAAGTCCGCTGGGTTCCGTTGGAGCCACCACTTAACCTCCTCAACAACCTCATCGTCACTCTGAAACTTTTTCCACGAATAGCATCCTTCATTGGCCCAAACAAATCGAAGTCTGAAGGTGTCAGATCCGGGCTGTATGGAGGGTGGGGTAACACAATCAAGCGCATTTTTGTGATGGCCTCTCTTGTTTGCAAACTGTTGTATGGTCTTGCGTTATCGTGGAAAAGAAGGACGTCTTCCAGTTTTCTCTCCGGTCGAACTCGCTTTATACGTCTCTGGAGTCTCTGTAGGGTAGAAATATATGCCTCTGAGTTGATTGTTTGTCCTTTCTTCATAATGTCCACCAGAATCACTCCTTTTCATTTCCAGAAGATGGTGGCCATAACCTTTGCTGCAGAGGGAGCCATTTTGAACTTTTTCTTGCGTGGGGTCTGCGTGACGCCACTCCATGGATTGGCGTTTGTTTCAGGTTCAAAGTGGTGTATCCATGTCTCATCCCCAGTCACAGTTCGTGAAAAGAAGTCATCCCCTTCTGTCTCGTATCGAACCAACGACTCAGAAGCAAATTCTTTTCTTTGGGCTTTGTGATCTTCAGTCAGTTGGCGAGGAACAAACCGTGAACACACTTTTGAGTATCCCAGTTGCTGAATTATCGTATTCACACTTCCTTCACTAATTCCTAGCTCCAGTGATAGCTCCTTGTATGTGACTCGCCGATTTGATCGAATGATGTTGTCAGCACGTAGTACAGTGTGAGATGTCAGCCGATGCCGGGCGACCGCTGCGTGGCTCATCGTCGAGGCTGGCTCTCCCTCTCCCGATGATCTCACACGTTTAGACCAGCGTCCAACTGTGCTTCGATCAACAACAGCATCTCCATAAACATTTTGTAGACGTTTGTGAATATTTCCAGCTGTTTCCTTCTTTGCGGTTAAGAACTCGTAACAGCTCTCTGTTTACGACGCACATCACTGTCAGACGCCATTTTCAAAACTGCTTAACCATAGGTTTTATACAGTGGCGTTTAAAAGCGGTTTTATAGAAGGAGGGGAGGTTCAAACTGGAAAAATCCGGTTATGCGAAGCGCAGAAAGTTCAAACTTACAGTCCAAAAGACATTCCAGCCCCATGGCCTATTATTTAGCTAAGAAAAAAGGGTGGGACAAAATATATTGAGTGCCGTAGTATATTAGTATATATATATATATATATATATATATATAATATATATGTAAAAGCTATTGACTTCTCCTTACGGAGAATATATATATATATATATATATATATATGAAAATTATTTCACGAAAGTGACACGTGAAAAATATTTATGATGAATAAAACCACGAAAGGAAAAGAAACACAAAGTGGTGCTCAAACGCTTTCGTCTAATGACATCCTCAGGAACACTGAAGTAAAAGGAGAGTTGTCATGAGGATGTCATTAGACGAAAGCGCTTGAGCACCACTTTGTGTTTCTTTTCCCTTCGTGGTTTTATTCATATATATATATATATATATATATATATATATATATATAATCTTTTCAGACCGCTGGTAATTTGCGTTAATTCTCAGTACTGGTAATTTTTCATTGGAGTAATGCACATATTATCTTAATTCGTCGGACTTTTTCATATACTGTATTGTCACTTACATTTCATTGCCATTTTGCGGTGTTTAAAGTGATTTCGCTTAAAATATAAATGCTTTGAAAGGTTCTCCGCAACTTTTCTAATATAAATGTAAATTTAAATTGATTTTCTCCAAAGAAATTGTGATGGAGAATTGTAATATTAATAATTTTTCTCATGGAAATCTCTTTTGAAAGAGGGTGCCAAATTCAAAACACAGTTTTGCAAAGTTCAAAAGACGAAAAAAAATACAGACATTAATTATGCAAAGCTATGTAAGGGGAAAGCGCTGAGAGGGTAAACCATAAAAGTGGAGACAGAAGGGGAAAGTGAATTCGCTTGAAATCTGAAATTAATATCATGGTTCGTGGGAACGCATGAAGAAAAATTAATGTTTAAAATGTTGTTAATTAATGGCACATTTTAATTAAAAACGCGTTAAAGAAGAAAAACTCTGACGCTTTCGGTAGCACTAATATAGGAGGATCCTCATCGGGCGTTAAGACACTATTAAAATAAGTGGAAGAGAAATCACACAAACAAAAAAACATGAATAAATGAAAGTGAATGACGAGAATAAAAAACAGTTTGAGCGAGTTGTTGCTATTAAATTATTACTCTTTTCTTTGCCGTTTTTAGTTTAGTGACTTTTATCTCTTCAGTTTTGTGATTTCTCTTTTACTTTAATTTTGTCATCAATGGTGTTGAAAGTTGTGTATTAGTGCCACCGAAAGTAGTAGTATTTTTATTCTTTTATAGGTTTTTAATTATAATTTTAGTTTAATACAACTTAAACTTCAGTTAAATAAGTTTATTTAATAATGGAGCGAAATCCTGTCATTATTGTCTCATTTAAATTAATGTTATAGTATTTATTCAGCATTTGTGATATTTCAATTGTCCATACAACCATGCTATAAGTCAATGTCGGTCCAACATTACTTCAGCAAATGCTTATGTAACATAGATACTACAGCAGTTAGTCTGCAGGAAAATGAGAATCTGTGAATGTGGTATGTTTCACACAATGGATAATTGGGGGAAATTTAAGCACAAGTGTGACGAAATTCACTGTCCTACATGCCAGGAGGAATATAAGGCGGATGGAGTAAAGCATGTATGTTATATGAAAGATGCTAAGCCTAAAAATGACCCTTGTATAACTGTATACTACGACATAGAAACATATACGAACGCTGAAACCAAAGAGGTAATTCGACATTTACTTGTGAGCCAGACCATCTGTGATGAGTGTATGGGGATCGAATGTGACGAGTGCCCCAAATGCGCTAAACGGACAAACGTTTTTAAAACGAATGTCCGCGATAGTCCTGTGAAACTATTTGTGTCCTATATTGTCAAGTTAGCCGACAAATTCAAAAAAATGACTGTGTATATTCTCGCCCATAACGGGGCAAAGTTTGACACGCAGTTCCTTTATAAGGAGTTGCTTGAACACGAATCCTCTGAGATATTTACAGGTGATCCATTGAAAAGAGGCAACAAATTAATACAGATGCAGATAAGAGGCAATGTACAATTTAAAGATACTTTATTATTCACACCTTGTAAATTAGCAAAGCTACCCAAGGTGATGGGAGTAGCAGCTGAAGTTTCCAAAGGATACTTCCCTTACACTTTCCTCACCAGCGAGACTTTAAACTACGTAGGCCACCACCACCCAAACATTATTTTAACTATGACTGTATGGATGAACGTGAAGACTTTGATCGATACTACGACAGTTTTAATGAAAGTAACCCTTATAATATAGCTGATGAATGTGAGCGTTATTGCGTGAATGATGTGCACGTGCTTAGATTATGTTTCCAAGCCTTTAGATGGATGTACTTAGCCCGTTTCAAATGCGATCCACTGCAAGTCGCAACCACCATCGCATCATTATGTTTTACGGTGTTCAAGAATAACTTCATGCCTAAAGACACCTTAGCCATTATTCACCGAAACAAACCCCGCAGTTACGGACACAAGGCTATTTACTGGCTCATACACCTACAGCAACAGACAGGCGTATACATAAAGCACGCCCGCAACATGGGTGAAGTACCCATTAAGATTAATGGACGTGTTTTTGGGTTGATGGGTTAAGTGAAAACCGTGTCACTGGTGTGAAGACTGTGTACTCCTTTAACGGATGCTGGTGGCATGGATGCCCCCGTCCTGAGTGCGGAATCGCCGGAGATATCCACGGTAGATCTCCTGCCGACTGTCTTGCATGGACCCGCACCCGCGATCAACTTATAGGATCACAGTTCACTCACAAAGTCTTGTGGGAGCATGAATATGATGCACGGATGGAGACAGACGAGGTGTACCGTGGGGAAATAAACACGATCAAGCGTTCAATGGTGATGGATCCTCTCAAATGTGGTGATAGCTTGTTTGGAGGACGTACAAATCCATTCAGACTATACTTTCCACCTACGGGGGGGCGTGAAGATCCATTACTACGATTTCTGTTCTTTATACCCATACGTGATGAAGAACAATCCGTACCCCGTGGGCGCTCCTGAGAAACTGGTGGGACCTAGCCTACCCTCCATCAATGAATTTTCAAGAAATTTGAATGATCGTTACTTGGGCTCTCTTTCGTACTCCCCCCACGCAATTTATGGATGCCAATCTTACCTGTCGTTATCGACGACAAGCTCATGTTTCCCCTGTGCGTGAAGTGCGCGGAAGAGGATAACGGCGATTGTAACCATATACCCCACCAGCGTAAGATCAGAGGCGTATATACAAGTCCTGAGCTGGCCCTAGCCGTACGCCATGGTTATAGAATACTGAAGATACATGAGGTGTGGAGGTTTCAGAAGCTACCCAACCTTTTCACACCATATATAAACGCCTTTTTGAAGGATAAGGTTGAGGCATCAGGGTATCCGCGAGGAGTTGATACCGAAGATGAAAAGTCTGCCTATATTCAACGTTACCGCGACCGCGAAGGTATACAACTTGATCGTGTCCAAATTGCAAAGAATCCTGGCAAGCGCTTTAGTGCAAAGTTGTGTCTAAACAGTCTATGGGGAAAATTTGCGCAGAATACCGACAAAGGGAACATTCATTTGGCACAAAGTTATAGTGATGTCTGGGATTATGCCAATGCTCCCAATAAAGAGGTCATGGAGATCGTGAATGTAGGTAATACTTACATAATAAAGTACAACAACACTGAATTGGCCACAAATACCTCAAGGGTTACAAACATACCTGTGGCCAGCTTCACAACAGCCTACGCCCGTATAAAACTTTGGGGTCTATTGCATTCTCTTGGGCGGAGAGTATTGTATGCCGATACAGATAGCGTGATATTCACAGAGAGGGAAGGTGAATACATGCCCGCTATTGGGGAGTTCCTCGGGCGGATGGGTGGTGTGACAAGTGGTATTACGTCATGCTACACCATGTCGATTACTCATACCCTAAGACTGAAAATGTGAATCTCATGATCATGGACAATCTTAAGTATTTTTATCACTATATTAATGTATATCATGATGAGGTTCGTAGTGAGGTTGTGGCTAGTGCCCTGCGTGAATTTTTAACAGACTTTAGAGACGAGTATCGTTTGATGGGCAGAAAGGAAAAATATGAGCATATGTTCCTCTCAAATAGTGCGCCGGAGTGTGAAGATGTTTAGTAAAACATAAAATGTGCCTAGTTCGTGAAAATTATCCTGAGGTAAACTGTCTGGTGCGTAGTTTGGTAGTGATAAAACCGAAATTAATTCTTGTACCGGAAAAACACCTTCCCAATATGTACAACAATTCGGTGCGACTCGCGGATCATACGAGTTCGAACAACCCCATTCACGTATCATCGAGTCAGCCGCCCCGTCGAACCGTTCCTGCCTATCATCTGCGTGCCTCACACGGCTCATAGTTATCTCAGAGCTTGAACCGAGTGGACGTGCGCTCCTCGAATACGATGGAACTTCCTTTGAGCAGCATTCTCAACGCCTCGTACGATGTGTCCGTGACGAAATCGTTGCGCGTGTTCAGGCGTAAATCCGGTACCGTTAGCTATGTGCTGGAAACGGAATGTAGACAAACAAACAAACGGGTTTATTTAAGTGTCGAGGAGATGAATAGAATCTTCGTGATAGTTGAGAAGTGGAGTGAAGATCGTTATAAAATACCTGCTAACGTAGGTACAAGAAGAGAGCAGATTAGTGACGCACCCTCATACGCCGTTGTATGTACGTTGTGTATAAATAACGATCGGCCGTGCATTGATATACGGCTGATGTGGAAGAATGCTTCTGATAATAACGCTCTTGTTCCTACGCGAAATCGTTTCATCCTCGACAGAATGTTTGAAATCGTCGGATTCCGCAAGCTGAAACCTATATTAGACGCGCGTGTTACGGATATGCTTTATTTTGATACAGTACTTGAGTACGCCTACACCGCTCTGCTCGATGGGTTTACCGAGTGTAGGGCTGAACAGGGTGAGAATGGTCTAGAGCTGGACGTTTATTTAAAAAGTTTAGACTCTTTGAAATACCATGAACTTTGGTACAAAGCAATTGATCGGTACAAGGCTGAGCTCACCTACACCGTTCACCCTGAAGAACTATTTCTTTATATAACGCACAGTTGTCGTAACGATTTAGAAGATTATTTCAATTGCCGCTATGATGAGTGAAGATGAGTTCACGATTGAAAAGCTCGAGTCGATAGAAATAAACACTCGATTGGAAAAGCGTGTTTATAAACTTGTGTTTAATAATGTAGCTAACGATGAACTCTTTGTGCGTGTTTTTGATTGTATTCTAGTCGTATTTAAAGATGACTTACCAACCGGTTGTAAAGTGGGAACAAAAATAGTACTGAACGATATGAAAGCCCTTCATATCGAATACAGGTTTCCCTATACTTTAAGCGGTGAAATATTATTAAACCGCATATACTGCGTAATGGAGAGCAATAATGATGTAATTGTAAACTCGATTAAGTGCGAGTTTAGTATTTTGAAAAAAAAGTGAAATGTATTTATATATTTGCGTGATATTTCTCCTGTACTGTTATGTTGAAGGATTATATGCATATTTCTATTATTATTGAAATGTATATTTATTTCTATATATCTCCATAATTGTGTGTGTATATATTTTTTTGATTATATGCATATTCCTCAATTATTATTGAAATGTATATTTATTTTCTATATATCTCCATAATTGTGTGTGTGTATATATTTCTCCTGTACTGTTGTATTGACCGCTTATGTGCATATTCCTCAATTATTATTGAAATGTATATTTATTTCTATATATCTCCATAATTGTGTGTGTGTATATATTTTTTTATTATATGCATATTCCTCAATTATTATTGAAATGTATATTTATTTTCTATATATCTCCATAATTGTGTGTGTGTGTATATATTTCTCCTGTACTGTTGTATTGACGGATTATATGCATATTCCTCATTTATTATTGAAATGTATATTTATTTTCTATATATTTATAATAAACAGAATGATGCAATGTTGTTTTACTTAATTCTTTTGGATAATTATAACATGTTACGCCTTCTAAACCTACTAGCGGAATTCTAAATGTATACAATGGTATCTGGCAATGCTAAAAAGTGGTATCTGGCAACTCAGCCTGAATACATGGCACGAAATCTTTTAATTGTTTAGTGAGACAACTCACCATAATAATGCTAAAAAGTGGTATCTGGCAACTCAGCCTGAATACATGGCACGAAATCTTTTAATTGTTTAGTGAGACAACTCACCATAATAATGCTAAAAAGTGGTATCTGGCAACTGAATACATGGCGCTGTCTGGCAACTGAATACATGGCGCTATCTGGCAACTCAAGCCATTTACGTCTTCTAAGCCAACTGGCTGATTAGGAGTCTGTAATAATGTATACAATGGTATCTGGCAACTCAGTCTTCGATTAGAATTAATTAATTAAATATATAGCACAAACTGAATGCATGGCGCTATCTGGCAACTCAAGCCATTTACGCCTTCTAAGCCAACTGGCCGATTAAGAGCCTATAAAACAACACCTACTCGGCTGAAGTCTTAATATGCACTTGGCTTCTGCCAGGTGAACACCTCTCCTCCTTTCTCTCCTCCTTTCTCTCCTTTCTCTTGGGGATAACGCCGCCTCCAAGTTTTCCTTGTTGCACCTGCAGCATCCCCCCTTTGGGGATTTTTTTAACAACCCCCACCCCCTTTGCAACAACCCCCAACCATTTGCAACATTGCAACATTACGTAATAAATTGCAACATTCCTGCACTCTCCCCTTTTGCGGCTATACTACTATCCTTTATAATGTAATTTTTTATGGTTGTGTAAATATTAGCGTTAATGTGTGCTACTGTATAATACTTATAATGCCTTCCTTATTGCAGTCTTATGATATAATAAATGTAATATTTTACATGTCAGAGAAGTGTTCATAAACTGTAAATAATAAAGAATAAAAATAATGATTAAAAAATTCTTATTATTTTTCCTAGGGGGCTTTTGTACTAAGGGGCTTTTGTCCTAGGGGGCTTTTGTACTAAGGGCTTTTGTCCTAGGGGCTTTTGTCCTACATTCTACTAAAGTACGTACTGTACAGTATGTACAGGGTGAGTTAAAAATCTGGTAACATAGGAAGTATGCTTTTCAATGCAAATATACATATACTCTTATATTTGCATTGAAAAGCATAGTTCCTATGTTTCCAAACTTTTGACTCACCCTGTATATGTATGTACAATGTACAGTTGCCCGCATATGTAATGTTCCTCGCCTCACAGGCGACTCCGTACATGTGGCAACGCCGCAGCGATAGTCGAGGTACCCCAACTGGGGGAAGGTGGGGTTGAGGGGGGACAACCGAGTCCAACAACATATAACATTGACATACAGGTAAGGCGCCGTTCAAAAATTACGTAATGCTATTTTTGTTAAAACCTGATCCCCCCCCCTGTAACGTTCCGTAACATGTGGGGTGTGGGAAGTGTTACATAACATCTTAGGGGGGTGCCTGTCTAGCGTTACAGAACGTTCCTGGGGGATCTGGGGTGTCAAGTTTTAGCAAAAATAGCGTTACGTAATCTTTGAACGGACCCTAATTATAATGTAATGTCTGTGTTCAAAAAGATGAACGATTAATATGATCGTGAACAGCGTTGAACTCCATGTTTACTAGTCTTATACACTAATGAGGTTCCATTATGATTACTGCAAGTCTTTATGAACAGATACCACAATACAACTTTTTATATACTAGTGAGTTTCAACCAAAAATATACATTATACAACCATCCTCCACACTTCCCCATTCCCCTTCCCCACACACCAGTCTCGCGTATATTAAATCATTATGTAACAATACTAATAAAGCTGTTTGTAGAGTCCGTGTGCAGCTTTAAACCTTTACTAACTTACGAATCTACACGATTATATTATATATATATAATTTCTTATATATATATATATATATTAGGGTGTCACTTAAATGCAAAGTTTGAAATTTTCATGCTGACACCCCGCGAATCTATTCCATTGGTAAAAAAAACATGGTGACTGAAAAATCTTTTTATTTGAATAACTATAAAAGGTCGCCCCCGCCTTCCAAAGTTTAATGCTTGCGCGGCGTCTCCATAATCGTTCATTAGATATCTATATATCTCTATATATGGTGTGTGTGTATCTGTGTGTGTCTGAATATCTGAGAAATAAAGTGAACAATACTTAACGATTCACCGTTTCTCATTTCAGCTACGTGATTTCTGGTGATGGAAACCCGGAAGTGTATATACCTATTAGGGGCAGCGGTTGATGAGGTGAAAGGATGCAAGCTTCCTTCCTACAGGCAAGCATTCGGTTACTTCCTTTACCTTCACCATGAAAAGAAAATGACAATACGTGACGCGTTGAGGAAGTCACTTCGAGCAGTGATGTCCTTCTGGGAGAAAGCTCACATTCCAACCAGACTCGAGACACACTGCGTCAGCAAACTGGATAAAGTCTTCGAGGAGTGGAAATGACTCAAAAAACACGCCTCAAGGACGAGCGATTCACACAAGACGAAAGAAAAAGAATTCATTGAACGCCTCGATCGTCTCTTTGACATCGCCCACGCTGATTGTGAGAAATTGGTCAAGTACCCAGAGGATTGGGAGTTCCTTCAGCAGCAGCGCCAGAAAGGACGTCCAGGTTCAATGGCAGGTTTGGACATGACCCATCAGCGCCAAGTCAAAGATTGTACTCGACGTCGGGAGGAAGAGGAGAAACGAAGAAAGCGATCAGCAGCTGAAATGGAGGCAGTATCCAACGAAGCGGTTTTGGAGTCCTCATCCTCCAGCTCAGATGATAGCGAAGAAAAAGGAGCATGTGGTGGTTCGTTAGCGTCTAAACAAAGAGCAACGAAGAACATCATGACATCAGAATTGGCGGCAGCGCTTGATCGCACGCAACTCTCGTCAAGAAAGGCCACATATCTGCTGTTTGAGGCAGCTTCCAGCTTAGGCATGATGCTAGCGACTACAACATCAATCGTGGATCCATTCATCGTCAGCGTGAAAAATTCCGTACCCTTAAGGCTCGGCAACTGAAGAGCGAGTTCCAAGGCAATAGTCCGTTGACTGTTCACTGGGACGGAAAACTCATGCAAGATCTGACGTCACGAGAATATGTTGACCGCTTACCTATTCTTGTATCTGGCTCCGGGACAGAGCAGCTCCTCGGGGTGCCAAAACTTCTGTCAGGAACCGCGCTGGCACAAACAAATGCCATCATAGATTGCCTGAATGAATGGGGAGTGACCGATCATGTCAAATCTATGTGTTTCGACACAACCGCGACAAACACAGGCCACCGTGGAGGAACTTGTGTTCTTCTGGAAGAAAAAGTTGGACGTGACCTGTTACACTGCGCGTGCAGACACCATGTACTGGAGTTGGTGCTACAGGTGGCATTCGCAGCATCGCTAGATTCAGTATCTACCGGTCCAGAAATTCTGCTTTTCAAGCGCTTCCATGATTATTGGACCCGCATTGACCAGCAACAGTTCCAAACTGCGGACACAGATGCGTTCACCAAAGCAGCTATTTTTAAGCATAGAACGGAGCTCATTGAGTTTGCAAAATCACAAGCACTTCAAGTTCGTGATGACTATCAGGAATTCCTCGATCTTTCCGTCATCTTTCTTGGAGGAGTTCCATACAAGGGACTAAACTTCCGCGCCCCTGGTGCTATGCACCGGGCGAGATGGATGGCTAAGGGGCTCTATGCCATCAAGATCTGGTTCTTCCGAAGACAGTTTAAACTGACGAACACTGAGGAACGCGGAATTCGAGATATCTGCCTCTTTTCTGTTCTAGTTTACATGAAAGCGTGGGCAACAGCTCATCTGTCCATCGAAGCTCCGCTGAATGATTGGGAATTGATGAGGACGCTCCTTCGATACCCGCACAAGAAGATCTCTGATGGTACCACCAAGAAGCTGTCTGCGCACCTGTGGTACCATTCGGAGGAGGCAGTGGGTCTGGCGTTCTTTGATGAGAGGATATCGATGGAAGTGAAGTGCAGCATGGTTGCAGCGTTAGATCAAGAAGCCCCTCACATGCCGCCAAAACGACCTTTGGTTCTTGATACTATGTTCCTCAGTGACAGCAAAGGACTGGAGCAACTGATCACAAAGAACACCCGAGGATTCTTCTCAAAACTTCAGTTGCCAGATTGCTTTCTGCTCCACCATCCCAGTTCATGGACGTCAAACTCTGAATACGTGCAAGCTCGGGATGTGGTCTCCAAACTTGCAGTGGTGAACGACAGAGCAGAACGGGCCGTGGCTCTGGTGAAGGAGCTGAACGGAAAGTTGACAGTGAAAGAAGAACAGCTCCAGTTCCTCGTTCAAGTTGTCACTGACCACAGAAAGCAACACCCAGCTCCGAACAAATCAGCATTAGTGAAGACGCGAAAGAACTAATCACTGATCAGCGTATGAGCACCAATTATTCTGCTACTGTATATGTATTTTATTTCTCAAAGTTTTGCTTTTGTTGCTTCTCCATTTTGTACCATTATTCGCCAAATTATGTCTTCTATTTTGATTATATAATAAACTGTTTGTATTCTTTGCGTTTTTAAGTGTCTTACTTTCGTTATTTCACCAAATTGCCTTGTTTTTTATTATCTGGTTCGGCCCAAGCTGTGAACACTGAACAGCTTGTTGACGTCAACAAATGGGTCTTGTTTTCAGTGACGAGGGCGACCTTTAAATGATGACCAATCAGGACCAAATTTCTCTTCCGTATGTTTTACACCAAATGGAACAATTTTAGGGGGTGTCATAGGAAAATATCCATCGTTTAATTTTCCCCCTATTACCTAGTGACACCCTAATATATATATATATATATATATATATATATATATATATATATATATATTGACATTGAGCGAGAAAAATATTGAAACAGTGTGAGTGAGAGCGAGGTAGAGGGGCAGAGAGAGTTAGTGGGAAATGGCCTATCGATTGTTACACAAAGAACTTGTTAACAGTTTCGATCTGAATAACAGTAACTGATTATCAAAATCACCTAAGAATAATCCACGGTTATACTAGCATAAATATATTTATATATATTTATAAATTCATACAATATTATACTAATGTTTGTGAAATGACGTTGATGGGCCACACCGTGGTGTTGACATGGTTACTTGCTGTCGCCGTCCAGGAGAGACTACATATGGGCGTGTCAGTGGAAACCATAAGATGACGGTTGCATGAAGCAGGGTATCACCACCAGTTTGTGGCTGATGCCTATTATATTAATAGTGTTTTCCAACGTAAATGAATCTCTCGGTAAGATAGATTTGAAGCTCTCCACAATGAAACCTATTCATGCTAAATGGATTGTCTCTGCATGGGATAACCTACACAGAATGAGGAAGACCATTCGGAAGAGTTGGGAAATTAGCGGCATTCATGACATTCTTTTTATACAGTAATAATACGGTATAATTCAAAATGTTTTTACTGCTTTTACTTTACAATGTTTGGATCACCTGAAGATCAGGGCCCCCAGCCTTCTTTAGTTAGCTTTATAAGGCTAACTAACGAAAATATAACGACCTAACCTAACCAATCGTCAAGGACGTACAGTTGACCTAACGATTGGTTAGGTTAGGTCATGATATTTTCGTTAGTTGGCCTTATAAGGCTAACTAAAGAGGGCTGGGGGCAGTGGTGGCATTCAGCCGGTTCGCACCGGTTCGTAAGAACCGGTTCTTAAAATTTCATGAGTTCGCCGAACCGATTCTTACAGTCTCTTTGCAATTTCAAAATTGGTCACCATTGGGAAAAGGTTAGTTAGATATTTTTCTTATTGTTTTCCTTTGCTAAAAAACTTAGGTGGGGATGTAAAGCGAGATAGAACCGGTTGCTAAAATTTTTGAATGCCACCACTGGCTGGGGCTCCTGATCTTCAGGTGATCCCAGTGTTTTATTACAATACTCTGAATTTACTTTTCAAATAAAGTATTTTAATGATCTAAGTTTTATATTCTTACTATCTTCCAAAGATTAATTTAAATTGTCAAATTTTCGCCTGCTGGATATTTTTGCATAAATTATAGCCTACGCGAAAAAAGCGAAAATTTCCTGCAGGCGAACATTTCGCATTCACTAGTATATAAAAAGTTCTATTGTTGTAGCTGTTCATATAGATTTGCAGTAATCATAATGGAACCTTATTACTGTAAAGACTAGTAAACATGGAGTTCAACGTTGTTCACGCTCATATCAGTCGTTTATTTTTATCTGTATGTCAATGACTGCACATTCAATTGTCCTTTAGATATATATGTTATATGTTGTTGGACTCGGTTGTCCCCCCTCCACCCCACCTTCCCCCAGTTGGGGTACCTTGACTAACACTGCGGCGTTGCCACATGTACGGAGTCTCCTGTGAGGCGAGGAACATTACATATGCGGGCGACTGTACATACGTAGTATACTAACCAAAAGAACAACAGTGTCGTCACTTTTGGGATCCTCGTCTTCCTCCTCTTGATTATTGAAAATAATGTTTATATCATAGCCACCATCCTCCAGTCTTATTTCAACTTCTCTTTGTTCTTTACCTTTTAAATAAGCACGATATGTTTTAAAGATGAGACTCGGGTTAATTTTAACCAACTTCCTGCGTTGAGACTTCTTTAAATTACGATCCATATTTAGTACGTACGTTTTTCTTCTTTACTAATACGTTCTTCTCCAGGTATGTCTGTTTGTTTACGTTACATGCTTTGCGCTTTATCCATTGTGCTTCTCGTATCAAAAAATACCAGATATGAGAAACGCAGTGAATATTGCGCGAAGCGTATAAGCTACAGGGTTATGTACGTATTATGTAACGATTTTAATTTGTACTCTCTACGATATAATTTCGCGAAATAGTCGCGAAATCGTAGCTAACTCGTACGTATCCTCATTGACACCATGTATTATAGTATTCGATACATACTAAATTCGATATGTACAAATTTCTCATACATGGCATCCTTCGTACATTCGTACATATCGAGGGATTGCTGTATACAAGTGGAAAGTGTTGCTATGTAGAAAATGTAAAACCCTATGCGAGTAAATTACTTATAATAAAAGGTGTTTGTGTGTGTATATATATATATATATATATATATATATATATATATATATATATACCTTTCAACCTTTCAAATATTGTGTGCGATGATTCCTCATTTCACGAAGGTCAAGCTTGTCGACTGGTGAAGTAGTGAGTTGGTTTCTTGTACTCTCCACCTCACACAGCCAGGTACGCCCGGCTCATCGGGGATTGTTCTGAGGCAGGCGTCTAATTTTCTTTTGAAGATGTCCACTTCAACACCCCTCGTGTTCCTTAGGTCTTTGGGCAGCTGATTAAACAGTTTTGGACCTCTCACAAAAAAACTATTTTCTTTCAGGGTTAAGGATGTTCCCTGTCTAGCCTTTAATTTGGGAACACGACACAGTCTTCCTTTTCAACTTTCCACTGTTGTTTGAGGGGTAGTTACAGGGTTCAGAGTAAGATTAGGGACTAGTTTCTCCATTTTTTCAATTGCAAATAATGGTGTATCTCTCTCTTCTCCTTTCCAGTGAATATAGGTTTAATTCGCGTAACCTTTCCCAGTAATTTAGTTCTGTGCACCCATTGATCTTGGCTGTGAAGCTTCTCTGAATCCCTTCTAGCTGTCTGATGTCTTCTTTTTTATATGGGGATGTCAGGACCGAGCAGTATTCCAATTTGGGTATGACCAGTGTTTTCAGTAGAGGAATCATTATATTCCTATCCCTTCGTTTAAAGGTTCTCAGTATCTGCCCAGTTATTCGCTTTACTCTGTTTACTGCTATCTTATTTTGTGTTTCAAATTTCGCATCATCAGTCATTACAACTCCTAAATCTTTTGCTTTAGAATTTCTCTGAATTTCCTGTCCATTTGGAGTATAATATTCCATGGATTTTAGGTCCTCTCTTTTTCCGTACCATAACAGCTGAAATTTCTCAGTGTTAAATATACCTTATGAACCTTATGTTGTTTCGTGCGTTGGTCTCTCTTCACACGGTCAAGCTGGTGGCCCCGCCTCTATATATATATATATATATATATATATATATATATATATATATATATATATATATCACTCTGTGTGTGTGTGTGTGTATATATATATATATATTTGCGTGTGTGTGTGTGTGTGTGTGTGTGTGTGTGTGTGTGCGCGCGGAATTGTTTTATTAAAAAAACAGTAATGGTATGTCAGACTGTGAGTTTATATGTCAATCGTTACATATAAATTTTATCTCACGTTGAAGTTTTTATCCCTTTTAATTTACCTAAAAGCTCAGAAAGGGTTTAAAAGGCGGCTCGCTCATAACATTGGGGAAAAACTAAAAAACTTGTTTTGTTCGTAATAAATTCATAACAGACAGTTACAGGCCGTTACATTAACTATTTATTTCCTAAGTTCAAACCATTCTCAATCTTACGAAGAATCAATCTATCAGGTTCTTTTTTTATCCAAATCACTCTAATTAAATAAGGGACTGTTTATCGTCTAAACAGAATAATATTTCAGACTTAATTAAACTTAATGCCTAACGCGAAGGATCGTAATAATATACAAAAAATTTCGCTAATATTTTAAATATCAAATATTGTGTGTGGAGGATAATATGAGAGCTCTTATTTATTGAAGAAATTTTAAAGAAAAAGTACATGATAACGTCATATATATATATATATATATATATGAAAATTATTTCACGAAAGTAACACGTGAAAAATATTTATGATGAATAAAACCACGAAGGAAAGGAAACACAAAACGGTGCTCAAGCGCTTTCGTCTAATGACGATATAGAAGGTAAACAAACTAACGAGGCTTTTATATCTGGTTCAACACCATTGGAAGGAACAATGCCTTGAATCCTCATAATTTAATGGACAGTCTGATCCATAATCATTTCTGTGCTTACATTGTAGTTTGCATTGCAAACACTCCCGCATAGTTTTATGTGCCCTGGTTCATTATTTCACTCACGATCAAATTCATTCCTTTTTCTCAGTTAGCATTCATCCGTTCGTAATTGGGATTTACCAAATATCAACATTGCCCGAACGAACACCTGCTATCTATTCCCTATATCAAAGGCAAACTCATATGTTCATTTTTTTAATCCTGTTTCTCATAAAAAAAACAGTTGAAAAAATATTCTTTCAAAGAAACGAAAAGTAAACACTAATACTGGTCCGGTTTGAACAACTTAGAGAGAGAGAGAGAGAGTTACAAGGAGTTACAAGGAAAAGTAGTACCTCAAAAGGCCTTGCGACTCATACCGCGGAGGTACCAATGGCAACGGGTGCCAGGGAAAAATTCATACACCCTCAAATAGTGTGCACGATTCGGTCTAACCTTTTCTTGAACACATCCACAGAAGAACTGTTCACAACTTCTGAAGGTAACCTGTTCCACGTGTCACAGATCTTATACGTAAAGTAATTCCCACACACACTAGCCCTAAACCGTTTCAAATCCAACTTCCAACCATTGTTGCGAGTTGGGTTATCATTTAAACTAAACATGCTTCTAAAATTGACATTGTTGAACCCGCGTAAGAACTTGAAAACCTCGATGAGTTGACCGCGCAACCTTCGAGTTTCCAGCGAAAACAAATTCAGGGCGCGTAAGCGTCGATTGTAGCCCATATGCCTAACGGAAGGGATTAACTCTGTGGCTCTCGCCTGCACTCGCTCCAGCGTCTCAATATCTTTCCTGAGGGTGGGCGAGCAGAACTGCACAGCATACTCCAGGTGCGGCCGAACCAGAGAATTGTACAGAGAGAGCACAATCTCCTTGTTCCGAAATCGAAATTGCCTCCTGATATAACCCAACAACTTCTGGGTTTTCTTTTCCACCTCTACACCCTGTTTGGTAAACTTAAGGTCGCTGCTAATTAGCACACCCAAGTCCTTTTCCAAATCAGTCGCCTCGATATTACTCCCCAACATGGAGTAGTCCGACTTGGGATTGGCGTAGCCAATGTGCATCACCTTGCATTTACCCAAGTTAAACGACATTTGCCATTTTTCAGACCACTAGAGAGAGAGAGAGAGAGAGAAGAGAGAGAGCGAGCACCTTTGGGGAACTTCCATATTACCTCAAACATAATATTCGCCTTCATATTTTATTTATTATTTTTTCAAAACAGATGAAACTCGAAAACTTTAAAGAATATTTTCCGCATAATTCAAACATTTTTAAAAAAATAAAAAAAGTCATAACTTTTTTCTAATAATAAAAAATGGCTGTAATAACACAGTTCAACAAATTTGAACTTTTCCTTTTTTTTTTAAATGAAATCTGATGATTCCTACAGATTTTTTAATGGTGATTACGAAAATAACCACGAAATTTTGCTATCACGTCAGGTTTTTTAGAAAATCACTTTTTTAATATTCGAATATAATAGAATAATCTATACACAAGGACAATATTAAAATAGTTTTTTATTTACTTAAAATGTTTTTCTTGATGATTTTCGATTGTAAGTGACATCTGAGGCTTCCCTTATTAGCGTTCAGCAGTAATCAGCCAAGCTGTTTGGACTCTACTTGCCCTGGTATCGTTTCTCCATCGCAGAAATGTCCTGATGAAACAGCTCTCTTTGTTCATCGCTATCTCCCAGGTTTGGCGGGAAAAAATCCAAGTGCGAATACAAAAAATGAATTTTTAAACTCGTATTATGATACGAGGGGCGGTCAGAAAATAAGTTTACACGGCGTATAATTTCGTAACTAAAGCTACATTGATTATGTTTGTATCAGGTGAATTCGTTAATCATTGTTGGCAACACTACACGTCGATTCGGCTGCCATCTACATTGGTTATATGAGTCAGTTGAACATGGCGGCTCGACTAAAACAGTACCCTGCCCTACGGAGCAGTCCAGAACGTTTACGTTTAATGGCCACTCGTAAACGTTCCAGTGTTGAACATTATGCAGCTGCATTGATTGTTGTGCCTTTTTGCATGAAGTCTGCGAGCAAAACGCCTATGTGGTCCCAAAACACGGTAACCATCACTTTGTCAGCGGATCTCACAATCCTTAACTTCTTTGGTCGCGGGGACCCAGGGTGTTTCCATTCCATGCTGGCACGTTTTGTTTCCGGAGTACGGTGATGAACCCATGTCTCGTCTCCTGTGACAATGCGCTCGAGAAATCCTTGACCACTGACAGACTCGAAATATCGTTGCAGAAATGACAGGGCACTGTTCCAGTCGAGCCGCCATGTTCAACTGACTCATATAACCAATGTACGGTAGATGGCAGCCGAATCGACGTGCAGTGTTGCCAACAATGATTAACGAATTCACCTGATACAAACATAATCAATGTAGGTTCTTTAGTTACGAAATTATACGCCGTGTAAACTTATTTTCTGACCGCCCCTCGTACATCCCAATGATATGTAAGTTTGAAGAAATTCATCAACCAATTCTGCATAGTTAGGCGATTTTTTGTTGCCTAAAAAATAATGGGTCACTGCTTTAAAAGCATTCCAAGCTGTTTTTTGAGATTCATTCAGGACTTCATCAAAGGCAGCATCTTTCATTAACTCATTTATTTGTGGATCAACGAAAATTCCCGCTTTTATTTTGGCATCATTAATCAGATGAAATTTTTGTTTCAAGTACTGGAATCTATCTCCTGTTCTGTCCATTGCCATAATAAAATTTTCCATCAATCCTAGTTTGATGTGTAAAGGTGGCAAGTAAAATTTTTCAGGATCGACCAATTTATGGCACGCAACATTTTTTTTGTTCAGGAGTGAAAGATTGACGAGGTGGCCAGTTATTAACACTATAATGAGAATTCTTTGCTCTGATGTCCCATTCACAACGAAAACAGCAGTATTTTTTATATCCAAGCTGTAAAACAAGAAGCAGCCCAATGACTGAGATCACCACTGATATGCCAGTTGTATCTTTTGTACTTTATTCTATTCAGGAGAAATTCCATATTTTCATACGACTCTTTCATATGGACAGCATGTCCAATAGGAACTGAAGGATAGATATTTCCATTATACAAAAGGACAGCCTTCAAACTAAGTTTTGACGAATCAATGAAAAGTCACCATTTTAAAGGTTTATGCTCGTGTCCTAGGGCCAGTGACGGATTATCACTGAGGCTATTGAGGCTGAAGCCTCGGGCTCCCATGCTTGAGGGCCCCCCTCAGTCAACTGAGTTTCAATGATATAATTCGAGATTTCGCAAACTTTTTTGATTAAATATGACAGAGTACACAAACTGACAAATTCCTTGTTTTATTTTGTTTTATAGGCCCTAAAGTAAAGTTTGTTTAAATACTGTTTAGTTTTGGCAAACGGCAAAATACACTGTGTTAAGGTTCTTTTAAGTTTGTTTCTCAATTAGCCTGAGCACCGTACATATAATTCATGTAAATGTACTATAGAAAAGGGCCCCTATATTCTTCATTGCCCCGGGGCCCCGAGGTGTCTTAATCCGCCTCTGCCAGGGCCATCATCGAACTACCAATGTCATTGCGAAAAGAAAGATCACCAGTCATAGAAAAGAATTTTGATATATTTTTTTGGTGTTTGCGAAAACGGATATGCTGGTATCGTTTGCAAGCAAGTTCCATCCTTGTAATCTGGACCCTAAAAGTGCTGCTTGATTTTTTGATAAATTCAAATCTCGAACCAGATCATTAAACAGGTTTAGTTATCAAGTGAGGCTCATTTTCTTGAGTTTGTCGATACTCTTCATCCTTATCCGACAATTCCATAGGCTCATTTTCAGCAGGTTTATCATCATCATCATCTAAGCTCCACGATCCAGGAGGTTTAGGAACTGGTAGAGTTTCACAATGTACTACTGGTCGCATTGCGGAAGGCAGATTCGGGTATTCAATTTTCTTCTTATTTTTCGAAGAAAAACCACTGACCTTGGTTAAACAAAAATAACAATCTTTGAAGTGGTCTCTTTGCTCTCTCCAAATCATGGGGACTGCAAATGGCATTGAAGTACTTGTATCTTTTAACCAACCCGAGGGTTACAGCACAACGCGCACAGCATAGTATATGGGGAGCCCAAACTTTATCTTGATTCCCGATTTTGCAGCTGAAGTAGAGCTCATAACCTTTTTTAATTAAGGGAGTAATGTTTCTTTTGTGATCTTGTATCACGTAATCACATACACATAACGAATTGTTAGGATTGTTGACACATTTGCGCAACATTTCAAATTATCTTTTTTTCCTTCAAGGCGCTATTTTGTGTAACATATGCACAATTAAATTATTAGGTAAATGGAAAAAATACTGTAAAATCAAACTTCACTGCACATGAACAGACCATGAAGCAGCTTGCGGCAGACTGAATGACTCATAACTGCAAGTAGCCCTCTATAACAGGTAACAGAAGGAAAATTGACATGTTACGACAGGTTTGAACGTGATAGAAGCAGAAATTACATCATCCTACACAAGCCAAAACATTTTCTGCTGGGATACTCTCAGCTTTGGGGTAGATGCAGTTTTAATAATGTGTTCAATTTTTCATATATACACAAATTTTGTGAAGAATTGAGGCCCAAATTTCTCGAAAACCTGACGTGATAGCAAAATTTCGTTATCATTTTCGTAATCAGAGATGAAAAATGCAACGGAAACAACTAATACCATCTGAGAAAAAATGTTGAACAGTGTAATTTTTCGAACAGTACATACAATATAATTTCTTCATATAGGTTCATACACTGAACCATACTGCTTTTGCTACAGAAAATTCACCCACATCATCCCCTTATACATTTTTTAATCATAAAACAATGCTTCAGACATTCCATTGGAGATTGGTTTATTAACTACATTTAATGAGGTTAATAAATGATAAAATATGTCGTGAAAATCCGACAGTCAATAAAATATTTATGCAAAACTTTATCACATACATTTTAAAATTTCTCTCGGAAAATTCATTTAAAAAATATACTTCAGATATTTAGTATAAACTCATTTATTAGCTACACTTTACTAGCTATGAACCCGATCATTGGTGGAAATTTCCTAAATATCTGATAATAATAATCAAAAACTTTGTGCATAACAATGAACACCGCGCATTTTTCTCGCATTTGCATAAATGAAAGTCTACGGGAAGGTGGACTACATTTTCGCTTCTACTCGTAAAAGAAAAAGAAACTGCTCAGTCAATATTTTCAAACTTTCTAACAGTAGGCCTATGCTTAAGTTATTATATTAAAGACTATTCATGGTAAGTAGCATAACTCTCATATATAAACGGCCGTTACACAAGTCTCATTTTCATTTTTTAATTGAAAAAATCATTACTTTTCTTTTTATAATACTGAAAAGCCAGTTCCGTCGAATTTAATAAATATAATGAAGTTTCGTCATACATATTTTCAAAGAAATCGATCGAGCCATATTCCTGTTTTTATACTGTACAACATTCAACCTATTCCCTTCCCTCCTTCTAAAAATATTTAAAAATGTATTAAAAAATGCTGCAAATACTTCTTTCAAATTTTCTTCATCAACTATGATACTTTTCATCTATATCTATATTTGTGACGGTCGAACTGCGAACTGCGAACTTTGTTATTTATGGCCGGCAAAACCACTGGCCAGGTTTGGATGAGACTTGGGGGATATCTTGAAACAAGCCAAAAGCGTTCAACTTCCACCCGGCCAACGCCGGGTGAAAATTGCATAAAAATCCAATAACAAATAAATAAAATTGAACAACCTTCTTAAAAGTTCTAGTGATAAGCAACGAGTCAATAATTGTACTTTAACACTGCTGTTGAAGCCTACAGAAACCCAACCAGTGATTAAAAGTACAATATATTTCTTATGAAGTATTTAGCGTTTACTGGACTCAGGCGATTATCTTTTCGTTTAATTAAATGCAACTTCAGTTTTGCCTTGCAGAAAAGTGATTAAAGTTGATTATTTCCTGTCATTTCTATGTAACAGTAGTCAGAGGTGTTTTGGAAGGATGAGTCATGAAAAGTTTCATTTATCTGGATGTAATTGAAGACGGTACGTGAGACAATGAGCAACTAAAACCTATAAAGAGCCTTGCTTGAAGCCAACAGTTAAGCATGGAGAATGTTCAGTTCAAGTTGCACTTTTGAAATCAAGACTTGAAGGATGTTTCAGTAAGAAAATCTCTATTAAGAAAGGGGAATAAGGTTAAAAAGTTGAAGTATGTACAAGAACACAGAAATTGGACTATGAAACAGTGGACATACGCGTTTTGGGAAGATGAGTCATAAAAAGTTTAAATTATTTAAATGTAATTGAAGACAGTATTGAAACAATAAACAATTGAAACATATAAAGAACCTTGCTAAAAGCAGGTAGTTAAGCATGGAGGAGATTCAAATCAAGTTTTGGATCACCTGAGGATCAGAGCCCCCAGCCTTCTTTAGTTAGCCTTATAATGCTAACTAACGAAAATATCACGACCTAACCTAACCAGTCGTTAGGTCAACTGTACGTCCTTGACGATTTTAGGTTAGGTCGTGATATTTTCGTTAGTTAGCCTTATAAAGCTAACTAAAGAAGGCTGGGGACCCTGATCTTCAGGTGATCCCAAGTTTTTGTGAGGGTACATTTCAAGTGCTGTTGGTGGTAAAGTCTGGTGGGCTATTATGATTACCTCAAACTAATTAAATCTCTGAAATGGACAATGAATATTGTATAAAAAAAAAAAAAATAAGTACTAGACTCCCAGAGGAAGGAGAGGCAATGTTTGAGAAAATTAGAGCTAAGTAAACAGATTGTAAGTTGAGGCCCAAACTGACGAATTTGGTAGAGATAGCCAGATATGTGTTAACTTTCAAAATAAATTGCTAGTTACAAGCTTGTTAAGTCCCCTTCAAACAAATAGCATGACTAAATTGGCATGGACAACACTTAACCATTTTACATTAGATTTGGAGCCACTGTAAATCATTTCAAATCGGTATACCATTTCTGTTAAATTTCTTATATTAGCTGTGGCCAAGAGTTAGAATGCAAATAGAAATATAGGGGAGGATCAGGTAAATTCTCATGCTGTTGTAAACCAAAGATATCTCTATTGTGTTTAGAGTAAGATTTGGATGTTATGTAAGAATATGGTAGAATAATTGTTTCATGGCACAGATAATTATTACAAATTTAAAGGCAGAATCAGTGGAGACCCTGAACAGAATGATGATGTGTCAGTAATTCCTGCTTGGACGGGTGTAAAGGGTATAAGGAACCCACCTGCAGACAAGTGAGAAATAACGAGAAAGGAGGAATTCCTAGTGGGTGCTGGGAATTAGTAGTCTGGGCGCAAAAGGTTAGAGTGCAATGCAATTGCAAATGTTGATCAATTTTGCAAAGGGGAGAATGTTGCAAGAGGTTATGCAACAAAGGGGGAGGGGGTATGCAACAAGGGGGAGGGTATCCCCCAAGCTGCAATGAAGGGGAACTCCCCCAGAAAGCTGGGGGAGTTCCCATAACCTCTTTGGGGGAGAAGTTGGGACGGCCTCACCTCACAAAAGGGTATACCTAACTTGAGAGAGGGAGAGAAAGGAGGAGGGTCTTTGGGGGAGAAGGTGAGACAGCCTCAACCCCCAAAGGGAAACCTAACCTAAGCCTTAACCTAAGAAGGAGACAGGGGTGTTCGCCTGGCTTCTGCCAGACGCATAATGAGAGTTCATCCGAGCGCCAGCTGTCTTATAAGATCCTAATCAGCCAGTTGGCTTAATCCGCCAGTTGGCTTAATCCGCCAGTTGGCTTAGAAGGCTTCTTAGAAGTCGTAAATGGCTTGTTCAGGTGTACATTATTAGGGTTGAGTTGTCATATTGCACTATTTATTAATTAATTCCTATATTCTTGACAGTAGGCTTTCCGCCAGTTGGTATTATCCGACAGTTGGCTTAATCCGCCAGTTGGCTTAACCCGCCAGTTGACGTAGAAGACCTAGATCACAGGTGTATATATTAACTTTTCAGCAGCCAGACTGCGCTATTCAGATATTCTTGACAGTTGGCTTAGAAATCCGTCAGTCGGTTTAGAAGGCCTAACTAGCCATTTGGTGAACATATAATTAAATAATAATATCGTTTATATATACAACCAAAAGAATTAAATAAAACACCATTACATCATTCTGTTTATTTAGACGAATTATTGGAATCAATTTCACGAAATATATAGAAAATAAGGTGCTCTTCCAATACGTGCTCTACCGTAAAATGTACATTCCAATATGTGCTAACTAACGAAAATATCACGACCTAACCTAACCAATCGTTAGGTCAATTGTACGCCCTTGACGATTGGTTAGGTTAGGTCGTGATATTTTCGTTAGTTAGCACATATTGGAATGTAAATTTTACGGTAGAGCACGTATTGGAAGAGCACCGAAAATAAATATACAATCCTATACAAACGATGGAATATATATGATCAAAAAATAAAATGAAAAATAATAATAGCATAAGAAATACGAACGAGGAATATATACTGTATAATCCAAAAATTAAAAAAATAGTATACAAAACGTTGGAGTATAACCATCAATGTAACAGTACAGGAGGAAAAAAAAAATATATATATATAGAGAGAGAGAGAGAGAGAGAGAGAGAGAGAGAGAGAGAGAGTTATATTAAATAATTAAAAATATTGAAAATAAAAAATAGTAATATACAAAACGATGGAGTATAATCATCAACATAGTACAGGATATATATAATTAAATATATTGAAAATAAATATACATCAAAATATATTCGTTCTACTGCACTTAACTAAAACACTACACTCTCACATAATCGAGTCTAAAGATACATCATTATTGCTTTGCACTACGCAGTAAATACAATTTAACATTATTTCACCGCTCAAGGTATGCGGTCGCCTATACTCGATGTAAATGGCATTCATATCGTTCAATACTATTTTTGTGCCCACTTTACATTCGGTTGGTAAGTTATCTTTAAACACGGATAGAATACAATCAAAAGCACGCACAAAGAGGGTATCGTTAGCCACAACATCATTATTAAATACAAGTTTATAAACACTCCTTCCCAATCGAGGGTGTTTTCTTACCGACCCGAGTTTTTCAATCGTGAACTCTTCTTCACAACGCATAGCGGCAATTGAAATAATCTTCCAAGTCGTAACGACAGCTGCTCATTATATAGAGGTACAATTCTTCAGGGTGAACAGTGTAGGCGAGCACTGCCCTGTACCGCTCAAGTCCTTTGTACCAAAATTCACGATATTTCGAAGAGTCAAAACCTTTTAAATAAGCATCCAGCTCTAGACCATTCTCGCCCCGTTCATTCCTACATTCGATAAAGCCGTCTAGCAGAGCAGTGTATACGCATTCAAAAACCGTGTCAAAATAAATCATATCCGTAACATGCGCGTCTAATATAGGCTTCAGCTTGCGGAATCCGACGATTTCAAACATTCTGTCGAGGATAAATCGGTTTCGCGTAGGGACAAGAACTTTATTATCAGATGCGTTTCTCCACATCAGTCGTATATCAATGCATGGCTGATCGTTATTTATACACAACGTACAAACAACGGCATATGAGGGGCATCACTAATCTGTTCTCTTCTTGTACCTACACCTGCAGGTATTTTATAACGGTCCTCACCCCACTTCTCAACTATCACGAAGACTATTCATCTCCTCAACACTTAAATAAATAGCATTACGTTTACCAGAGTTTGCTTGTCTACAAATCGTTTCAAGTACATAGTTAATTGCACCAGTTTCATGCCTGAACACGCGCAATGACTTCATCACGGACACATCGTACGAGGCATTGAGAATGCTTCTCAAAGGAAGTTCCATCGCATTCGAGGAGTGCACGTCCAGTCGGTTCAAGCTCTGAGATGACTATGAGCCACGGGTGGGTGGATCGGCTAGACGGGGGAGCGAGTCACACCATAAGCTGTTGAATCGTGTACGGATTTGTTCTATCATGAATCATACGAGTACTTGTAACCATTATACAGGCAATTTTCCGACACATGGGGTAATTTCAGTTTTAATGTTTTATGCGAACTACACGTTCTCCACACATTAACAATCCGGTGCACTATTTGAGAGAAACATGTGACCGTTTTATCCTTTTTGTTTAACAATCGATACTCATCTCTAAATTCTATTAAAAACTCACACAGTCCTTTAGCCACAACCTCACTGCGAACCTCGTCATGATATATATATGAATGTAGTGTTAAAAGTACTTTAGCTTCTCCATAATCACAAGGTTCACATTCTCAGCCACAGAGTACGCGTACTCGGTATGATGCAGCATGACATAATACCGTCTGTCAGACCACTCATCAACAAGACTCATTATCCATAGCCGTTGCTTCTCTTCTGCACGCGTTTTTTCTTTTACCTCACGGTATATGTACGCTTTTATACAGTTTAGCCCTACAACGTAGTTCATTACATCGTTTGCGAAATCTGGCAATATTCTCGCCAGAATATCCATAGAGTATTTGAACATCTTGTTCCTTCGCGCGATTCAATGTAGCCTTAAAAGTAGTCTCAAAGGAGGGTGGAGTAGGTCGTCTTTCAGTATTCACCACATCTTCTGACTTTACCAAATAACACTTCATAAACGTCGAATACGCAATATCAAAAGTAGCCATTACTATTTTTTGTCTACGTGAGAAAATACACGTCTGAGCTCCAGGGCTTGCAGAAGTCAACTGAGCATGCCGGGGTAGAGATATGCCCAGGTAGTAGCAGGAGTCACACGACCGATGCTCACAGTGGGCGGAGCTTAGGATTGTACACATGCACGCACACAAAGGAGAAAATGAAACCCTAATTGAAACAAATATATGTAATAAATAAACATTTCGTTAACAATACACATACTCGTGTGTGTGTGTGTATATATATATATGTGTGTGTGTGTGTGTGTGTGCATATATATATGTGTGTATATATATATATATATATATATATATATATATATATATATATATATAAAAACAATCACGGATTAAGGTATCCAAAGGGTGTAGTCATAGGTACCAGGCACCTGGTAACGCTTCCTATAGGTGTTACGGCATACCTTCGTGCCCCTAAGTTCCTTCATACACCCCAATTTCTGCGCCCGAAAATTATGCGTCCCCACAGTCAGTTGGGGTGGATGGTCACCCTCATTTTCCAAGCACACTAGATCCTTCAACGAGTCAAAGTTAAACGACTCGTCGGTTCGCATGGTTAAGCGTGATACCCTTAGCCTTCTCGGTATATTTCATATCCTACCCCACCCTCACGCGTACCCCATAAGTTTTTGGCCCTGTTGATACAAATGAGTCAGCATATGCACCATCACCATACTCATCCTTGATCTCGTCAGTTAACTCTCCGAGAAATTCCCAATAGCAGGCATGTATTCACCCTCCCTCTCTGTGAATATTACGCTATCTGTGTCAGCGTACAGCACCCTCCGCCCAAGAGAGTGCAGCAGTCCCAAAGTTTGATGCGGATGTAGGCCGTTGTGAAGCTGGCTACAGGTATGTTTGTAAACCGTGAGGTATCTGTGGCCAGTTCGGTGATGTTGTACTTTATGATGTAAGTATTACCTACATTCACGATCTCCATAACCTCTTTATCGGGAGCGTTGGCATAATCCCAGACTTCACTATAACTTTGTGCCAAATGAACGTCCCCTTTGCCAATATTCTGTGCAAATTTTCCCCAAACTCTGTTTAGACACAACTTTGCACTAAAGTGCTTGTCAGGATTCTTAACAATTTGGGAACGGTCAAGCTGTATACCTTCACTGGCACGGTAGCGCTGAATATAAGCCGTTTTTTCATCTTCGGTATCAACTAGGGTTTCTCATTTCCCGGCCTTTTGCTTATCCCGGGATTCCGGGATAAAAATGATTCCCTTCCCGGGATCCCGGGAAATCCCGGGATATAATTAATTATATTTAAAATATATTATAAAATAAATTAACCTAGAAAAGAGGGGGTAGAATTATTTTTTATTTTTTTTTATAGTCATTTAATAAGTTCTGCAATCTCCATGATGGGCAAAATAAAATAATATTGCTGTGAAAAATATGTATTAAAAAAAATACTTTTGAATTACATAGAAAATTTTCACAAATAAAAAAATTGCTCCGTTTCATTGAAAACTTAATGGATACAACGAAAAAAAAATTGCCTTTGAATTGCTTAGAAAATTTAAAGAAAAAATAAAAATTACCTTCAAATTGCAAAGAACTTCAATGAATTCAACCAAAAAAATTATCACTGTGAATTTTTATAGTACGATTTCAAAAAACAAAGATGGTCAATACTTCGATCACTCAATCTTGTTCTCATTTTAGTCACGAAAAGTCCTGCTGCTGAGAATGCCCTTTCCGATTCTATTGACGTGGGTGGAATCGTCTTTAATGCATTCAAGAGAAGAGAGATGTTCTGCGTTTTTTCGCCCGTAGCCTCGAAGATCTCTAGTTCCTTTTTTAAGGTGCTTTGCAGCGCTTGCTTTGCTGTCTAGTGTTCTTGATTTCTCTACCTCGGCTGCTTTAATAGCTGCATCAAGCCTTTCAGCTAGAGTCATCGAAGATGACTGAGGGACAGCTGATTCTTGCACATCATTATCTTCATCTGTCTCACTAGAGGTAGAATCAGCAGGTACTCCAAAAAGGCGATCTAACATCTGCTTTGCTGATGAAATTAACATAGACTTGGTTGGTAAGGCTGGCAAACTTCTGTCACTATAGAAAGTTGCGACCTTTTTATAATTCTTTCCACTATTGAGGTATTGTATGAGGCCAGTCAAGTTCTCATTTCTTCTCTCTGTTATGCGTCGAATGAACGACTCCTTTAGTTTTTTTGAAAAAGGTGTGTTTAGTTGATTTAGTTCGTTCAAAATGAAAGAAAAAAACACCTTCTGATGAAAGTAAAGTCGATTCTCTGTTGCCCAGCTTTTCTGCTCCAACTTTTAATGGCTCCAGCGATGCCACAATGTCACGAATTACAGCAACTTCTTGTTTGTCAAGGTCAAAATTGTCCATATCTTTATTGCAATCGATGAGAGCTTTCGATACGGATGACCTTATTTTGATAAATCGCTCCAGCATGGCTAAAAGACTATTCCATCTGGTTTTGGAATCCAGCAATAGATGCAAACTTTTTCCTTGTTCCTGTTGAACATATCCTTGTAAGATGTTATTCTTTAAAGGTGATTTGCGAATTTTTTTTGCTATTTTTCTGACTTTATTGATGATTTGAGACACGTTGATTTCTTTACCTACAGTGTCGTGCGATCCAAATGAAATATCTATCTCGAACGGATCCTCATCAAAGCGCTCACACAAAACACTTTCAAAATCAATACTATGATTGAAATCTTCTCCATCTTCATCTATGTTGTCATTATGTTCGTCATCTTCAGTTTGAATTTCTTCAGAAAGAGTGATTGCAATATCCCGGGATTTCCCGGGACAGGGGGAATTTCCCGGGAAATTTAAATTAGCTAAAAATCTACCGGGATCCCGGGATCCCGGTAAAGAAACCCTAGTATCAACCCCTCGCGGATACCCCGATGCTTCTACCTTATCCTCCCAAAAAAGCGATTAAATATGGCGTGAAAAGGTTGGGTAGCTTCTGAAACCTCCACACCTCATGTATCTTCAACATACTGTATCCATGGCGAACGGCTAGGTCCAGCTCAGGGCTTGTATATACACCTCTGATCTTACGCTGATTGGTTGTATGATTACAATCCCCGTTGTTCTCCTCTGCGCACTTCACGAACAGGGGAAACATGAGCTTGTGATCTATAACGACGGGTAAGATCGGCATCCATAAATCGTGAAGGGAGAGCACGTCTACGAAAGAGAGTCCAAAGTAGCGCTCACTCAAGTTAGCTAAGAACTCCTCGATGGTTGGCATGGCGGGTAGGGTGTGTCACTTTTAGACTTTTTTGAAAAGTTATGGTGCTTACCTCTTATACTGTGACAAATTGACCAAAAACCATGAATAAACCAAAAAGACAATCGGCTAATATTTAGGGTCCCCGCCCCCCATTTGAAAAATAAGCCCCCTACTCACACAAAAAAAATAGTGATTTTTGGAGATATTTTTGGTCATAGTTTCCTTACTAATCATCGTATTTAAAAAATTTTGCTACCAAGAGAATAATAATGCGTTTCAATCTGAAGTTTTTATTAACCTTGAGTTAAATTTATTAAATTTTTTATATCTCTTTGGTCATTTTGATGCATTTTCTAAGAGAAAAATGCTGCTGTTTTATATCTTTGGAAGATCTGAACTGCAATAAAATATTATCTTATATACTTTGGATGTCACCGCCATCCATAGAGCATCATCCCAATGCAGCTCTGCGGCGATGGGCTTTGAAAATATACTGTAAATAAAAAAAGCAGATGGGCTTAAATAAGCAACACGTTTTTGGTTTAGAGATTCAAATTGGGAACAACTTTGCACATGTTTAGCAGATTAAAATTAGTAAATTTTGCTAAAAAAAAATTGACAACTGTAGACTTAAATTTTTATTAATCTAAATAAATATGCAAAGCCCCATCGTTTTTTTTATTTATTATGAAATACAAACACAAAACAATTTTAATCAAATAGAAACAAAGTGCTATTCTTGAAATTATAATGAAAAATTGTAAGTGAAATGAAATTATAAATGGAAAGACATTACAAATTCAAGTGACCTTGTTTGGAAAACTTTTGGAAAACACGCCTGTTTTCCTCTATAACTTGAAGCAATGCCTGAAATTCACCTTCATCCCTACATGAGCCATGAAAATCCTGCAAAAGTTTGATACCCCTTTCTGCAGTGTCATTAACAACCTTAGTTGAAGAGAGTATTCTCTTCATCCGTTGAAAATCATTGTTGCTGTCCCACGTTACAGCTGGAGTCCTTATCCAATCTCCCGTTGAACCAAGGACTTTGAATACAAACCATGAGTTTGGACCAACTAATTGCTGAATTTTAATTCGTTCTTTTAAGATGGGAAATATCGGCTTACCCTGTTTGAATTCTGGTGGTTGATTGAAAGAGGAAAGTTTTTTTGGCCACCTTGTCCTTTTCACTATGAAGTAAATCTCCAAAGAGAGAAAGGGTTACAAGTTCTTCAGATAGGTACCAGTAATGACCTTTTAGAGTGTTGAGGGCAGCTTCCGCTACTTCCATGTCAATCTTTTTGTACTGAACTAATTCGTTGTATAGGAGGTCATTTTCAGGAGCCTCAAGTGGGTTAGTGACTGATAGCCAGTACTTGGAGTAGATCAGCGATGTAAACAAGCATACTCTTTCCAGCTTTTTTATTGTAACATTATCATATCCGGCTTGGTCTGAAAATGCTAACATCTTATTCGTATACAGTATGACAGCCATCCATCTGGCGTGATGGAGAGCTACTGGCTTGATTCAGTGTATTCCTCTGGTAGGAATTTCTCCTAAAATGAGCATAGTTGTTTCAGCTACCTCTTTGTAATCATCCCTGGGAAGGCTCTGGTTATCTTTGAGCAAATCTGTCATAAAATTTATGACGCATTTTTTTCAGGTCCTTGAGATGTCTGTCATTGATAGATAGCTGTTTGAAGGGTTGCTTAGTATCTATCTTCTCCCATATAACATCTCTGAAAGTCTTGAAAGATTCGTTTTCGGGTGAAGTAGATTTTCCAAATACCCTTAGATACACTGCTGACAAAATTCGTTCTGCCATATGGTGGCGACAAGCGAGCCATAATAATTTTTTTCCAAAGAGGTCTTCCAGTACTTTACAAGCCCCTTTTATCCAGCCAGTATTGGATGAAGTAGTATCGAATACCATTCCGTAAACCTTATCCTGTAATTTCCATTCTTGGATTTTGTTAAAAACAGTACAAGCTTGTGTCGATCCAGTTGAGACACCGATATCGGGTATCGAGAGAAGTTTCTCAACATTCTCTCTTGATATAAGTATTGCCAATCGATCCTACTTTCCTCCTGAAACATTCAGTATCATTTTGCTATCCCAGTGGACTACACAATATTGAGGTGGGTTGAACGACTCTTTAATAGTGTCAGCAGCAGCTTTCCTCGACTTCTTCGCAGCTCGCGCAGAAGTACTTTTCGATAATGACCTCTCTTAAATCTAGCCCACATTCAGCTGCTATCACAGATGCAAATGTCGAGCGTTGTCCGAATGATAGTCCTAAACGATTAGCTGTATTAGATATTAATGTTGACTGTAGTAACTTAGGAAGTTTTGATGGGCCTGGGCTCGGAGTAAAATCATCTTCACCATTACTTGAGTCCACTAACTCGCCTTCAGATTATTCAAGTTTGTGTGTCTCTTCTTCTAATGCCTTTCGCTCTTTTTCTTTCAATTTTCTTCGTTCTTCACCTTCTATTCTAGCAGTCTTTTTGATCAGTTTGGCTATATAAGCTTTATCGATCGGACCCAGAGAATATATTCTAGCACTTCACTGATCTTCCAAAAAAATTAAAATCCTCATTCTTCTGTTGCATAATTCTCAATGTATCATTTTGGATCTCATTACATACATTTTCAGTTGATATATCAAATTCGTTATCTAAACGAGACAGAAAAGATGTTTTGGGGGTTTCATAACATTTCTTCTTTATATTTTTACTCAACTTCTCATGCTCTTTTATCAAATCCCACAACATTTTTTGGGGTCCTTTCTGCTTTCTAACGGATTTTGATGGTATGCCAGCCATAATCCACACCTTTTCTACCTTATCTAATACTCTCAAAATATTTTCTTCCTTTGACACATTGTCGCTTTTCATTTGATCCCTTCTCATGAAGAGAAAGTGACTGAGAACTTCACTATTCGTTGGAAGCATGCTTCCTTCTCTTGCGCATATGTCTTCCACTAACTTTCCCAATAAAGAATCATATTTTCTTAGGTCTGTTCTTAATATTGGCTTACTGTTAGCCATGACTATTGACTAATTTTAATAAACTATGAAATTAAGCAACTTTATAATAGAATTCTGAAAGAAAAGCAAATTTATCATACATTTGGTTATATATGCATACTTTTTGTAGATAAAACCTGGAAAAAATGTAAATAAATGTTATAGAAATGAAAACAGAGGGAAAAATTTCGTAAGGTCCACTCAAATATCAACACCGTATACAATAAAAATAGTTTTAAAACGTTCACAATAAGAGGATACCGTTATTCTCTACATTTTGGTAGGAAAAGTTTTGAAATACGATGATTAGTAAGGAAACTATAACCAAAAATATATCCAAAAAAATCACCATTTTTTGTGTGAGTAGGGGGCTCATTTTTCAAATGGGGGGCGGGGACCCTAAATATTACCCGATTGTCTTTCTTTTTTGTTTATTCATGGTTTCTCGTCAATTTGTCACAATATAAGAGGTAAGCACCATAACTTTTCAAAAAAAGTCCAAAAGTGACCCACCCTAATGGCGGGGCTCACCAGTTTTTCAGGTGCCCCTACGGGGTACGGATTGTTCTTCATCACCTAGGGATATAAATAACAGAAGTCGTAGTAATGGAGTTTCACGCCCTCCGTAGGTCGAAAGTATAGCTTGAATGAATTTGTACGCCCTCCAAACAAGCTATCGCCGCATTTGAGAGGATGCAACACCATTGAATGCTTGATGGCCCTTATTTCTTCACGGTACTGCTCATCGGTTTCCATCCATGCATCATATTCATGCTCCCACACGATTTTGTGAGTGAACTGGGAGCCTATAAATTGATCGCGGTTACGGGTCCATGCGAGGCTGTCGGCGGGGGATCTTCCATGGAGGTCCCCTATGACGGCACACTCAGGGCGTGGGCATCCATGCCACCAGCAGCCGTTAAAGGAGTACATAGTCTTCTCACCAGTGGTTGGATCCTAACTTAGACCATCAACCCAAAAAACACGACCATCGACCTTAATTGATACTTCCCCCGTGTTGCGGGCGTGTTTTATGTATATTCCTGTCTGTTGCTGTAGGTATATCAGCCAGTAAATAGCCTTGTGGCCATAACTGCGGGGATTGTTTCTGTGAATGACGGCTCAGGTGTCTTTAGGCATGAAGTTATTCTTGAACACCGTAAAACATAATGAGGCGATCGTGGTTGCGACTTGCAGCGGCTCGTTTTTGAAACGGGCTATGTGCATTCTTCTAAAGGCCTGGAAATATACTCTAAGCACGTGCACATCATTCACGCAATAACGCTCACATTCATCAGCTATAGTGTATGGACTAGTTTCATTAAAACTGTTGTAGTAGCGGTCAAAATCTTCACGTTCACTATCACTCATGTTGTGTAGTTAAAGTAATGTTTGGGTGGAAGTAGTCCTACGTAATTCAAAGTTTTGTTAGTGAGGAATGTGTAAGGGAAATACCTTTCGAAACTTCGGCGGCTACACCCATCACCTTGGGTAGCTTGGCTAATTTACAAGGTGTGAATAATAAACTATCTTTAAACTGAACATTACCTCTTATCTGCATTTGTATAAGTTTGTTCCCCCTTTTCAACGGGTCGCCTATAAATATCTCCGATGACTCGTGTTCAAGCAATTCCTTATAAAGGAACTGTGTGTCAAATTTCGCCCCGTTATGGGCAAGAATATACAGTCATTTTTTTTAACTTGTCCGCTAATTTGACAATATAGGACACAAAGAGCTTCACAGGGCTGTCGTATGCATTCGTTTTAAAAACGTTTGTCCGTTTACCACATTTGTGACACTCATCACACTCGATCTCCATGCACTCATCGCAGATAGTCTGGCTTACAAGTAAATGTGGAATAACCTCTTTGGTTTCAGCGTTCGTGTATGTTTCTATATCGTAGCACACGGTTATAGAAGGGCTATTTTTAGGCTAGCATCTTTCATATAACATACATGCTTTACTCCAACTGCCTTATATTTCTCATGGCATGTAGAACAGTGAATTTCATCACATTTATGCTTGAAATTCCCCCAATTACCAATTATCCATCATGTGAAACATACCGCACTTACAAATCCTCATTTTCCTGCAAGTGCCATTTGATTTATGGAGCTCAAAGCATTTATTATTGAAAAATGTACGTCTACACACATTACATTCCCTCTTCTCAGCTTCAACTAAGGGGTTCCAAAAACCTTAGCCCCCCCCCCCCCCCCCCCATTTGCAGCTTACATGTTTACTTATATCGAAATAGTTTTTAGTGATTATAAAAATATATAAAATTATTTATTGCAGGTATTAAAATTACTCTAGCTGATAAAGTGATAATATAATGGCTTCTCAATTAATTGGTGATTCGGAGAGGCAACGTGTGATAAATCGCATACGAGCAATAACATTTCGGGAAGCTCGTGATGCTGGAGCCACTTTTATAACACGTTCATGGGTTGCCAAAAAGTTGTGAAGAAGTGAGGACTTGTCAAAAGAAATTGGAATAAAACTTTGGATGAATGTGAAATGGATACAACCAAATCTGGGCGCCCAAATTTGCCACTCTCCTAGGAAACAAAGGACATCATTGAAAGCGGTACGCGTAAGCGGAAAAACATCTGTGCTAAACGTTCTAGAGAGATCGAAGTGTCGAGAGGAAAGATCGTTATTGGTGAGATCATTCGACTGTACCGTCATAGGCAAGGTTTAAAGCCTTGGCATGAACTTCCAAAGCCAAGAAAAACTCAACTTAACATCGATGACAGAATGTGGTTTGCCCATTATCTTGAAGATTGGGATGTGGATGATTTCATGCATTTAGCTGTCTCCGATGAATTTTTTGTTTACGTAACACGTCGGCCTAACTACCAAAATGATCGAGTGTGGGCCACAACACCAGATGAAATCGATGACAATGAACATTATCGCGAATTATTAAAAAGTCCAGACTGTGTTGGTGTGTTTGTTTTGTTCACTGCAAAGAAGCTCATGTGGGTGCTGAAGCCAAATGGTCAGAGTTGGGATGGACAGTATTTTCGTGATATTATTCTATCCCAGCATGTCATTCCTTTTCTAAGAAACCCAAACAATGTTATGAATGTCGATCAGGTCACACTTCTGCACGATAAGGCCCCCCTGCTTTAAGGCATTAGCCACTCAACAGTTGTTGCGGAACCATAAGATCGATTTCTTTGGAAATGAAGAATGGCCAGGAAATTCTCCTGACCTGAACGTCTGTGAACACATTGGATCAGTTATAAAGGACAAGGTTGAATGTCTCTTGTTTCAAGAACCTGCAGCAAATCGATTTTCGATGGATACAATGACGCAACACATTGAAACTGTTTTAGCAAATTTGCGTAACGATCAAGATCTATTCACGTCACTTTTGGCAAGCTACCCAAAGCGAATTCAGGCTGTCTTGGAAGCCAATGGCGGGAACACCAAGTTTTAATTGTTTCTCATTAAATGCAGGATTAAATTCTCTTTTGTAAGGTATGTTTAGTTTTACTGTACCTCTAATGGTTTAGACTTTAGAGTTTAGACCATGGGCGGGGCGGGGCTAAGGTTTATTCAAGCCCCGTACATGACTTTCACATGTGGGGCTTTTATACTGCTCACATACCATGTAGCATTTCTTACAATGTTTCAGCATTTCATCAGCAAACTCGAGACATCCCTTGCACAAATCATGATGCCCTCCATATTTTCGACTTTTATCATAACTGGCGAAGAGAACCTTTATGTTACGGATGGGGAGATACGATGTTCCTGACAATCCTAAAATAAAAAGAGGTCTTGTACGATCTCTCACACAGCTTTTAAAAACATACACAGTCCTACGACGATCATCCATTCCATATACAACTATACGAACATTCATTTCCTCTACCCTTCTCAGCTCTTCAGGACCCATATTACACTCAAACTCAAGCTTACAATCTGAAGCCAGTTTACGGGCACGCTACACAACCGTAGGCAGCCAGATATTATACGCGATTGTATTTAGCACAGTGAACATAT
Organism: Bathynomus jamesi; assembly: GCA_023014485.1. Classification (NCBI taxonomy): domain Eukaryota; kingdom Metazoa; phylum Arthropoda; class Malacostraca; order Isopoda; family Cirolanidae; genus Bathynomus; species Bathynomus jamesi. The sequence goes on from JAJOZX010000606.1 coordinate 39,049, forward strand.
GAGCTAAGACTATTGCTATAAAGCCGCAACCACGATCGACGTTTAAATGCTTTCTGTAAATAACCGGAGAATTGAAATTAAGAGTATAAGGTGTGGTACTATGACCCGCAACCCGGAATACTCTGTCAATATCTATCGTGAAGTTGTCCATATTAAGGCTGTACTACTTTGAGAGGCCTGCATTATACAGCCCAAGATATATTCTATGTCTACAGCTGCCAAGCGTCTGAACGGTATTACTACCCAAAAATCATCTACATCCCCGTCATCTGACCCGAACCTGAAGGACAACCTCGTCCGGACTTCACGTTCGTCGTGGTCCTGAAGGGCAAACTCCACAATACGTTCAACTACGCGTCGCGGTCCAACACCGTTTCTATACAGGGATCCAGGGTCAACCCTGACCACGTACCGATTTCTAGTCAGGGCAGGGTGGGGGTAGCGGTGCGCACCAACTCGAATGTTATACCTTCCTCCACAGCACGAGAAGCTGCTGCTGCTGGTGTGGAGGAAGTACCCGGAATTGAACAGGAATAAGGGGTATATTTGAGGAAGGTACTATTGTGGGGGTTGTGTCGTAAGACGTAGAGGGTTGGGGCTCTATTACTGGGGTCTAACAACCGGCGCAATCCTGGCACGCTTTATACCTGACGTGGAGGGTTCTTCATCATGCTTCCGCTTTGAATTGTCGCGTGCTACAGGTATCGCTGGTGAGGGTTCGTCAGCGGGATGGAGTCTGTAGCTACACGGTCATCGGGGTCATCTGTAATATCGATGATGGGGGCTGTACATCGTCGTCATTCACGGTTCTGTGGAAGAAGAAAAACAAGAATATAAGGAGCAGCACTTAAATTTTGTTATATTTTGTAAATGACCCACTTAGGGGTGTGACGTGTTAGAGATGGAATCTGTAGAAAAATTCAGGTTCACAAGCCCTCCACATGTATTATATCTGGCCCTACAGGATGTGGTAAAACTGTGTTTATGCTTAAAATCATTAAAGATAAGGGGAGATGTTCTCAAAATTTGTGCATAAAGTAATATGGTGCTATTCGACGTATCAATCAGTGTTCAACGAGTACCAAGATGATATTTTGTTCCACGGGTGTATATGACGTTAATTCGTTAAAGGGAAATGAGCATACAGTCATTGTAATTGACGATCTCATGTTGGAAATGGATAAAACGTTTGCCGAGACATTTACAGTGTTCTCCCACCATCTTAACATAAGCGTATTCTTCATCAATCAGAATCTATTTTTCAAAAATAGATACATGCGCGATGTGTCGTTAAATACACAATATCTAGTCTTATTCGCGCAACGTAGAGATGTGTCACAAATTGGGGTATTAGCCAATCAAATGTTCCCGAATCAGCGTAAGGAGTTTTTGGAGTTTATAAAGAAGCACAAGTCAGCGTTACGGATATTTGCTTTGTGACCTTCACCCGCGAAACACGTTTAGGGTGCTTCTAAGAACGAATATATTCCCAAACGAGCCTGAAACGGTGTATATTCCAGAATGACAAATAGGCTGAAGAAATATCGTGAATTAATAAAAATCTATCAACGATTGCCCGGGCACTGCAACAGATGTTTGTTAAAAATATCGACTCCGACTTTTTAAAATGCATCTGTGAAATCTGTCTTAATGTTATAAAATGTAATGTGCCAATGAAACCCCTCAGAAGGCTCGCTACGTCGTTACAAGAACATAATACGTACGCTCGCTCGTAAAAGTCAAACTGTGGGAAGAAAAAGCGAATTATTGTACAAAGAGGGGATCATTCCTCCCCATCTTATTTTCAGTTTTGGGACCTTTACTGACTAGATTAATATAATGAAGAAAGTGGTAGTGATTCCGCACGAGGTGTATGCTTCTGCAAAGTTCAAAGATCCAGACACGGTTCTAGAACCCCGTAAAAGCAGGCTTAAAAGAATGGAAAGCTAATTGTTAGCCCGATTAAACAGTGAAAAGTCACTTGATAAGAAAAGGATCTTGTACCAAGGGGATCTGCAGAAATTTCGTCATGAGTACGAAGATTATAAGAACCCGACAGAGCTCGCCGTGGTTATTAGGCACAGCGCGAGCAACGATGAGCATGTCGACATAGGACCTGGGGCCGACGTTAGAGATGACCAACCAAAGAATAACTGAACGCAACACATCGAGCATGTATTGAAAAGCAGTCTCCCGCATACATTGAGGAATAAAGTGAGTAAGGACCCCATCATACAGTGGACCGATACAGGCCAGGTCATTGTTGAAGGAACAAGAGTACAGTGATCCAATATTGTAGACATTGTCCATGATCTGGTGAGAAAGTGGGGCAGGCCCTCACCAGCAGGATGGAAGCATATTAAAGCAAGAGTACAACAAATAAATGTCCCCAAAACATTGATAGGAAATCTGAATAGGTTAAAAGACTCGGAACAAGTCTCGCACGTGTCACAACTGAGTACGCCATCACCCCAACAGTAGTATCTCTGAAGAGGAGAAAGAAGAGAACAAATGGCGAACCTTATCCACGTGTCTCTGAAATAAGCAAATGGCTAAAATATTAAGAAAACGCTATTATGACATTCCTAACCCAGCCACCTATGGCGGTGTTAATAGGCTGTACAGAGATGTTTACAATGATGGAGTACGGAAAAAAGATGTTGAGAGGTTTTTGCGGGAGCAGGACACTTATACATTTCATAAGCCTGTGAGAAAAGGGTTTAAAACGACCAAGACAACCGCGGCTTCGATTGACTCTATTTGGCAAGCGGATTTAACAGATATGCAAAGATATTCAGTGTATATTGATGGCTACCGCTACATCCTATTCATAATAGATGTATTCTCTAGATATGTGTGGCTTATTCCTCTGAAAAATAAATCGCCTGAATCAGTTGCTAACGCTGATGTTGAATGAAAACAGGGTTCCTAGCTATTTTTGTACGGATATGGGGAAAGAATTTATAGGCCGCGCTTTCCAGAACATGTTGACAGAGGTTAATATCAGTTACTACACAAGCAATTCTATACATAAGGCCTCTTTAGATGAAAGAGTTCAACGCACCATAAAGGAACGCATGCATCGCTATTTTACACATAAAAACACATACAGATATATAAACATTCTGGGATCATTGGCCTCGTCATACAACCGTTCACACCACCGTACGATTGGCACAACACCTAACGAAGTTTTAGAAAGAGGTACGCGCCAGCTGAGGTGAGAAGAGATGGACACCGCCACCACACTCTACACGTTTCAAAATCAATGATTATGTAAGGCTATCGCGTTCGGGAAATAAATTCGCGAAGGGATTTGAGCAAGGATGGACACGTGAGATTTTTAAAGTTAGTGCTATGAGACCTAAAGGCGAGATAATGATGTATTACGTTGAAGATTTGAATGGGAGAAGAAATCGCAGGAGGCTTTTACCGCGAGGAGTTGCAGAAAGGCATTTAATTTAGGAAAAAGTGTGTTTAAAATTGAAAAAATTTTAGGCAGCAAAGGTTCAGGAAAGAGAAAAATGTACCTGGTGAAATGGCTGGGTACCCAGAAAGCTTCAACACCTATATAAAAGCTGCTGCAATAATGAAGCTTAAATAGTATGCAACATGGCGCCTACCACTTCTATGTCACACTCCCGTCCTCCTCTTTTCTGTCTGTACATTCTAACAACACCCTGGCCAACTTTGTAACAGAAATCCATGGACCCATTGAATTGGAACGTGATTCGTACGAAGTTGGTGTTTGTGAATTCCAGTTAGCCACCAAATTTTTAACTCTTGAAAATGAACAGATCATATTTCTGATCCTTAGAAGAGTCGATGAGTGTGAAAAATTAGGTATAACCTTAGATAACACTATGCGATCAGTCCTGTTCGGTAAGGTACAGTACTATAGTGCAAATGTAACACTAGGACTCGGTCATTATGACACAGCCACGGACATTGTGACGGGGCTTAAACAAAAGTCTTGATAAGTCGTACCTGACAAACGATTTACTTTTTGAAGTCGTAAACATACACGCCTGCACGCACGTTAAAGTTAAAATCAACACTTAGTAGAAATATTAAAGACAAAGAGCTGTTCACAATTGAGGCCGAGGGTCGATATGGTGCAGCCCTCCAAAGAGATACCTTTCACGAGGCACAACATGACTTGTCCAGCTTAATGTATCAGTTGAAGTTGGAGAAATTGGGTTAAAGCTCCCATCCCCAGACATGTGCTATATTTACAGCAATATCGTGGAGCATCAATTTGTTGGGGACACCCAGGCGCGCCTGCTGCGCATTGCACACATTCCCAACCATAGAGGGAAGAGTTTGAGCATTACATATGACAAGCCCCATTATGTGAATGTTGTGACTAATCTATTAACCAATATCTCAATATATATAAGAACGATTGAGGGAAAAAATTTCCCATTCGGTGATGGGAGCTTAACAGTGAAGCTACACTTTCGTCGCATTCAGTTATAATGACCCGAAGGCCTTTCACAGTCTATCGAGGGGTGAGATATCAGCGTGGGAGTGGGCTTGGATCCATTTTTTCAACCATACTACGCACGCTGTCCCACTGTTGAAGAGGGGCTAGATACCTCGGGAGGAAGGCGTTACAATCAGGTTTTAACGCGGTAGAAGACATAATGGGTGGAACTAAACCTAAAGAAGCTCTAAAAAAACATTTAAAACGTACACGGGACGAAATCATCAAAGATGCAAAGAGAAAAATGCGTGGTGGCGGAAAGAAGAAGAGGCTGTCCGGAAGAAGGGTTACCAACACGTGGCGCTAAACGTAAAAGGAATCAAAAAAGAAGTGTTCTAAGCGAATGAAGCCTATGGCTGATCATTTTTTTAACTGATATAAGCTGAGGACACTGCTCTCACGAATCATAGGCTGATTACTTTGTCGAGAGAGGTGGCACTATTTCTGACTCGTCATGGCGCGTTTCATCCATCCGTGTAGCTCACAATGTTGTAAATCGGAACTGTCCCTCTTTGATATGCCCCTACACAGGTTTCTATTGAGCATAGCGACTTTATTACAATTAACCCATTAAACACAATTAGTTCACCGAGTGCCCCTATAAAATTCGTGATACCCAGCTCAGGCCCATACTTTTTTGATCCAAGCTGTATGCACATGTATGCTAAACTGCGTATAGCCCATTCAGATGGAACGGACTGCGATGATAGATACTCTGCTTACCCTGAAACCAAGTTTCTACTCTCCATATTTAGCCAGTGTGAGGTGTATTTAAATCAGGTTAACATCTCGGCAGGAACGGGTTATTATCACCTACGAGCCTATCTGGAAAATGTCCCTAACTTTTCAAGAGAAGCGAAGGATACCTTTTCAACTGCCGATGGCTATTAGCAGACTAAAGACGAAAGTAGTATAAAGGATAAATTTAAAAATTCTAAAAAGAAGATATACGAGTGTCTTGGTCGTCTGCATTCAGACTTCACGTTCCAGGAGAAACTGTCTATGAATAGGGTGGATGTGAAGCTAAAACTCAATCGCACGAATCCTGAGATCTGCATAAATCTGGGGCAGGATCAAGAAGAGGGAGCAAAGCCCGTTGTGATTCACATCATAGAAACGTATCCGCGCGTACAGCGAGTGAAATTAAGTTCGCCGAAATATGTAAAAATTGAAAAAAATTTAATACACGCAACAGTAAAATACCCAATTAACAGAGTACAGATCAAACTATACACGGTGCCCGCCGGGTTGGCTTCGAAGCAGCTAGAAAACGTTGCCCTGGGAGTTTTACCTAAAAGGATATTAATTGGAATGCAGGATCACGTTTCGACGAGTGGAAAATATAAAAAGAGTGCCTTTAAATTCGAGAATTTCGGCCTTAAAAATATAACTCTATACGTAAATGGCGTTGCATTGGGCGGGACTATGGTTACGGACTATTCATCAGACGTTGTGTTCCCGCTCTGTGTGAGAGCTTATAGCAATATGGCCCATATTGCCGGTGGCTATGATGAGCTAGAGATTGGCGTAACGCAGAAAGAATTTGTCGGTCAATTTAACCTTTACCTATTTGATATTACCCCGACTTATCTGCTAGTGTAAATACACACTTAAGTCCGCAACAAAGTGGGACCATCTCAGTCAGATTGGAATTCGCCAACCCTATAGACGCGCCTATTACTGTACTAGTATACCTCGAATCACAAGCTCTAATAGAACTCGACCGTTTCAGGAACGTTGTCACAGACTTTTAAAATGGACGCGAATACACTCCAAAGAGTAACGAAAAGTGACCGAGTCACACGCTCCAAATTTATCGGTGTGTTTGCGAAGAATGAAACATTGAAATTGCCAACTACGAGAGATTGGTGTAGTCTTATCGTCAATACGGACATTGTAGGGGTGAGGGGGGTTCATTGGTTTGCAATCTATTTTAAAAATGGGGAAAGAATGTACTATTTTGATTCACTCGGCAGTCTAGGGTGCCACATAAAAATCATTTTTTGATTTTTAGGACGGCCCTTTGTGGGATTGTTAGGTTGGGTGAAAAAGCCCTGAATATGAAATTTTAGCCAAAGTGAAGGATATTTAGGGGTTCCGCATCGACCATCTCTGGCGTACCACGTGTCAGAAGTAATGAGTTTCTCCAAGAAATTGCTCCAACTCCAAGGGGTAAAGTAACATGTACAATGTCAATATAAATGCTATCATATACCATGGCGTAGAGGACAGTCACAGCTATATTTCCATAGCATTAAGTTTATTCTATCTCCAATATTTTTTTTATATTAATATTTTTGTCGCGGTTCAAAAGTTTTTTTTCAAAGTTTCACCTTAATACGTTTATGCTTTGTAATCCAAACCACACCAACCGGCAAGCAGCTTATAACAACACAATACGCAACTAGCAAACAGTGCAAACACCTTAACAATATTGTTCAACATTATTTCATAATTAATTGGGATAAACTTGTCCCACCATGCCTGGGTAGCAGGATACTATTCTGTGTGTGTAATGTTATTAATAATACAAAATCATTAAATCAATTTCAATTTTATTGCAACAAAACAACTTAATATTATTAAAATAAAAAACATTTTATTCCATATTAATCATAGTAATATACTGAGCCTACTGGCCATATAAATCAAAATAATAACTAAGAAATAAAGTATATACGATTATACATTGTTATACAGGATTAATAGGAGTAACACCCTATAAAAATGAAGCAAATTCAAATATACCATAAAGTACTCCCAAACCCGTTAAGGATTTCCGCTGCGGGCGCTCGGGTGCTCTTTGCGGTGCTTCTCAACGACTTGCATCAAGTACTGCCGTTGCTCCTCGTCCTTGGTGAGTGCGAGATTGTAGTTCTGCATCAGCGCGACCCCTCGCTCCGCCCGGACATTGACATCGCTCAACGTAGAGACACGGCGTTTCCCCGCCAGGTAGGACGCATTGTTCGACCAGGTAGCCGGCTCCAACTCTAGGAAAGAAGTATTGATCGCGAGCCGCTCGAAAAGAAGCGTGCTGGATGTAGTGCAAAAGTCTGCGACTGTCTTTCGCTCGAGCTCCTCCGGGCAGACGTCCAGGGCAATGCGCTTGGGTGGCTCCTCGGTGCCCTCGACATCCTTGATGGCCGTCGCAATTCGACTCTTCTCCTCCAGCCGAGTGTCGTCATCGAAGAGAGCGAGGGCGGCCAGGTGTTCACTCAGGTACCAGAGATGTCGTCGAAACACAGGGGAGGTAGCCTTGGACACGTCCTTGTCCACCTTGTCGTAGTCAACCAGCGCCTTGAGCATCGCCAGATCAGTTCGAGGGGCAGCAGCGGGAAGGGGCGCCGTAAACCAGGCCGGAATGTAAACCAGCAGCGCAAAGTTTACGAAGCGCAGGATGCCCCGGGCCTCGCGAGCCTTAATGGGGAACTGCTGCCGGAAGAGGTGGAGCTTGATGGCGTATATCACTTTGGCCATCCACCGGGCGCGGTGGAGTGCGCCCGGTCGCATGAAGCGCACACCTCGCTGGGGGACGCCTCCAAGCGCTATGATCGCCAGCTCCAGGAGCTCTCGGTAGTCGTCCCGCGGCTGCCCCTTGGTGATGTGACCCTTGAAACGCGCGATCAGATCGTCTCGCGCCTTGAGCAGCGGCTTAGTAAAGTCTTCCTTGGAGATGGCGCTGAATTGGTCGGTGCAGACGGATTGCCAGCGCTCCTTCAGTCGCGAGAACAGTTTAATGTCAGGACCAGAAGAGGGGCCCATGCACTCGATGAAGGCTTTCTCTGCCACCAATTCTAGCATGTGGTGCCGACAGGCCAGGTTCAGCAGCTGGCGGTGAAGGCCCTGCTCGATGAAGACGCAAGCGCCCGAAACGACGCCCGTGTTGGCAGCTGTCGTGTCAAAGGAGAGCCCGACGACACGATCAGCGATTCCCCAGTCATCCAACGAGTTCAGCACAGCATCTGCTTGGGCGCGACCAGTTCCAGCAGGCAGCTTCGGCACGGAGAGAAGTTTGTCGACGCCGTCGCCGGACACGACTATGGCGAGGCGATCGACCTTCTTGCCGCTGAAGTCGGAGACCATCTTCCCGTCCCAGTGAACGATGAGCGGGACACTGGGATCGAACGTCATCTTCACTTCTTTGGCGATTTCCCCTCGATGACGCAATCACCAACGCCGAATCGTCTCGTAACTGAGAGCCAGTTCATCTGTGTCTTGAATATCCAGACTGGAAGCAGCTGCTTTCATGAGTTGAACGGCTCCACGGTTGCTTGTTTTGGTCCGGTCCAGTGCCGACGCTAGGTCTTGAGTCATAATGTTCTTTTTGCGACGGCGCTTTGTAGGTGGATTGGTTTCCTCTTCTGTCGAGCAATTAGGCGACGACGACGAGTTTGATGATGTAAGGGTTGCTGTTGCCAGTGATTGCTCTGATTGCTTTTGGCGTTGCCTTTCTTTGGCAGCTTCGCGCGCGGATGCACGTTGCTCAATTCCAGTGAGGATTTTGTCCACCCCGGACATGACACCACGGCGACCCTTTTCGCGTTGAGCAAGAAGGAAGTCGCGATCCTCCTGGATGGTGATGACGGAGAGGGCGTTGTCGAGAGCCACGTCAAAAATGTCATCGAGTCCCTCGGTGAAGGCCGCCCTGGCTGCCTCACCTGTGGCGCCGGACCGCTTCCGGCTGCGCTGCAGTGCCTGCCAATTGTCGTAAAGTCTAAGCAGTTTTCGCGCGGCGCTTTTGGAGGTCATGGTCGGGATTCTGGCCATAGCCCAGAAAGTATACACCTCGACGATCACATTACGCGCCGCCTCGGCTAGAAGTTGTTTTTGCACCTTATGAAACTGTATAAACCGGCGAAGCACTTCACCATTTGAAGGTAACCTGTTTCCCGTTAGGGGGCTTGGGTTGGCGTGTCCGATTAGCCATATCTCGGTCTTGGATCTCAGTGAGCTTGCGGTAGCCATCACGAGATGATCACGCGTTGAATGCGTGAAGGAGACTGATTGACTGAAGACTGTGACAGTGTGATTCACCACACTAACCCGGCGTTGCGCTGTTGCCAGATCTCAATGCTGAAAAGTAGTGAAAATATATACAATGAGAAGCAAATATTAATTATAAATATTTAAATTTATGAAATGCATAAATTATAGCAATATATATGCAGGGTTGGCTGGTTTAACCCAAATGGTTTAAACCATGGTTTAAACCATCTAAAAAAAACATGTTTTTCTGTTTTTTTTTGTTTTTTTATAATTTCAATTTTTACAACACAAATTATTTAATTCATAAACTAATAGCTCTAAAACTAAAACTTATATTTATATTGATAAGACCTAAAAAACATCAGTTCAGGGTAGCCTAGTATGTACGGTAGTATATAATATAGCTACCTTACACTAGCAGGCCTATTTAATAGTGGCATTGCACATAAAAGGATTGAAGTTACCTGTATCAATTACATTATAAACGCATGTAGCTATAAATATAAATGTTGTTATTAGGTTTATTTTCATTTTTGTGAAGTTAGCACTTCTTACATCTAACATCTTCCAATTAAAAAATGAGACAGTCAGCAATTCTAATTTCTGAGTACCAGTACCTAATTGAGTTATCTGAGTTAAGTTTTTTTTTTTTTTTAAAACATTGGTTTTTTTTTTGGTTTTTTTAAACCATGGTTTTTTTCAACCCTGTATATAAGTAATAGTGCCATGGTTACAGGTTTCCCAGATAAATCCACTATTTCGAACACACGGTACAACAGAAACGGTCGATGCGGAACCTCTAAATGTACTTCGATCGGGCTCAAACTTCATATTTAGGGTTTTCTCATCCAACCAAACAATATGACTAAGGGCCATTCGAAATTTCCAAATTCTAAAAACTGCCCCTATAGAGTGTGGCACCCTACTCGGCACTCAGCCCTGGGGTGACCGACCCTGTGGTTGTACAATTTATCGAACAGCTACATGTCCCTGATATTGTCTGAAATCCTTACCGTTTCCAAAGATGCTTTAGTAATACTTGTGGCATGTACTTTCATTTATCCTGCACATGTCACGTGGGAGGAGATTTATAAATTTTTTTAAATTATTCGATTTGTGCGACACAGATGAATGATGAATTGGTATGCAGAGAGATAAAAAAAGGTTCCCATTTGTGCGCACTCGATGTATTGAGTAAAGTTTTACGTGTGTATATATAATTGTAACTATATTGTGTAAATTTTTACGTGTGTATATATAATTGTAACTGTAAAATGTCTCCATTAATGTTAGTCTTATTTAATGGACGCTAGTTCTGTAAGCCGAATTGTACTAAAACATGCTTTCTACCATTTAATAAATTGAATGAAAATAAAATGTGTTTTGTTCATAACCACAAAAAAAACTTACATTAGTTTCTCGATGACCTGGTATTTGTTGGACCGGATGTAAGCCAATACCTCGAACTCATTATTTAGGTCACTGGGTTGGCTGCGCGGTAAAGCCTCCAAATCGCCGTCATTTATTTGCCTTTCATCAAAGTTGTAGCAAAACGTAGCTATAACACGATCAAGTTCCGCATCGGGCCTTTAGGAAGACATTAACACCATTAGATCATACTGATTCTTTTTTAATTAAAGTCCATTTTTTCCTAATTCGATTTGTATTTAGAAATCCTACCTCACTACTAATGCAAACTAGGCTATAATTGAGAATAACCGCTAATGAAGCATTTACAATAAAATGTGAGTAGAAATGTATTATTATAACCACACCATATATATATATATATATATATATAACGTAAAGAACGACGCTTGTATAGGAGAATATTCCGCGCAAGATGAGAGAGAACGAAACAAATGAAAAAATGAGGTAACCACCCGGGAATCGACCCGGGATCTAGCGCGTATGTAGGAGAATTACGGCATTTGTTAGAGTGAGGCCCGTGGTGTAATGGTTATCATATCTGACCAGTAATCGGAAGATCCAGGGTTCGATTCCCGGGTGGTTACCTCATTTTTTAATTTGTTTCGTTCTCTCTCCTCATCTTGCGCGGAATATTCTCCTATACAAGCGTCGTTCTTTACGTTAATTATACTGCGTGTTTGCAGTTAAAATGTATATAATGTACGGCAAGCGGGAGGTGCCCTCTTGGGGCATTGGTTTCTGCGCGTATGTAGGAGAATTACGGCATTTGTTCGAGTGAGGCCCGTGGTGTAATGGTTATCATATCTGACCGGCAATCGGAAGATCCCGGGTTCGATTCCCGGGTGGTTACCTCATTTTTTCATTTGTTTCGTTCTCTCTCCTCATCTTGCGCGGAATATTCTCCTATACAAGCGTCGTTCTTTACGTTAATTATACTGCGTGTTTGCAGTTAAAATGTATATATATATATATATATATATATATATATATATATATATATATGCTGAAATAACCACGAAGACGACACACAATAACACTAATTAAGAATCTATTGTTTTTCACCAAAATACACACAGAGGTACATATATATATATATATATATATATATATATATATATATATATATATACGAAGAATGAAAGAGCTGCAAGGCGTTACAAGTACACTAATTTACAGCTCAAAAGGAAGATTAGCTGGGTGTACTACGCATCATCAGCCAGCACCGGGTAACGAGCCCGGGACCGCAGGCAAATATAAAAAGTTTTTAGTAATTCTAAAATCCTACCTGTAGAACTTTCTATAAATTTTTAAGTTATCAGTAACAAGCGTGCAATAAAATTTCACTTTCAAATAATAAAATTCACTGTCTAAATGACGTTATCAGGAAGGAAGATTAGCGGGTGTGTTACGTATCGCCTGCCGGCACCGGGCCTCGACCCCTCGGCAGATATCCTTTCACTTCGTTTTATTACGGCTTTTTATAAATTATAACACTTGCACTGAATGAAATTATATATATATATATATATGTATAGAAACGACGTAAGTATAGAGGAGTGTTCTGCACACGAGGAAGAGAAATAACAAACAAATGAAAAATAAGGCACCCGCCCGGGAATCGAACCCAGGATCTCCCAATTGCCGGTCAGACGTGCTAACCACTACACCACGGAGCCACGATAGTCAGAAGTTGTAATTCTCCTACATAGGGCAGAAACCAATGCCTTGAGAGGGCACCCTCGCAAATCGTGAATATGTACATATATATATATATATATATATATATATATATATATATATATATATATATAGCCCCACCTTCGGCTTAAATCACAGACTAGTTTTCCAAAACGCGTTTATTATGGCTTATAAATTAACTAACACTGGCACTGAATGAAACGATGTATATAGCCCGAATCACAAATTAAATTAATTACCTATATTTCAATGTCGTCTTCAACGGATGATTCTTGCACTCCGTCACAAATTTCTGCAATGCTTTGTGTGGAGAGAAGATCATTCCGGTCAATCGCCCCGAAAAGGTGGAGTGTAGCCTCTGCATACATGTCTCCGTCTTAAAACACCTTCGGGAAAGAGTAAAGCTGTTGTGAATGATTCATGGTGATATCTGTTGTTATTCTGTGATAAATACAACTGTTGTGGATTCCAGATGAAAATGCCCCCTTTTATATACGCGAATCTAATTGTAAACACCCCTAATAACCGAATCACGAGTTTCCTATTGGCCGTCGGTGAAATTTGGGTGGGGAATAATGTGTAAGTGCTACTATCCACTAACCAGAGGTCCTGGGGCCTTTCTCAGGCTCCGCCCACTGGGCTGTAATTGGCTGATCCGTGAATTCTGGGGCGTGTCAGATATAACACCCATTCCATAGATTTCTTCTAGAAATGATTCGTAGAGAGAGAGAGAGAGATAGGGAGATGTTTTATTATCATTATATATATATATATATATGATACACACAGACCGTGCATGGAACAAAGAACTCTTCTGGGATAATTAAATCCACTATAGTCCGAATAAGTAATGGTAAATAACAAATACCATAGTTTTTCTTTTTCATGATGCTAGCCCGACGTGGGCAACGGGTCACTCGCAAAGAGGTCCCATAAATATAGCTTCCCTCACCAGCTATCTGCAAAACAGCCAGGATCCAGCTTTGGGACATAGAACTAGGGTTTAAAGCAGCCTAGCCCTGCTACATTCAGAACCTCAATATAAGCAAAAGACTCGCTGTCTTCACGTCAGATTGAATACATCAAAGAAAAAGGGGTAACTATTATATTTTAGCCAAAAACCAAAACTTAAACCTCAACTGGCAGAATTGAGCGTCCACTTTTCAAGGCACATAACATGTCCGTTTGAAGATGTAGCAGGGCTAGGCTGCTTTAAACCCTAGATCCATGTCCCAAAGCTGGATCCTGTCTGCTTTGCAGATAGCTGGTGAGGGAAGCTATATTTATGGGACCTCTTTGCGAGTGACCCGTTGCCCACGTCGGGCTAGCATCATGAAAAAGAAAAACTATGGTATTTGTCATTTACCATTACTTATTCGGACTATAGTGGATTTAATTATCCCAGAAGAGTTCTTTGTTCCATGCACGGTCTGTGTGTATCATAAAAAACTCAGGGGACCATTCTGAGTTTATTCCCATATATATATTTAGGGTGTCCCAGCCTCACATGTGAAAATAAAAATTTGCAAGAGTCAAATCGCACACCCCTTTAATTAATTACACTTGAAGAAAGGAAAAAATGGGCTAAATTTCATTGGCCTATTAGGAGGGGAAGGGTCCCCTCATTGACCTTGTTTATTCGACCCTATATGAACAAACGTAAATGCTCAGCATTAATCATTCTAGAATGGAAGAATGAAATGTAAATTCTTTCTAATGACTAAATTAAAGGAAATGGAAATTCTTCCTAATGGCACATTTCATTTCGGGGGACAGAGGATCTTTTTGTCTGCTGAGGGGAACTGCTGGCGGTGGTATTCGACGACTTGGTACACGAGCTGCCGTTCCTCCTCGTTTTTTGTCAGACCCTCGTTGAAATCTTCCGCCAGTTTCACCGCCCGTTCTGCCGTGTCGTTCACAGACTTCAACGATGGTGCACATCCTTCGAGATCTTTGGGGGTTTTTGGAACCGGCAGCTTCAGGCAATGAAAAAGGTTTTGAGTCCTTTTCATGACCAAGGTGCTCAAATCCGACCGTCTCACGGTCAAGACACACTTTCCCTCCAGCTGACGCAGATCTTTTGGGTTTTCGGTCTTCTTGTGCAGGTTTTGGAGCATGGCCATCTTCTCTGCATCGGTGGTTTTGGAGGAGAACATAGCGAGTCCGGCTAAATCTTCGCTTAGATACCAGAGGTGGCCCCGGAATTTTGTCAATGCGGCGGTACCTACATCATGATCCACCGCCTTGTACCGCTCTAGGTCCTCCAACAGCTCCAGGTCATTGACGGGCGCGTCCGCCGTCAATGGAGCCTCGAACCACCTCTGGAGGTAGATGGTGATGGCAAAGACGTTTATCCTGCGTAGGTGCCAGACCTCGTGAGCGGTCAGGTGGAATTGGCTTCGGAAGATGAACATCTTAAGACAGTAAATGCCTTTGGCCATCCACCTGGCCCGGTGGTATGCTCCAGGATGATTGTACCGGAGATCTCGTTTGCCATGACCATCGAGGAAGACCAGAGAGAGGATCAGGAACTCCCGGTAATCGTCTCTTGGGTGGCCAACTTCAAGCTGGTCTTCAATGAAGTGGACAATCTGCTCTTTTTTCAACGCTACCCATTCCGAAAGGATTTCGCTTGGGCCATCGCTGTTGAACGGAGAAGCCTGCTTCTGGTCGATGAACTCCCATTGGGATTTGAAGCGAGCGAACAGCACAATTCTGGGGCCAGAAGACCTGAAGAACAGGTCAAAGACTGAGGTGATTACCAATTCCATCATGTGGTGTCTGCAAGCCAGGAAAAGAACGCGGCAGTCCATTTGGTCCTGGATAATCGTACAAGCGCCACTGTGAATACCGGTATTCGCCGCTGTTGTGTCGAAGCAGAGACCGGCAATCCATGGTTGAACTTGCGGCCAATCGTCCAGCACCTTCAGAACAGCTCCAGCCATCCGCTGTCCCGTGCTGTCAGGGATTTTTGGGATCGCCAACAACTTCTCAAGATTCTTCCCGCTGACCAGCACTGGTATGCGATCCGATTTCCCTCCATCCGAATCAGGGAGGAGTTTGCCATCAAAGTGGACGACAAGCGGCGTATCAGGATTGAACTCGGTCTTGATTCCGGCTGCCAAGTTCTTCCTGGACTTCTGCCGTGAACTGTGAAGACTTGATTTGGACAAGGTGACCGAGGATAACTCAACTCCCGCGGCAGCGAGTGCTGGAGCCACAATGTGCATCGCTTGGCGTACTGAGGTTCCAGTTCGATCCAGGGCTGCAGCAAAATTGGGATATTGGATGATCCTCCTTGCCGACACTTGGCCGTCCTTGGGAGTGGATCGAGGAGCCGAAGGACCAGGAGAGGAATATTGGACATCATCATTGGATGCTTCGGCCATGGACTCCGAAGAAGAAGAAGAAGACCCACTTTTCACCGTTCCTTTTGCTTGCAGTGAGTCTATCTCTTCGCAGCTTTTCTTCTTCCTCTTCTCTTCAGCTGCTCGGCGTTTCTCCTGCTCCGCTGCCCTGCGAGCAAACTCCAGGTCCTCTCCTCCGATGTACATCTTCCGCACGGTTCGCTGGTCATTCAGAAAGTCTCGATCTTCGGGGACTTTGATGAGTTTCATGGCGTTGGCATGAGCTGTTTCGAACAGTGTATTCAGGTTGGCTTGGAATCCCTTTTCCCGCTCCAGTTGCTTCTCTCCCCCATGGTTTCGGTTTCTGGCAACCTTCTCGTAGTCCGTGGAGAGGGCCTTGATCCTCTCGACGCACTTGGGCTTGTGGGAGGTCGGAATAGATGCCCGAGCCCACACCGCCATAACCTCATCAGCTACCACATTGGCAGCTTCCGCCGTGGACGTTTTTTTCTTCCGAGTGAAGAACAACAGACGTTGAAGAACATCTCCCACTGTCGGGAGTTGAGACAGCGTTTCCAGGGGTTCATTTCGCAACACCCCCACCAACCACACAGTCTCCTGCTTTCTTGTATCCATAACCTGAAAAGAAATATGCTACAATTAGTATAAGGTAGAGAGTAGCCGTTCAGCAATAGTAACACATGGTTTGAGGGGACCCTTAAAATTAAAGAACACGAATGAAATTCATCTTGCTGGCATGTTTTCACGAGTGGAAGAAATTAGGGGGGTGTGCATGACAACTTCAGGAATAAAAAAAATTGGGACACTCTAAATTATATATATATATATAAAAATGTTTAGCGACTTTTAGAGTTATCTAAAACTTTAAATAATTTTAAAAATTATATATATGAAAGGGCGAAGGAGAGAACGGCCGTACCATAAACTTCTGTTTGAGGTGGTTGTAAATTCCTTCATATATATATATATATATATATATATATGAAGGAATTTACAACCACCTAAAATAATTTTTAAAAAAAATTATGGAAGGGGTAGCGTCGCATTAGCCACTCAAAGTTTATGGTGTCGAGAGAACGTGTGTGTGATCTGTTTTATTACCTTAACTGTGGTGTGTGTGTATGAGGGAATTTACAATCACCGTAAAATAATTTTAAAATAATTAACAGAAATGGAAGGGGTAGCGTCGCATAAGCCCTCAAATTTTATGGTGTCGAGAGAATGGCGTGTAATAAATATCCATTTTATTACTTCAACTGTGCCGATATATATATATATATATATATATATATATATATTAAATCCTCGATATAACGGAGGAGCGATTTAGCGGAAGGATTTTTCTCCGTTATTGAGTGATCAATTTAGCGAACTAGTTCGTTAAATCAGAATAGTGCTCCGTAAAAAGGAGGGACGGACGCGCACGTGTTTTCGTGTGTTTGTGTTTTGTTTACATGTGGCCAGTCTGTACCCTGTCTCCTCGCCGCTGTGTTGCCTTGCTGCTCACTGTGTTTGTGGCTGTGTTTGTGCTTAACTGCTTTTATTATCATGCCGAAAGTATCTCAGAGAACAAGTGGTGGTGAGGTGAAAAGAGTGCGTTTAACTATTACGCACAAGTTAGAGATAACTGAAAAGCTTGAGAAAGGAGCGTCAGTGGCTGCTGTGATGGCAGAGTATAACATTAGAAAAACACAAGTTTACCAACTGAAAGGTGATAAGCAGCACCTTAAGAGCTGTAGGCTGCAGCATGAGATGAGTGCTAGTGACAAAAATAAGGCTCTCGAAAAAAAGTCATTAAAGAAGCCATCACATCAAGACCTGGACGACGCCGTGTACAACCGGTACAAACAGCAAAGCGCTCAAGGGCTGCCGGTCCAAGGTCCAGAGCTAGAGTCAGCTGGATTAAGGTTTTCAGAAAAATTAAATATTGACAATTTTCATGCTAGCACTGGCTGGGTGACTAGGTTTTGTGCCCGGCACAATATCACGGACCGTAAGATTGTCGGCGAAAGATGCAGTGCTGATACCGCCAGTGTTGCTCCCTTCGTAGAAGAGATGAATATGCTGAGGATAGAAACGAATCTGCAAGACTTCCAAATCTACAATGGTGATGAGACGGGTCTCTTTTGGAAGGCATTGCCGAGCAACAAGCAGGCAGCGAGAGCAGAGGCAAGTGTCCTCGGGCACAAAATGAGCAAGAGTCGTGTGTCTGTCCTGCTGTGTGTCAATGCCAATGGTACCCACCGCCTGAAGCCGATGGTTGTTGGAACTGCGAAGACGCCAATGGCATTACGCCCCTTCATGAACAGTCTCCCTGTGTCCTATGAGGGTAACAAGAAAGCTTGGTTCACGAGGGAGATTATCAAGCAATGGTTCAACAACTGCTTTGTTCCAGCTGTCCGTTCTTTCCAGTGATGGGAAGATAAGGGTCAAGTATTTGCCGCTGAACACCACTTCACTAATCCAACCTATGGACCAGGGGTAATCAACTCTTTCAAAAGGCATTACTGTCGGCTCATGCTTGATGATCTTCTTGTTGTGGAGCTTCGCCCGGCAGAAGACGTGCCAGATACAAGAGGAGAAAGAAGTCTGCAGGCCTACAAGAACTACAGCTTTTATGATGTAGTGCACAATGTAAAAAAAGCATGGGATACGGTGAGTGTTCGAACCCTGGTCCATGGTTGGAATGCCTTGTTTGGCCACAACCATCAAACCCAGCTGCAAGAGAAGACAGCAGACTTCAAAGGATTGACGGTAGAAGAATGCAGAACGGTCTTCCGCACTGCTGGAGAGGACGATGTACAGCAAGAGGACATCGAGGAGTGGTTGGAGATTGATGGTGGAGACCCCGGGTCACATCCAATCTGAAGACGAGATTGCTGCAGAAGTTTCTTTGGCCTCAAGTCCCATAGAAACAATCTTGGAAGAAGAAGAGACATCTACAACTCCATCGATGAAGCTGTCTGAGGTGCGAAATAATCTTGATAATTCCTGATCACGACCAAGCATGAAGACCTGCAACCCTTCTATGACCATCTGAGAGAGATGAGAACCAGGGTCGTCAAGAAACAACAAGCCATGTGTGCCCCGATCCAGACTAAGATTGATGATTTCTTCAAGCCTCCTGCCCCTCAAAGACGAAGATCTGCCAGCCATTCTTCTCTTGATGTTCCACTACCCTCAACAACAGGATTGTAATCAACCCCTTCATCTTTACCAGCTCCAACCCTCAGCTTTTCTCGCAGTGCTTCCACTACCCCAGAGCCAGTCACCCCAGAGGTACCTGCCGTGCTTCTGGAGGGTGATGTTGAGACAGAATAATTCACCCCCAAGCCTGGCACAGGTTTTGAGTATATATATATATATATTAGGGTGTCACTAGGTAATAGGGGGAAAATTAAACGATGGATATTTTCCTATGACACCCCCTAAAATTGTTCCATTTGGTGTAAAACATACGGAAGAGAAATTTGGTCCTGATTGGTCATCATTTAAAGGTCGCCCTCGTCACTGAAAACAAGACCCATTTGTTGACGTCAACAAGCTGTTCAGTGTTCACAGCTTGGGCCGAACCAGATAATAAAAAACAAGGCAGTTTGGTGAAATAACGAAAGTAAGACACTTAAAAACGCAAAGAATACAAACAGTTTTTATATAATCAAATATAAGACATAATTTGGCAAATAATGGTACAAAATGGAGAAGCAACAAAAGCAAAACTTTGAGAAATAAAATACATATACAGTAGCAGAATAATTGGTGCTCATACGCTGATCAGTGATTAGTTCTTTCGCGTCCTCACTAATGCTGATTTGTTCGGAGCTGGGTGTTGCTTTCTGTGGTCAGTGACAACTTGAACGAGGAACTGGAGCTGTTCTTCTTTCACTGTCAACTTTCCGTTCAGCTCCTTCACCAGAGCCACGGCCCGTTCTGCTCTGTCGTTCACCACTGCAAGTTTGGAGACCACATCCCGAGCTTGCACGTATTCAGAGTTTGACGTCCATGAACTGGGATGGTGGAGCAGAAAGCAATCTGGCAACTGAAGTTTTGAGAAGAATCCTCGGGTGTTCTTTGTGATCAGTTGCTCTCCAGTCCTTTGCTGTCACTGAGGAACATAGTATCAAGAACCAAAGGTCGTTTTGGCGGCATGTGAGGGCTTCTTGATCTAACGCTGCAACCATGCTGCACTTCACTTCCATCGATATCCTCTCATGAAAGAACGCCAGACCCACTGCCTCCTCCGAATGGTACCACAGGTGCGCAGACAGCTTCTTGGTGGTACCATCAGAGATCTTCTTGTGCGGTATCGAAGGAGCGTCCTCATCAATTCCCAATCATTCAGCGGAGCTTCGATGGACAGATGAGCTGTTGCCCACGCTTTCATGTAAACTAGAACAGAAAAGAGGCAGATATCTCGAATTCCGCGTCCGTTCCTCAGTGTTCGTCAGTTAAACTGTCTTCGGAAGAGTCAGATCTTGATGCATAGAGCCCCTTAACCATCCATCTCGCCGGTGCATAGCACCAGGGGCGCGGAAGTTTAGTCCCTTGTATGGAACTCCTCCAAGAAAGATGACGGAAAGATCGAGGAATTCCTGATAGTCATCACGAACTTGAAGTGCTTGTGACTTTGCAAACTCAATGAGCTCCGTTCTATGCTTAAAAATAGCTGCTTTGGTGGACGCATCTCTGTCCGCAGTTTGGAACTGTTGCTGGTCAATGCGGGTCCAATAATCATGGAAGCGCTTGAAAAGCAGAATTTCTGGACCGGTAGATACTGAATCTAGCGATGCTGCGAATGCCGCCTGTAGCACCAACTCCAGTACATGGTGTCTGCACGCGCAGTGTAACAGGTCACGTCCAACTTTTTCTTCCAGAAGAACACAAGTTCCTCCCGGTGGCCTGTGTTTGTCGCGGTTTGTGTCGAAACACATAGATTTGACATGATCGGTCACTCCCCATTCATTCAGACAATCTATGATGGCATTTGTTTTGTGCCAGCGCGGTTCCTGACAGAAGTTTTGGCACCCCGAGGCTGCTCTGTCCCGGAGCCAGATACAAGAATAGGTAAGCGGTCAACATATTCTCGTGACGTCAGATCTTGCATGAGTTTTCCGTCCCAGTGAACAGTCAACGGACTATTGCCTTGGAACTCGCTCTTCAGTTGCCGAGCCTTAAGGGTACGGAATTTTTCACGCTGACGATGAATGGATCCACGATTGATGTTGTAGTCGCTAGCATCATGCCCTAAGCTGGAAGCTGCTCAAACAGCAGATATGTGGCCTTTCTTGACGAGAGTTGCGTGCGATCAATCGCTGCCGCCAATTCCGATGTCATGATGTTCTTCGTTGCTCTTTGTTTAGACGCTAACGAACCACCACATGCTCCTTTTTCTTCGCTATCATCTGAGCTGGAGGATGAGGACTCCAAAACCGCTTCGTTGGATACTGCCTCCATTTCAGCTGCTGATCGCTTTCTTCGTTTCTCCTCTTCCTCCCGACGTCGAGTACAATCTTTGATTTGGCGCTGATGGGTCATGTCCAAACCTGCCATTGAACCTGGACGTCCTTTCTGGCGCTGCTGCTGAAGGAACTCCCAATCCTCTGGGTACTTGACCAATTTCTCACAATCAGCGTGGGCGATGTCAAAGAGACGATCGAGGCGTTCAATGAATTCTTTTTCTTTCGTCTTGTGTGAATCGCTCGTCCTTGAGGCGTGTTTTTTTGAGTCCTTTCCACTCCTCGAAGACTTTATCCAGTTTGCTGACGCAGTGTGTCTCGAGTCTGGTTGGAATGTGAGCTTTCTCCCAGAAGGACATCACTGCTCGAAGTGACTTCCTCAACGCGTCACGTATTGTCATTTTCTTTTCATGGTGAAGGTAAAGGAAGTAACCGAATGCTTGCCTGTAGGAAGGAAGCTTGCATCCTTTCACCTCATCAACCGCTGCCCCTAATAGGTATATACACTTCCGGGTTGTCCATCACCAGAAATCACGTAGCTGAAATGAGAAACGGTGAATCGTTAAGTATTGTTCACTTTATTTCTCAGATATTCAGACACACACAGATACACACACACACATATATAGAGATATATAGATATCTAATGAACGATTATGGAGACGCCGCGCAAGCATTAAACTTTGGAAGGCGGGGGCGACCTTTTTAGTTATTCAAATAAAAAGATTTTTCAGTCACCATGTTTTTGTTACCAATGAATAGATTCGCGGGGTGTCAGCATGAAAATTTCAAACTTTGCATTTAAGTGACACCCTAATATATATATATATATAATAATAATATATAATATATATATATATAGATATATATATATATATATATATATATATATATATATATAAGTGTGGTATATTATATTGCTTGTATTTTCAGCCAATTGCCTTTCATTCAAAGTCCCCCTTAGGTGGTTAGCATCGCGGATTATGAATCCATCGGGTCCGTGCTCGAGGCCCGGTGATTGCAACCAGCGCGCGGTAAACGATCATCCTTCCGCATGTTGTTGGAATAATGTGCAGTGTAAAGAGCCCTGTGTATTTCTTTTATTATTAGGTGTGTAGCACACCCAGCTTCAGCACAATTGGTTGGTAGATAAAATGGGTACTCTGGATGACCTAGTGGTTAAGATGCTGGGGTGCTGGATTCCCCGTTAAACTGTAGATCTAGGGTGGGGTGAAAAGTTTTACCTTCGTCAGAATGAACAATTCGGGTAGGTCCGGATTCCCCGTTAAACTATAGGTCTAGGGTGGTATGAAAAGCTTGACCTTCGACGGAATGAACAATTCGGGTATTTTTTGTCTTTCTTGGAATAAAAAGAAATGCTGTTTTGAACGCATTTTGTGTAAGAGATGAATGACAAAAGTAAATAGACACCTCTCTCTCTCTCTCTCTCTCTCTCTCTCTCTCAACGTCACTTGCAAATAGGCGAATGCAGCTTGCACGGAAAGAATTCCCCCCCCTCCTTTTTTATATACTGGTCAGAACGTTCTTGATAGTTTTTATTGCTACAACGCTTTATCTTATTCAGTGTATTCAGAGTTCGAAAAAAAAAAAAAGTTACAATGACTGGACCGCAGAAACTGAAGGCTGAATGCGCGAGGTGTGGAGTAAATCAGTGGGTGACGAACTTCAAAGAAGCCTGCTTCGAAAAGATCCACCACTCCAGCATGTGCCGCTTTTGCGAACTCAAGCAGTTTTACGAGAAGCTAGAAGAGAGGGTCCGGCGGCTCGAGTAGTCCAGATCGGCTGTTGGAGGTGCGGCGGTCGCTGACGCGGCTGCGCCCTCCACACCGGAGCTTATTGATAGGATAGCCGCCCTGGAAAGGCGGTCCAGCGGTGGACTGGACAGAGCTCGAGACCGCGGAGAAAGGGTAGAGGTGCAACCGGGGGCCGGGGTGCAAAATCAGTGTCAGGAATCGCCAGCGACCCACGTGGAATGCACGGAACCGCGACGTAAATTGGAGGGAAGGGAGGGCACAAAGAAGGAGCCGATAGAGAAGAGTGGGAAGGGGCCGATAAAGAAAAAGGGTGGGAAGGGGCCGATAAATAAAAGGGTGGGAAGGGGCCTACTGATGGCCCAAAGAAACCGAAGGATGTAGCTGCCGGTCGGGGTGGGTCGGGTGGTGCAAGTGCGGCTGAGTCTATGGGTGGCGACGGGTATCGAAAGGTATTGGGCAAAAAGGCTGCGAAGCCGAAACCTGAGACCCCGGGTGCCGCTGTCAGGACCTCCAACCGCTTTAGTCTCCTGTGCGCGAAGGAGGAAGACACCGTTTTGATTGGGGACTCGCAGATCAGGGGCCAGGAGAAGTACTTTGCTTCTGGAAACCGGGACAGGAGGAAGGTAAGGTGTTTACCTGGGTCGGGAACGGCGCACTTAAGGAAGGAGTTAGAGAAGCTGCGGGTGGCTAGTCGGAGGACGGCGATCGTTGTCTTCGCTGGTGGCAACGACCTGTTCCTCAAAGGCGGTAGGGTAGGTTCGACAGAAGGGATCATCACCGAGATTATGTCTCTTGCGGATGATCTAAAACTTAAAACAGACAGGGGAATGTTGATGGGTATTTTACCGCGGATGAATGCCAGTGACCACGCGCTCAGTAAGGTCATTGGCATCAACGAGAGGGTGCAAGACTTGTGCGTTCCGCTGGGCGTGAGGTTTGTTGACCCCGTTCGACGCGTTTTCGGGTAGGTAGGACCTGTATCAGAGGGATGGTGTCCACCTCAATGTTAAGAGTAAAGGTGTGCTAGGCACGTTGCTTGACCGGCACCTATACCGTATGGTGAGGTCAAGCCCGGGGATTGATGATTGGCCCCCACCGGGGAGAGATGATGTTGAGCCGGTGGCGGAAGTACTTTCAACTTAAGGGTGCGTCCAGGTACAAGTGGGTGACCCTCCTTCCCCGTTGGAGGGGGCTCAGCCTCCTGCGGAAGTTGCCCCCTCGCTGGTGAGAGGCTCTTCATCCCCCGACAGCCCTGGCTGTTCGGGAAACGGGTCGTGCTAGGGGGCGGTCAGACTAGGGAAGGCTCCCTCCGTGCAGTGCTTTTTAATGCTAGATCGATTAGGAATAAGTTTTGCGAGCTACGGCGCTCTTAGCATCAGAATACCAGGATATCGTTGCTATCATCGAGTCCTGGATTCATACTGATCGTAGGGATTACGTTGGGGAGTTCGAGATTCCCGGGTATAGAATGTTTCACAAAGATCGCACCCGTGGGGAGGGGGGAGGGGTACAAAAATACGTGAGGGACACGTTGAGTCCGGTTGACTGCCGGTTCCGATCGGAACGGGAGCTGCTTGGCGTCGATCTGAACGTGGGAGGGACGAAGTATAGGTTAATCTTGGTGTACAGACCTCCGCATCTCCTCCTCGAGGAGGATACAGCCTGTACACCGAACTCCGTAGCCTGCTAGGGGGCAGGGTGTGTGTAGTTTTAGGAGACTTCAATTGTCGCGGCATAAAGTGGGAAGACAGGACTGCTGATGCCGAAGGGAGGAGGCTAGTTGACTTTGCTGATGAGAACTTCCTGACTCAGTGGGTCAATGGGCCTACAGGAGGCGAAAGCGTTCTAGACTTAGTATTCACGACCGAAGACAACCTCGTCACTGGCCTCACCGTTGACGAATCGTTGGGCGGGAGTGGTCACGGTCTGATTAGGTTCTGTGTCTGCGTCCCTCAGGTGAAGCGTATGACTCTAGAGGCAGTAAGCTCGATCTACGGCGGGCAGGCTTTGTTGGCCTCCGGGATAGCGTGGGTGAGATGGGGTTGGAGGTCGGTGGCGATGTTGAAGAAGTATGGAGTGCATTCTGGGACGAGTTTATGGTGCAGTCTGCTGCCATACCTTCAAAACCGGTCATCCCTGCTTCAACGCAGCCTAAATGGTTCAGTCGTGACATCGCTTCGGCTATCCGAAATAGGAAAGCTGCGTATAGGAGGGCGAAAGCCAATCGTTCCCATGAGAACACTGAGGCGTACGTCCGCCTGTGCAGAGAAGTAAAGGCGAAGGTAAGGCTAGCGAAACGTAACGAAGAACTCCGGGTGGCAAGCCTCTGCAAGGGGAACCCTGAGGAGTTCTTCAGTTATGTTAATAGTAGAAAGCCCAGCGGCGTTCTGCAGACCTCCGATGCGGACATCGCTAATGTGCTGAATGAGTACTTTGCGGGAGTGTTCACCAGGGAGGACACCCGCGTCATCCCCGAGCCAGGCGTCAGGCACGAAGGTGCTGGCCTGGATAGTGTTCGGTGTACCGCGACAGTCGCTGCCGATAGAATAGACAAACTGAGCGCGTTTAAGGCTCCTGGTCCAGACCAGTTCCTCCCCAGAGTGTTGCGTGAGGTGCGCGACCAGGTGGCTCCCCACCTGGCTACAGTCTTCAACAAATCGTTGGAGACGGGCCAGTGCCTGGTGACTGGAGGGAAGCCAATGTGACCCCTATCTTTAAGAAAGGGGATCACGAAAGTCCAGGGAACTATCGTCCCATTAGTCTCACTTCGGTTGTAGGTAAATTATTAGAGGGGATAATAGCGGATAGGATCGTTGACCATTTGGATTCCAACAAGCTGCATGGGGACTCCCAACGTGGGTTTAGACACCATAGGTCGTGTTTCACCAACTTGCTCGAGTTTTTTCCACGTCATGTGGAGTGAGTATGATAAGAGTAGGGCGATTGATATACAGCAATCCCTCGATTAGTGCGGTCAATGCGTGCCTGGAAAGTGCCGCACTAATCGAAATCGCACTAATCGAAAACAGTATTCAAACAAAATAGGATAATTGATTCTAAGATTTTCAAAATATGTACTAAATTTTTTAAAACGCACTTTTTAAAACTATTTTTCATTGTAATATGACTGCAAAGGATAATAATAATGTTTTCATTAGTCGAAAGTTTATTTGAAACAAAAGCATATGCATAAAAAAGGTCGGAAAAATTACGTAATTTATTTTTTGGAAAAATACTTCAATAGCGAAGTTTGAACCGTGTTATTTTTCTTCTTCTCCTCATACATTTTTCTGTAGCAGCTAATATCTTTCTCCAGGTTTCGGCGGACTTGCATGCTTCGTTCGATGTTGGGATCACCATCCATAATTTGCTGTTTTAAAGTTTCAAGAGTGCGAAACATTTCGTCGAATTCTTTTAAAGTGAACTCCTTCGATGGTTCATTTTAATCTGCTTTACAATTGTCCTCTTCTTCAAATGCACGCTGTTGTTCTAAATTAATAAGTTCATTATTACTGAGTTCTTCTGTATGAGATTCAAGCAATTCACGAACATTTGCAGTGTCTAATTCATCTAAACGTAGCTCTCTTCCAATGTCAGTTATTTCTTCAATAACAGTTTGCACTTGAGCCAGAAAGCCACCAAAATCATTTGCACAATGCGGCATAATGTGTTTCCACACAGCTCTCATGTTGCTTGCTGTCACTTCGAGCCATGACTCATGAATATTTTCAATTGCATCTTTAATATTATATTTCTTCCAGAATTCTACCAATGAAATTGCAGTTTCTCCTGTTGTAGCTTCAATTGCCTGTGCAAAAGTTCTTCGTAGATAGTAAGCCTTAAAAGGTGCAATTGTCCCTTGATCCAGGGCTGCAATAATGATGTCGTATTCGCTGGTAAAAATATCACCTTGACCTTTTCACACAAGTCACCAAGTGCAGTGGGATGACCAGGGGCATTATCCAAAATCAATAAAGCTTTAAAATCAAGATTGTTATTCTTACAATATTTTCAACTGTAGGGCAAAAATAGGTTGAAAACCAATCTTCAAATAATGCTTTGGTCACCCATGCCTTTTAGCACGCCAAATTACTGGTAGTGATCGTTGGTTATAGCCTTTAAGAGCCTTGGGGTTCTGTGAACGATACACACGCATTGGCTTGAATTTCAAATCTCCTGCAGCATTACCTCCTAATAAAAGTGTTAATCCATCTTTTGACACTTTAAATCCAGGTTGAGATTTTTCTTTCTTTGATAAAAAAGTCTTAGAAGGCATTCGTTTCCAAAACAATCCAGTTTCATCCACATTAGATACTTGTTCATCACTATAACCTCCTTCCTCCACTATTTTCTTCAAAATATCTGGATATCTTAATGCAGCTTCTTTATCTGCACTTGCAGATTCACCTGTTATTCGAACATTATGCAGTCCTGTTCGATTTTTAAAACGTTCAAACCAGCCAGAACTAGCAGTAAAATTTTCTTCAGTTGCCGCTTGATTCTCGTTTTCTGTTCCGTTTTCTTTCACAGTTGAGAATAGGCTTAATGATTTCACTTTAATAGTCATGGTACTGAGCGGAATTCGTTTCTGATTACAATCTTCGATCCATATAGACAAAAGACGCTCCATCTCAATCATTGCAATGCTTCTATTCCTGGTTGTCTGCATTCCTACTGAAGTTGATGCAACTTTGCCCTTTTCCTTATATTGATCTGCTTTGCTCAAAATATTGCCTACCGTTGACTCATTTATTCCAAAGTCTCGACCAATTTTTGCTTTGCTATCACCACGTTCATATTTTTTTTATTATTTCAAATTTTTCTTCTAAAGTAATCAACTTTCGCTTCTTTTTATCACTGCCGCTATTCACCTCCTTCCTTTTGTCCATAGTTAATGAGGCTATCAGGTAAGGACTGTAATGTAAAATAAAATATGTAATGGCGGGAGACAATAGGCAAACATGTGCTCACACTAGGACAGTCGGAGCCACACTGATTTCCCGCGCTTGTGCGTGCGTCGTTTGAAAATTTTAGTTTACATACAGTACTGTACTCTAAGCAGAAAACTGCACTAAATTGAATTTGGACCCGTATTATCTGAAATGTGGTGTCAAATTATAAAGCGCACTAACTCGAAAATCGCATTAATCGAAACCGCACTAAGCGAGGGATTGCTGTACTTTATCTCGACTTTCAGAAAGCCTTTGATAAGGTAGCTCACCGCCGGCTAATGGCCAAAGTGCGCGCGCTGGGTATTGGTCGGGAAGTAGGTAGGTGGATTGAAAACTGGCTGAAGAATAGGCGGCAGAGGGTGTCGTGATCACTTTTATTTATTTACTTTCTTCATTATTTATTCTACTATCGGCTCTCTATTTCATTTATCACTTGCTTTCTCTACACTCGTTTTCACTGTACCGTCTAACTTCATGGTAGCCACGCCGAGACTATGAGAGCCGTTACAACACGAAAGGGGAAGGGGGTTTCATTAACACTCTTTTTAAACGTTTGTTAGCACTTTATTTAATTCCGAAAATGGTTTAAGTAGTTTGAGGGGATGCGAGTAGGAAATTTTACTATAATAATTTACGTCGGAGAGGGGCACAAAACAATTAATTTGATTTGAAGATTACATGGCCCCAACTTTACGCTTATCGCGCTACCGAAAAACTGACTCCTTTTGGGGGTAGTCCGCTCTCTGGGCCTCTGTTCAGGATTGCCAACTCTTCCCATTTTAAACAATTTAAATCTAACAAACATACTTTTTCGTAATTTCACAATTATTAGTAAATGATGCCCGTAACCCTATATAAACAATCATTATATACAACCAATCGAAATATAATAAAAAATCTACCAATGAATCCCTGAAAATTTTACATGTTCATGAAATGTCTTACAATACTATATATGTATATATACCTAGAAATGTGGTACAAATATTCGCTGAAACATTTTTAAAGGGCAGCATAAAATGTGTATCACTGTATTTAAACTAACATAATTCACTTACGTACAAATTCAGTAAAATTTATTTATTAATCGTTATTCTTATTATTATGATTATCACAATTTCTAATTCCAAAAGTTTTAAACACAAAAAAGACAAATGTAGGTAGGTTTGAGGACAGGAGAAAAGGTGAACGAAATGAAGTGAAAAGAATTGAGTCTCGGCAGCAACGAACGATTTGAAATATACCTCTCCGACGGGCTGAACGAAAGCTAACGAATTAGGAAACAAACGACTCTGAAATTTAATGTTAGACTCAAATGTTTTGACAAACGGAAAACCGACTCTGTAACGACTAAAATAAGTTTTGAGTCTCTAGGCTCAATCTCAAACAACAAATTTTGACGCGCAAAAGTTTTTGAAGCGACGTGACTCAGAATAATTTGGAAAATAATGGGCGCCATTTTGAATTTGCAACGAATTTTTGCTTAATTTGATAATTACTCTAAAACGGGTAGCGAAACAGAATATCTACTAATTTTCTTTATACGGAGAACGTGAAAACGATCGTGATTAGTCGAAAGAACACACGCACAAATTTTGAATTCCTATTTATCAGAGACGAAAAAATAATGCATAAGCCTAACGGAGTGCATGGGTTCGTATTATTAAATTGATAACAATTTAATAAGGTTAGCTGCCACCAAATAATGTCGTGATCACTTTTATTTATTTACTTTCTTCATTATTTATTCTACTATCGGCTCTCTATTTCATTTATCGCTTGCTTTCTCTACACTCGTTTTCATTGTACCGTCTAACTTCATGGTAGTCACTCCGAGACTATGAGAGCCGTTACAACACGAATGGGGAAGGGGGTTTCATTAACACTCTTTTTAAACGTTTGTTAACACTTTATTTAATTCCGAAAATGGTTTAAGTAGTTTGAGGGGATGCGAGTA
Source organism: Bathynomus jamesi (assembly GCA_023014485.1). Taxonomy (NCBI): domain Eukaryota; kingdom Metazoa; phylum Arthropoda; class Malacostraca; order Isopoda; family Cirolanidae; genus Bathynomus; species Bathynomus jamesi. The sequence goes on from JAJOZX010000606.1 coordinate 69,158, forward strand.
GGAAATTTTACTATAATAATTTACGTCGGAGAGGAGCACAAAACAATTAATTTGATTTGAAGATTACATGGCCCCAACTTTACGCTTATCGCGCTACCGAAAAACTGACTCCTTTTGGGGGTAGTCCGCTCTCTGGGCCTCTGTTCAGGATTGCCAACTCTTCCCATTTTAAACAATTTAAATCTAACAAACATACTTTTTCGTAATTTCACAATTATTAGTAAATGATTTACATTAAACATTATCTTAATTAAACAAAAATTAATATTCTTAACTCGGCATTACTACAAGGGTTGCAATTAAAGGGGCTAGTTCGGGTTGGACCTCGGTCACTAGCGGGGTTCCTCAGGGTTCCGTTTTGGGGCCAATGTTGTTTATCATTTACATAAATGATATCGACGCTGGCATCGTCAGTAGGCTCGCCAAATTCGCTGATGACACCAAGCTTGGGACCAATGTTGGGACACCAGAGGCGATCGAGCAACTGCGTGCGGACCTACGTAGGATAGGAGAGTGGTCCGAAAAATGGCAAGTGCCGTTTAACTTGGGTAAATGCAAGGTGATGCACATTGGCTACGCCAATCCCAAGTCGGACTACTCAATGTTGGGGAGTAATATCGAGGCGACTGATTTGGAAAAGGACTTGGGTGTGCTAATTAGCAGCGACCTTAAGTTTACCAAACAGTGCGTAGAGGTGGAAAAGAAAGCCCAGAAGTTGTTGGCTTATATCAGGAGGCAATTTCGATTTCGGAACAAGGAGATTGTGCTCTCCCTGTACAATTCTCTGGTTCGGCCGCACCTGGAGTATGCTGTGCAGTTCTGCTCGCCCACCCTCAGGAAAGATATTGAGAGGCTGGAGCGAGTCCAGGCGAGGGCCACAAAGTTAATCCCTTCCGTTAGGCATATGGGCTACAATCGACGCTTACGCGCCCTGAATTTATTTTCGCTGGAAACTCGGAGGCTGCGTGGTCAACTCATCGAGGTTTTCAAGTTCTTACGCGGGTTCAACAATGTCGATTTTAGAAGCTTGTTTAGTTTAAATGATAACCCAACTCGCAACAATGGTTGGAAGTTGGATTTCAAACGGTTTAGGACTAGTGTGTTTGGGAATTACTTTACGTATAAGATCTGTGACACGTGGAACAGGCTACCTTCAGAAGTTGTGAACAGTTATTCTGTGGATCTGTTCAAGAAAAGGTTAGACCGAATCTTGCACACTATTTGAGGGTGTATGAATTTTTCCCTGGCACCCGTTGCCATTGGTACCTCCTCGGTATGGGCCGCAAGGCCTTTTGAGGTACTACTTTTTCTTGTAACTCCTTATAACTCTCTCTTTCTCTCTGGAAACTCATCTATAAATAAATAATTAGTATATATAGCTGTGTATGTGTGTAATAATAGGGGATCTATGTGCGTTTGTGTGCGCTTCTTGAATGTTCAGGCGATGTATACACTGAGCCAACTGGCTGATAATGCCTGGAGGCACTGGCTTCTACGCCAACTGGCGGATTTCGAGTTCTAAGTCAAGTTTTGCTACCATGACCACTCATTGAGCTTCCACCTCTCGTGGAAGCTGGATGGTCTCTTCTTCTCTCTCCCCCTCCTCTCTCTCTTAGGTTAGGTATACCCCTTTCGGGGGGGGGGGGTGAGGCCGTCCCACCTTTTCCCCCAAAAAGGTCAGGTGGACTCCCCCGGCTTGCTGGGGGAGTTCCCCTCCCCCTTTTCTTTTTTCTTTTTTTGGTACCCTTGAGTTGGCACTGGTGGAGGGGGTCTTGCAACAAGGGGGAGGGGGTTGGCACTGACACTCATTGCAACATTGCATCATTGCATTGCACTCTAACCTTTTGCTCCCATACTACTGAAATGATGCATGCTGAGATAGGTATAAAGCATGTAAAACAATCCGTTTCAATTGTTGGTTGCCCAAATGAAAGAAGAAAAAAATGGAAATTGATATGATAATTTTTGAATGCTGCTAGATACAAACATATTCTGATCCACCATGCTATCCCAAGTCTTGCAAAGATTATTGATTTAAGCTTTATCGTATAGCAAAATAATGATCCAAAGCACACACCTGGAATGATTAAAAAATATTTGCAAACAAAAGAGGAAGCTGGAGCTCTTCAACGCATGGTATGCCCTCCTCAAAGCCCAGATCTAAATATCGCTAAAGTTGTATAGGTCTATACATAGGCGTATGGGATGGCACTTTACTGGGGTGGCGGAAAAAATTTGCCCTGAAAATTTTCAGGGTGCCCTGATTTCCGCATAAGCACTATGTGTAGCATAAAATAACACAAAGGTCAGAGTATGAGTAACATATATTAAAGCCTTTTTTATATAAAAAAACTACAATTTACAAAAGTGAGATAAAATTTTGCTACATTTCTAAATGACAAGCAAAACTAGGGCATTGCAGTTGATATATTTTGGTCATCCCATAAGTAATGCGGCATTTTTTATTTTTTTTTTTCCATTTTTATCATTATTTTACAGATAGAAATCAAACAACTCTTTGAAGTTATTTATATTTAAATAAATATTTATTTAAATATAAATAACTTCGAAGAGTTGTTTGATTTCTATCGGTAAAATAATGATAAAAATGGAAAAAAAAAAAAAAATTTAAAAATGCCGCATTACTTATGAGATGACCTATAGAATTCAGTAAGTCCTCAACTTACGTTTTAATTATCACAGGCATGCGATGGTTTTGTTGTCCGATATATTTTATCACTTATAAGGTAATTTTTGCACGCTGATTCCGAAAATAATATCCATTTTTCGACATCACGTACAGATTTTTCACAAAATGTCATATTTCATATTACATAATATGTAAGTAATTTTCAGTAAAATTGACTCAATTAAATTTTTATTAAAAACTACTGCCTATAAATGCTTCCAGATCAGAAGTGACGTTATAGCGTCTTCTAGAACATTCGAGAAACGCACCGCTAGTATATAAGTGATTGACAAACCACGAGATGAGTCAGTCTGTCTAGTGCGTGCAAGGTCATTATTCAAAGGTGCGCGGTGACTATATTTCTCTTTTAAAATTTATTTGTCGCCATGGCAACCAGAGGGTGTGTAAATAGCCCAAACATTTTCAGTTATATTTGTGGAAAATTTACTGTGAAAAAACAAAGGCGAGATATTACAGACTTAGTCAAGAAAGCATACTATGCGTACTTCGGAATGAAACTTGGGGATCAAGACAAATCATGGGCTCCACATAAAGTTTGCAGTGTTTGTGTTGAACAACTTAGACTGTGGAATAAAGGTAAAAAGGATCCTTTACCTTTTGGGATTCCAATGGTCTGGCGTGAGCCTAGAAATCACAGCAATGACTGCTATTTTTGTTTATGTAACGTGCAAGGCTACCATACTAAAAATAAGAAGGAAATTTCTTATCCAAACTTTCAGTCTGTTATAAGACCTGTTGCTCATGGACCTGGTATACCTGTACCTACTAAACCAAATACTCTTGATATAACTTCATCTGATTCGGTGTCTGATGACGATGGAAACGATGATATTGATTGTTTTCAAACCGAAACATCTGGTGAACCCCCAATTGTTTATACAAACTGAACTTAATGATTTGGTAAGAGATTTGTGTCTCCCAAAGGATTCTTCAGAGATTTTGGGATCCAGACTTCGTGCAAAGAACTTGCTTTCTCCCGGGACGTCATTTTACTGGTACAGAAATCGAGAAAAAGAATTCATCCAATATTTTTCTCAAGAAAATTCACTGGTATATTGCAACAATGTTTCGGAACTAATACTTAAGCTAGGCGCTGCAGTCTATGACCCAAATGAGTGGAGACTTTTCATTGATTCCTCCAAAAGAAGTCTAAAAAGGGGTCCTCCTTCACAACGGTATGCATCCGTTCCTGTGGCTCATTCGGTTCACTTGAAAGAAACGTACGAAAATCTTGAGCTGCTTCTAGCTAAGGTTAAATACAAAGAACACGGTTGGCTACTTTGTGGAGGCTTAAAAGTGATTTGTATGTTGTTAGGTCAACAACCAGGTTATACGAAGTTTCCATGTTTTTTGTGTGAATGGGATAGCCGAGCAAGAACTCAGCACTGGATAAAATAGGAATGGCCACGCAGGGTCAACTTGACACCTGGTTCTAAAAACATTCAACGTGAAAGTTTGGTTGGCACGAAGAAAGTCGTTTTACCTCCGCTTCACATAAAATTGGGCTTGATGAAGCAATTTGTTAAGGCATTGGATGAAGATGGAGATTGTTTTAAGTATCTGTGTAGTAAATTCCCAACTCTTTAGGAAGCAAAATTGAAAGAAGGAATTTTCGTTGGTCCCCAGATTAGGAAACTGACTTTGGATGAACACTTTGAAAGAACAATGAACAATCTTGAAAAAGAAGCGTGGATTGCTTTTAAGGATGTTATCAGCAAATATTTGGGGAACAACAAGGACCCAAATTACCAAAACAATGTGAACAACATGCTAAATAAGTTCAAAGAGTTGGGTTGTAATAGGAGTTTAAAATTACATTTCTTACATTCACACTTGGATTGCTTCCCTGAGAATCTCGGAGCACTCAGCGAAGAACAAGGAGAACGGTTTCACCAAGACATTAAAGAAATGGAGAAGAGATATCAGGGAAGGTGGGACATCAGCATGATGGCTGATTACTGCTGGATGTTGAAACGGAATACACCAGAATTATTACATAAAAGAAAAGGAACAGCACGTACATTCGAGACTAAAAGGCATAGATCTCACATGAATATGTAATTGACGTTAATAGTCTTCTTTCTTTTTAAAGTTTGCATTTGTAATTAGCATAACAAAGTGAAATAGGTACCTAATGTAAATTGTTGTTGTTGTTTTTGCCCTTCCAGTTTGCAGAAAATCCTTACGTGATAGAAAAAATGGACACCTTATTCGAAATCAGCGTAATTGAATTATATAGAAATCAATTAGTAAGAAAACAACTCTTGTAAAGTTCTCATTCGCAGGCCTGTGTTATTAACTACAAGTATAGTAGCAAGTAATTAATTCACCTCAAGAAGTAAAAAAACAAAAAACAAAGGAATGTCAGGAAAAATCTGCCCTGAAAATGCTCAATTCCCTAGTCCTGTGGGGACTGCCGCCCCCACAGACCCCTCCTCATACACCTATGGGTCTATATGGGTAAAGAAAAAGTAAAAAGGAATCTTTATAAGAAGCTGTTTGACCATGAGACATCAACAATATTCACGGTGACCCCTTGAAAAGAGGTAATAAGCTCATACAAATGCAAATAAGGGAAGTGTGGAAAAATGAGGCAAATAGCTTTGCTTGTATCATCAGAATGAATTTTCAAATATTCACATATATTTGTTGGCAATTTTAGAACTTAGTTATATCAGTTAAAAATTATTTTATTATATACAGTCATAGTATTAGTTAATACTTAGTTAGAAATATATTTAGCTACATTATAGGTATAGGCTGAAAAATAAAATATTAAAGATTAGTATTGGGCAGGTAGACCAACTAAAGGCAGCTATGTTTTAAACTAAACCTGCAAGAAATAGTTTAGGTCAAGTTTAGTAAACTATGGTACAATATACCTTTCCTTTCAACCTTTCAAATGTTCCGTGCAATTATATATATGGGATGAATTTCACAATTAAACACGTGAAATGAATAAATGATGTAAACCCATAAGGAAAAACAAAAATGATTCCAAGGCCTTTCGTGTATTCAGAAGTACACCTCGTCAGGGAATGACGAGGACGAGGTGTACTTCTGAATATACGAAAGGCTAAAATAAAAGTATAATTTAGACCTTAAAAGTAAAGTACAGGGCTATTTAATGTGATTCATCCGATTTTAACTGAGAATACTTCCGTACCTATCAACCGTGCATCAACTGGGCATACACCACATGAAAGAGGAAATCTCCAAGTTTTACAAGATCACCGCGAGAGGGCTCCAAAGTCACGCCGTGGCCTAGCCTAGCCGTTTTCTCAACGAACTGCTCACTCGCCGTTGGATTGGTCGCAGTGGGCCCCATGACTTGGTGCTCCACAGCTGGCCCCCTAGGTCGCCGGATCTTACACCGTGCGACTTCTTCCTTTGGGGGTACGTTAAGGATACTGTGTACGTGCCACCGTTGCCCACATCTTTGGATGAGCTCCGAACTCGCATTGTTACTGCCGTAGAGTCAGTGACAACGGACATGCTGGAGCGAGTATGGGAGGAATTCGACTATCGTGTCGACGTTGCTCGTGTAACTAGGGGAAGTCACATAGAGCATTTATAAGGTGAGAGACAAAATTTGGACAGTTTTTCTTTTGGTTGATGTATCAAAAATCACTCTGTATTTGTAACATTAAAAAATATTCTCATTTGAAATCAGGTGAATCAATTTGAATAGCCCTGTATAAAACCGCGTCATATAACAATATATATATATATATATATAATATATATATATATTATATATATATATATATATATTATATATATATATATATATATATATATATATATATTGTTATATATTGTTATATGACGCGGTTTTATACTTTACATTTATGGTATGAATTATACCTTTATTTTAGCCTGTTTTCCTTTAAACCACATCATATAGATTTAACCTAAGGTTATATACAGGGTGTCCCAGAATTAACTATCTATTTCAATGAAATCGGACAAATTTAATAAAAACCGACATAATTTTGTGTTTATTACTAAATTATGATACAAAAACAAATAGATTTATAAATCATAAGTCAAAACTTTATTGAGAAGTTTCAACATGTGCACCGTCTGTATCTCTGCAAATTTCAAATCTATCCTCAGCGCTGCGAAACACATTTTGAAGCATTTCAGGTGTTATCTCCCGCACTGCCAACTGGATGCGTTCTTTAAGTTCAGCTAAACTATTGATCTTTTGGCGATAAACCTTTGTTTTTTATGAAACCCCATGCAAAGAAATCCAGGGGTGTCAAATCCGGAGAACGCGGAGGCCAAGGTCGAGGTCCTCCACGTCCAATCCACCGATTCGGAAGGCGTCTGTTGAGGTATTCTCGAACAATTAGAGCATAATGACATGGTGCTCCATCTTGTTAAAGCACAACATTATCAAGAATGCCATCATCAAGAAGCTGTGGTTCGAGAAACTGCTGAAGCATATCAAGGTAGACGGTACCTGTTACAGTTGCTTCCGCAAAGAAGAATGGGCCATAAATTTTGGATTTGGTCATTCCAAGCCACACGTTAACTTTTGGAGAGTCTCTTTGCCATTCTATGACTTCAGACGGTCTTTCATTGGACCAGATACGACAGTTGTGTCGATTGACTTTACCACACGTGTGGAAAGTCGCCTCATCACTGAATAAGATGTTATCCAATAAACTTTCATTTTCGATTTGATCCACAATTTCTGCACACCTTGCTGCTCGATTTGGATAATCCTCTTCATTTAGGGCATGCAGTACTTGAATGTGATAAGCCTTTTTCATCAGTGTCGAACGCAAGATTCTATGAACTGTTGTCTTGGATATGTTGAGTCTTCGACCGGCCTCCCTAACCGAAGTTGTTGGTTCATCCTCAAACAATTGTCGTACCTGTTCGGTACTGTTACGTGCTGTCCTTGGGCGTCCTCTTCCCACCTCGTCGTGTACGGATCCAGTTCTTTTAAATTTGTTCACAAGTTCACGAATCGCTTTGTCTGTAGGACCGGTTCTGTGGAATCTTCTTGTAAATTTTTCTCTGATTTCATTACATTGCATTCCTTTGATACGGGATGTTACAACAAAGATGCGTTCTTGTGTATTCATTATTAATAGGGTTCTGAAAGAGAATGAAAATAAAACTATGAAAAACTATGAAAAAATTATGAAAATAAAATTATGAAAAAAATTTAGAAATTTATACATTTTTAACACATATTAAACATGATAAACATAAATAAAAGTGTGTTTTTAAAAAATTTGTCCGATTTCATTGAAATAGATAGTTAATTCTGGGACACCCTGTATATCACTGATTATATGTGGTCCCTCGGTTTACGATGCCGTCGATTAACGATATTTCGATTAACGATCCGCCTCATAGGGTGTCCCATTGTTTCTATTAACGATAAATTTTCGATTAACGCTTTGTTTACGATATCACGCGGCCGCCAATTTCGGCCAATCGGAACATTCCTAAGTGAACTCAGAAGGCCTCAACCAATCAGCGACGCCAGTGTTCTTCAAAGTTTTTTTCCCACGACCCAGCGCAATAATATCACGTACCCTCACGACCCTATTCCTGTGTTTATTCTGAAAAAGTCTGACATGGAATCTAAAACAAAATAACAGGTAAGCTAATTTAAAGCTTTTAACTCATTAGAGCCAGGACGTACTGCATTAATTTAAGGAAATTCTTTATATTAACCAAATATACAACAAATAAAACAAATCAATTTAAAATTTACCTGCTCAGTGTGACTGGTGGGCTTGTTATTTTGGCCCAATCTGGTTCACACGATGATAGTTCTACACGCATATCGGCTGCACTGTTGAGTCGGTTTCTCTCTTTGGTTTTTAACCTTGTCAGAGTAGAAAACCCAACTTCACACATGTAACTTTTCGTAAAAGGAAGCAACAGCAAAACACTCATCTTACTTAAGAGTGGATATTCATTTGAAACACTGATCCAAAATGATGACAAAGTTGATGATTTGTGCCTGATTCTTAATGTATTGTCACATGTGAGATGGAGATGCTCATTTTTTTGTTCAGGTGTCAAGTTCAACCCTACGATAGATTCGAGCGTCTCAAAAGCAAACCGATCTTTTACCCAGTGCTTTTCCTTTAAAACTTCAAACTTCTCTTCCGGAAAATAATGATCAAAACTGGCAGACAAAGCAGAGAGCTGTAACTGTATAGCACCTTTCATTTTCAAACCTTCTTTAGTGATGATGTTTTCTTCAATGTGTTGCAACAGAGTTGGGAACATGTAGTAGTTCAGGCGTTCAACTTGAAGTCTGGCTTGCCACAGTAGTAATGATCTTTTAAATGCTTTGATTTCTTCACAGTGTCGGAACAAATCATTTTCTTTTCCTTGTAGCTTCAAATTAAGTTCATTTAGACATGAAAAAATGTCTGCTAAATATGACAGCTTCATTATCCAATTGTCATTACAAAACAAATCTGCCAAATCAGATTTTTTTTCCAGAAGAAAAAATGAATCTCCATCCTTAGCTCATAAACCCTTGTTAGGACTCTGCCCCGTGAAAGCCACCGAACTTCAGTGTGATACATAAGTGGGAATGATCAGCCACCATTTCTAAGCACAGCAATTCAAACAGCCGAGTGTTCAGTGAGCTTCCTTTAATGATATTAATCACGTCTTTAAGAACCACACTAAAACTATCAGGAATACTTTGGAAGCCAAAGCTTCACGGTGAATAAAACAGTGATTCCAAGTAATATCGTTACCTGCTGCATCTGATATTTTTCTCACAACCCCACAATTTCTTCCAGTTATATTTGCTGCACCATCACTTGTAATTCCTTTGCAATTAGCCCAGTCCAATCTGTATTTTCCAACTACATAATCATGCACCATTCTGTATATGTCTGACCCTGTTGTGTTTGTTGGTAAGGTCAAACAACACAGTAAGTCTTCAAAAAATTTATCTTTCCACACGTATCTCGCATAAACTAATAGTGTTGCACAATTAGAAATATCAGTGCTCTCATCAAACTTATCGTAAATTGTACTCACCATATCCGAAGTGGCTGGGAGAAGAAATTTTTCAGCAACTGTATAGGGCAGTTTCTCTTTTGCAATGCGATATGCAACTAAATATGATGCCAGTTGTGCTTTATCATTAAGAGTGGTTGATTTAATAAGAACTTGTGCTGGTAACTTTAATTCATGATTTCTTCTTTGGAAATATTCAAATGGTTTGTCAACGAGTTCTGCATGTTTTGTTTCTAAGTGTCTTTTTAGTTTTGAAGGTTTCAAACTTTCATTTGCAAGCATTTCATTACAAATAACACAATGTGGCCAGGGATCTTTGTTTCATTTTTCACAGTTGATAAAGCCATACTTCAAAAAATCGTCACTATACTGCCTTGTCCACGACTTAGTTTTCTTTCTGGCAGGGGATTCACTCCCTTGTTACAAACATTTTCTGTTGTAGGCCTTCCCGATTGTGTTTCTTTTTCAGATGCAAATGAGACTGATGACTGAGCATCTGTTTTGCTTTTTCTGATAACAAAACGACCTATTCTTTTCTTGGGATGGGGTGAAAATGTTCCGACTAAAGTGATAGCAATATACTCTCACGCCTACAACATAAACACAACTGAGAGACTTCCTGCCTGAACACGTTCTGGTCGTGTGAGGCGGTGAGCGACTCATGAGAACACACATACGTACACACTCTCTCTTTCTCTTTGAGATGCATTTCTTGTTCCCTGATATCATTCTTGTTAACTTAAAAACACTCTTTTTTTCCATAAATACCTAATAATCAAAATACATAAATGGCACTAAGTACAATTAATACAGTATAAAAATGATAATTGTAAATAATATTATGCTTAATGAGTACGGTAAATAATATTTAATATTTAATTGAGTGAACTATTGACAAAAACTTGATATCATGGTGTACTTTGTAAATATATTATATATTTTTTTCTTTGTTTTTTTTTACCTTGCGACCCAGTGAAGAGCATCTCACGACTCAGCACTGGGTCGCGACCCATATTTTGAAGAACACTGCCTTAAGCCATCCATCTTCTGAGCCTAAGGTAAAAATTTTTGTTATATGCTCTATTTATGTAGGGGAAGGTGGGGTAAGACGGACTACTTAACACAAAAATGAGTCTAGAAACCACATTTATATAATTTTGGGGATTTTTAGGGGTTGTGGTGGTGCTTTGGGGTGTTATATTTAAAGTCCACACCCTGGTCACGGTTTTTAGAGGAAAAAACTGAAACACGAGATTTTACCAAATCAATATTTTTATTGTACCAAAAACAAAATCACGGGGTAAGATGGATCTTTTTTGCTCTAACTGCAGCTATTGCACTTTCCATAGCTGCCTCATTCCATTCCCCTCTGCTACTGACTCGCACATATTTCCGGGGCATCTATAGAGAAAAAGAGAAGAAAATGTTAAGGGTTTGTGAAATATTTAGTGTGAGGGGTAAGACGGAACCCCATGGGTTCCATCTTACCCCAAAAATAAAACTTCAATCTCAAAACGTTTACCAAAACATCCAAGTATTGTATACCAATTTATGGCACATATCTATCATGTACCACACATGGGCATATCCAACGTAAGTAGTAAGTCATTATAACTAATATTTCAATACAAAAAATCCAGTTTCTTACCTTGTGCATATTACATCAGCACCACACAAAAAGACAACTTGCTCTCTCGAAAGCACATGGGCAACTGAGCTTGACTGCCGCCGGCAATGACGTGACTGTTTGGTGACGTGAAGGACATCTAGCAACCAATATCTGAACCTCGCCCTTTCTGCTTGGGTTTAGAGGGGGGGGGTTCCATCTCACCCCATGGGTCCGTCTTACCCCACCTTCCCCTACCTTTTTATGCTCTATTTATTCATTATTTATCCATGTTTCTATTAATATTAATGCTTTAATATGTTCTTATAACGTTTATTTATTAAAATTGCTTGTTTAAATATTATGAACTATGGTTTTAGGATGAATAAAGTCAACTTAAGTAAAATGCACAAGCACTTTAAATTATTCAACAAGCACTTTATATAACTGTATTTTTTTTCTTTTAGGTAGAAGATGGCAACGAAATTAACAATAGACGAGAGGGTGAGCTTGGTTTTAATGTATGGAATACCAGGTACAACAAACGATGAATCGATACAGAATTTAAATTCTGTACAAAATTCTGTACAAACGATGAATCGATACAGAATTTAAATTCTGTACCGATTCATCGATTTGTTGTACCTGGTATTCCATACATTAAAACCAAGCTCACCCTCTCGTCTATTGTTAATTTCGCAGCCATCCCCTACCTAAAGAAAAAAAAAAATAATATATTATAGTCAACTCTGAAAATTCCTATGATGCTCGACTTTTGCGCCACCCGTATATATATATATATATATATATTATATATATATATATATATATATATATATATATATATATATATATATATATATATGGTGTGTGTGTGTAAAATGAAATGAATAATCAAATTCATTTTTACATAAGAACCAAAATCGCTTAACGCGAGTTTGGATAATAATTTTACTTGTAGCTTCCTATTTTTTGTTCGTGTCACAACCCTACGATCTACCATATCTATGGTTTAGTCGTATCCATTTTCCATTTGTTATAGAAGTTATTATAATTAATTATGATTGTCTTGCATCTCACCCTCGACCCTAGATTATACATACACATTGCATATAAGAGGATTGGAACCCGTAGTTGTGCTTCTTAGTCCTTGATACCCACTCTGTCTTTAATTCGTTTCTTTTAGGTCCTCCCAAATAATGACTTACAGTTATACTGTACGTATGACATAATGTGAAAACTATGACGTCATAAAGTAACTTAATTCTCTTCACGTTTTCCATACCTTGAACACTGAATCACGTGTTTAGTATTTGGACATCTTCCGTATTGAATGTATGGTAAATTCCTTAATAATAATAATAATAATAATAATAAAAAGAAAAAAACTTCATTCTCTATACATCATTATTTATGTTGTTTCCTACCTATTGTCTACTGATACCTATCAACCTATCAGTCCATATTTTACGCGCGTCTATATTACGCACACAACCTATTCTGTTACTTACATGTAAAATACGTCCACATGTATTTTTTTATTTTTTCTTTTAAGTGCGTTCACCCGTCGCAAGATATTCATAAATGCTTGGGTAGGTAAGGGGTCGAATTCGCGAATCACAGCAGAATTGAACGTTTCTAAGATAAACAACATCTTTCGCTCTGATCCAAATTTATAACATTATAATGTAATATAACATATTATGTTGTATATAAATTATCTTGTCATGTCTCATGTACTTGTGTTGTACTAATAACCATATAATATAACCATATAATATAACCATATAATATAACCATATATTATAACCATATATTATAACCATATATTATAACCATATATAAATATATAAAAACACTGTAAGAATGGTAAACGACGTAATGTACTTCAATGAAACTATAATTGAATGTAATGACTTTATATATAATGTAAGAATGTACTTTAATAGAACTGTAAGGGACAATCATAAGCGAATGAGAAGTAATCCATAATCGCAATCATAATTGTAATAAACCCAAACGAAAATGTACTCAGTCGTGTACTTCAATTGTACTTATGTACTACTATGAAATGATATCGCCTTCAGAAATGAAGATTCGGCAAAAAAAAATAAGATTAGTTTTTATTTTTATTTTTTTTTTTAAATTTTTATTTGGAATCTTTCAAACATCTGATCGTGTTTAAAAGGGGGGAAACTTAACCTCCAACTGCCATCCCCCAACATTCAGGCTTATATTATACATGTATTTGTAAAATGAAGGACACTTCATTACGGCTCTCTGCTTTGGTCACTGCTGAGACTCCCTTGTTAGCAGCTTCGCTGCGGGGAGGGGGCAGAGGCCCCTTGCCTCCTTAACTTTTTTTAGATTCCGGCCTGAGCCATGGTCGAAAGAGGTCGAACCTCTACCCCTGTAAAATTCAGACCACTACCTGTAAATTTTTAAGAAGAAAATTACAGTAAGAGAAACTTTTTATTTTCCCCTTCGAGCCGTGCTCTCTTCAGAAGAACTTAGGAAAGTCGATAATTTTAGTACCAAGAGAAAGTATCAGAGTATTATAGAAAGAGAAGAATTAACAGAGTGTCGACCCCATAAAGCGAGAGAAAAGAATTAGAAAGTTATAGAAGAAAAGTATCATAGAAGAAATATCCGTTGCTTGCCTCCTAACCAGAACCCCCCGTCGAATCCGAACCGAATTAGGGCCATAGACGGAGGGGTTAACAGACTGGCGACCCTTTACCAGGATAAGAAAAAGAATTTTAGAAGAAGATTTGTAGAAGAAGATTTTTAGAAGAGGATTTTAAGAAGAGGCCACTCTTTGGCCAAGATAGAAATTACCCTGCATCAGGATAAAACCAGTTGACCGGCGTGTCACGACTTCTAGTTCGTAACATCCACCCTTGAACCGGTGTGTCACGACTCCAAGTTCTCCACGCCTAGTTTTCATCCAAGAAGAAGTAGCCAGCAAGACGTCTTCAGGACACGTCTCAAGGAAATTTTGTTAAGTACAGTTTGTTTTTTTTAAGTAATTTATAAACACTTGAAAAGTCAGTATTATTAACAGTTAATAATGAATATCAAGTCAGAATTTACAAGAAACACAGTGAACATTTCAGACACCAGTGATACATTTTTTTTAGTGAAACATTTTCACAGAAGTTAAATGTAAGAGAGAGTTAATTTCAGAGAGAGTTAATTTCAGAGAGAGTTAATTTCAGAGAGAGTTAATTTCAGAGAGAGTTAATTTCAGAGAGTTAATTTCAGAGAGTTAATTTCACTATTATATTCAGTATAGAATAATTTTATTTTATGTATCAAACATAATAGTATCGTACCTTCGTGTACATTCGAGTGAAATGTTGTTTACATTTTATATTTTTGTTTGCAAATTTTTTTCAAATTATTGAATTGAATTGACTTGCAAATTAAGAAAGAGAGAGTTTACAAAGTGTTTATAGAGAGTTTATAGATTTAGAAAGATATTTGAAGTCAGTTTTAGTTGCAAATAAGTTGCAAGCCAGTTTTGAAGAAGCCAGTTTTGAAGAAGCCAATTTTGAAGAAGCCAGTTTTGAAGAAGCCAGTTTTGAAGAAGCCAGTTTTGAAGAAGTCAGTTTTGAAGAAGTCAGTTTTGAAGAAGCCAGTTTTGAAGAAGCCAGTTTTGAAGAAGCCAGTTTTGAAGAAGTTAGTTTTGAAGAAGCCAGTTTTGAAGAAGTTAGTTTTGAAGAAGTTAGTTTTGAAGTTAGTTTTGAAGAAGTTAGTTTTGAAGAAGTTAGTTTTGAAGTCCCAAGTCATTTCAATGCAGTCAATTGAATTCAACTTTTTCTTTGTAAGTTAAGAGAATTTAATTTAAGAAAATGTAATTTAAGAATTTAATTAAAACTTTTTTTGTTGTTGTAAAAGAGAATTAAATTCAACCTGAATTGACCGGTTTGCGTCTTTGGTTTAACTTTTGTTTTGCTTGTAAGAAGGAAATTGACCGATTTGTCTTCTTTTCATGCCATTGTTGCGTATATAAATATATAGGTAAAATGACATATTTTATTGTTGGCAACCAAAACCGTTTTTACAAATGTTGGTAACGAGTTTTATAATTATTGCGATTATATGATGACAGAAATAGTGTAATAATTAATCGATCATGTACCTAATTTATCTTGCTCTGTACGGTCGGGAAATTTACCCGTAGGACCGCACATACCCTAAATTTCAGTTGTGTTTATTCTTTTTTGTCATTTAATTTTAATAAAACTTCTACACAATAAAACGTATGTATTTATCATATGCAAACAAGTTTTCACACTAAAATATCAAATAATTCAAATTCTATCAACATTTAACGAAAGAGTATAATTTTTCTACTTAACATGCAAAAATTATTAAACCTTTTTAATAATTTTTTTAGTATATAAAAATAATTTTTAATGTAAAATTTACCTGAAATTATTAAAAGAAAAGATTGTTCGAAATGCTTTCCTTCCATTTCAATAACTTTTTTATTCTTGGCCGAAACTCATCTAAGGTTCGATTTACTTTTATTTTTAAGAATATTATAAAATTATGTTTAGCTCATTAAAATGCATAAATTGATTTCTATTGTTAATTTGTATTCTTAATTTTCTTAATTCAATTATCGTAGGGATGCTTCTGGTTAATGTTAATGGTTATATAGTTCATAGATAGCTACGAATGTTACTAGTCGAATTTAATTCCATCTTCAAAATTTAATTTTTAATACCGCTAGATTTACTTTCATTAATTGTAAGGTCCTCTAAGTACATTTCTTTTTATTACCCTAATACGTGTAACTGATTTAATTAAATACTTAAATACTACCTTGAACTTAAAGGATTTTATAATAATAATAATAATAATGATAATAATAATAATAACAACAATAATTGACTCAAAAGATTTTATAACCCTAAACCCATCTTAAATTATTATACATTATTTTTAAACTTTGTTAATTCAAAAACCTCCCAAATCCCTACACATACACACGCATGTATGCGCACTATATATACAAACCTTATGCTAAAATCATTGGATGTCACAATAAACTATTTCATAGCGTGTAAGTGCTAACTATGCTATTTATATAGTCCTACGCATTTTTGCTTACTATATATAAATTTTTGCTCAGGCGTTTATTCAGTTAATTTAAAAATCCTCTCAGCTAATCTGTCCCTCAAAGTTATAAGATACACACTTTGTATCTAATACACACAAATACACACTAGACCACAGGTCTATACATCATCCATTACGTAATTCGATTTTTTACCTACAATAGTCAATAAAAATTAGCTTATAGATTGTACGGTGTACGTTCTCCCTTTGATCTACTCTATTCATTATGTACATAATTTATCCCACAGAAAAATAAAATTCTGAAAAAAAAATTTTAACCATATCATTGTTTGTCTAACTTAAATGTTTGTCTAAATTAAAGTATTAATCTTTAAATTTTGTATATTATATAATAACACTTGTTCTGTATAAAAATTTGTAATGTAAAGAAAAATTCGTCATCTAACTTGAAGTAGTTAGGATGTTATTTTCTCATTTGTATTGTATTAATGGTACCCTATTAGATTATTGTATAAATATCATTTTTTTTAAAGGGGAGAGCAATGTAAAAATGAAATGAATAATCAATATTCATTTTTACATAAGAACCAAAATCGCTTAACGCGAGTTTGGATAATAATTTTACTTGTAGCTTCCTATTTTTTGTTCGTGTCACAACCCTACGATCTACCATATCTATGGTTTAGTCGTATCCATTTTCCATTTGTTATAGAAGTTATTATAATTAATTATGATTGTCTTGCATCTCACCCTCGACCCTAGATTATACATACACATTGTATATAAGAGGATTGGAACCCGTAGTTGTGCTTCTTAGTCCTTGATACCCAATCTGTCTTTAATTCGTTTCTTTTAGGTCCTCCCAAATAATGACTTACAGTTATACTGTACGTATGACATAATGTGAATAACTATGACGTCATAAAGTAACTTAATTCTCTTCACGTTTTCCATACCTTGAACACTGAATCACGTGTTTAGTATTTGGACATCTTCCGTATTGAATGTATGGTAAATTCCTAAATAATAATAATAATAATAATAATAATAAAAAGAAAAAAACTTCATTCTCTATACATCATTATTTATGTTGTTCCTACCTATTGTCTACTGATACCTATCAACCTATCAGTCCATATTTTACGCGCGTCTATATTACGCACACAACCTATTCTGTTACTTACATGTAAAATACGTCCACATGTATTTTTTTATTTTTTTCTTTTAAGTGCGTTCACCCCTCGCAAGATATTCATAAATGCTTGGGTAGGTAAGGGGTCGAATTCGCGAATCACAGCAGAATTGAACGTTTCTAAGATAAACAACATCTTTCGCTCTGATCCAAATTTATAACATTATAATGTAATATAACATATTATGTTGTATATAAATTATCTTGTCATGTCTCATGTACTTGTGTTGTACTAATAACCATATATAATAACCATATAATATAACCATATAATATAACCATATAATATAACCATATAATATAACCATATATTATAACCATATATTATAACCATATATAAATATATAAAAACACTGTAAGAATGGTAAACGACGTAATGTACTTCAATGAAACTATAATTGAATGTAATGACTTTATATATGTAAGAATGTACTTTAATAGAACTGTAAGGGACAATCATTAGCGAATGGGAAGTAATCCATAATCGCAATCATAATTGTAATAAACCCAAACGAAAATGTACTCAGTCGTGTACTTCAATTGTACTTATGTACTACTATGAAATGATATCGCCTTCAGAAATGAAGATTCGGCAAAAAAAATAAGATTAGTTTTTATTTTTATTTATTTTTTAATTTTTATTTGGAATCTTTCAAACATCTGATCGTGTTTAAAAGGGGGGAAACTTAACCTCCAACTGCCATCCCCCAACATTCAGGCTTATATTATACATGTATTTGTAAAATGAAGGACACTTCATTACGGCTCTCTGCTTTGGTCACTGCTAAGACTCCCTTGTTAGCAGCTTCGTTGCGGGGAGGGGGCAGAGGCCCCTTGCCTCCTTAACTTTTTTAGATTCCGGCCTGAGCCATGGTCGAAAGAGGTCGAACCTCTACCCCTGTAAAATTCAGACCACTACCTGTAAATTTTTAAGAAGAAAATTACAGTAAGAGAAACTTTTTATTTTCCCCTTCGAGCCGTGCTCTCTTCAGAAGAACTTAGTAAAGTCGATAATTTTAGTACCAAGAGAAAGTATCAGAGTATTATAGAAAGAGAAGAATTAACAGAGTGTCGACCCCATAAAGCGAGAGAAAAGAATTAGAAAGTTATAGAAGAAAAGTATCATAGAAGAAATATCCGTTGCTTGTCTCCTAACCAGAACCCCCCGTCGAATCCGAACCGACTCAGGGCCATAGACGGAGGGGTTAACATATATATATACAGGGCGTCCCAAAAAAATGTATACACATTTTAAATACTTATAAAGGCAGTGTTTATTAAAATACATTTCATTTTCAAAATGTAATAGAATCTACAGACATTATTTAATTGTTTTGTCAACGCCTGTTTTCAAACTGACGTCCGTTCTGGTCCAGGCACTGCTGATAAAGCGAAGCAATGGAATCGCAAACATCACGAAACATTTCGTTTGGTATTTTTGTGCATTCTCGTTCAATGGCTGCTCTCAATTCAGCGACTGTTGCAGGTTTTATAGCGTAGACTGTCTTTTAAGTATCCCCATAAAAAAAAGTCTAGTGGTGTGAGGTCTGGTGAACGCGGAGGGTATTCTACGAAACCCCTTCGTCCAATCCACATCCACATCGTGCCAAGTACCACTCGCAATACTCCACTCTTCGGTCCGGATCATCTTCATTAATAGCATGGACTAATCTTGGAATGTAACTTTTCCATTGACAGCGCTTCAAAATGCGTTGGACAGACGATTCTGAAATTCCTACCTCACGACTCGCTTGCCGCACAGATTTTCTTGGACTTTGGTGATACGTTTCCAGTACTCTTTCTTGCTTTGTGGGGCTTGTCGATGTCCGTGGTCTTCCGGAACGCTTCTTGTGGACATTCTGAACAGTTCCATCGGCTTCAAACTTATCTCTAATTCGAGTGATGGTAAGTCGCGTTGGTGGATCTGTTTGAAACTCCCTCCTAAACTGTCTTTGCACTTCAACTGCGTTTTCACACTTCCAGTAGCATTTTAGAATGAATTTCCTTTGTTCAAAGCTTAGTCTGACTACCATTATTAATTCTAATGGGTTTAACTTGGAAAGAAAGAAACATCAATTGAGCTATCAGCTGTTAAAGTGTGTATACATTTTTTTGGGACGCCCTGTATATATATATATATATATATATATATATATAGTTGGTTTAGCTTAAATTGACTAATAGTCTTTATCAAAATGAGTAAACCAACTTAACCTAAGCAAAAACAGATGATTTTAATTCTTTAGATTCTGTAGACTTAAGCATTCTTGACAAGATTTATTTAATGGAATGCGCCACGCACCAGTTCTGCGATTGCAGAAATGAAGCAGACCAGACCACGGATTTAAAATGCATTCTGTGCAATACCTTTAAACACTACGAATGCATGAACTTAGAAAAGACAGGAAAATGATAAATAAAATAAATAACAGAAAACAGAAAACCAAGAAATAGCAGAAAAAGCCGACACAACCGAAAAAGAGATAAAAGACAATACACTACGGGGAGGTGCGAAAGCAGCCTCAGATGAAGAAATACCCCCTGCAAAAGAGAGAGATACCAGATACACGCCGAAGACAAAAAAAAAAAAAACACTGAGCAGGGAAGAAATGGTGGCGTAGTAGAAGAAGGAAACTGAATCACATAAGACTCAAAGAAAATTTAAACGAAGGGCCATATGTGAATATTATAAAACAGGTTCGTGCAGATGTGGTTCAAACTACATATACAATCACCCCCAAAAATGCTTCTAGATGATGAGGAATGGAAGACGCAGGTAGGGACCAAACTGCAACTTTTCCACCTTCGTATGTGCAGATAGTCAATTACGGAGAAAAAATGCCTAAACATGGAGTGCCTGTATTTTCACATAAAGGGTGCGCAAAGAAGAGAACGGGAAAGGACAGATCATATCCGAAATAGAAGTAATAACAAAAGCAACAAAATATACTTTTTAGAGGAAATGAGGATGATAAAAGCACAGCTTGCCCTTCTAACAAGAAAAGACAGAACGACACAGATATATGCACCACAATATTACATACATCACCCTTCTATTCAACACCACCCACCAATAATACAACAACTGACAACATACTGACCATGCAGGGTGCAAATTACAATACTTACAAAATTTGGTTACGGAAACCAGCATAGATATCATATGCTTAACGGAAACACACTTACATAAATGCGAAAAAGGCTGTGAAAACTGCATCGAGAATACTGAAATAGCAATGCTGGACTACAACATATACAGAGCAGATAGAGTGGCTAGACGAGGGGGGAGGGTGTTGTATCTATGTGAAAAACCCATACACATGTGAGGTGAAGGTAAGCAAATCAAACAGCTTAGTCGAAATTATTATTTTAGAAGTAAAAGAACTGAACCTAACTATTATGGACGTCTACAGACCATCAAACACTACAAAAAGTGAATTCCAATTTCCCACAAATGAAATAGAAAACATGTTAAAATTACTTGAAACTCCAGCAACAAATATTCTAATTTGCGGAGCTTTTAATTTCCCACTTATAACATGGAAGAAAAATAACGAAGTCATATAAGCTTATGTTGAGAAGTTTCATGGCAACATTACAAAAGATGATAGAACCAAAGCGATAATGCTATTAGATATGATGGAACATTATGCCCTAACCCAGGAAATGTGAAGCCACTAGAAACGAGAACATTTTGGATTTTATTTTGACAAATAACAATGAGATAATAATAAATAAAAAGGTAGCGCACATAAATTTCTCCAACTATAACCTAAATTTCTCCAACCATATGTAATTGAAGTTAGCACCCAGAGGTCCGAAAACGCATCCCAGAGAGGCAGAAGGAATATTTGAAGGCTTAAACATGAATTCAAAGAAAGTAGATTGGGAAAGTGTAAATAAAGATTTAAAGGAAGTAAATTGAGAATTGCTACTTCGCGAGAAGACTCCAGAACAAATACTATGTACGAGTATAATGGAGACTGGAACCAAACCTACTGTATATTACTGAAGCATGTTTCAGAGAGACAAAAAATAAAACGTAGCAAGCTCGAGAGAAAACTTAGGACACTATTTAGACAACGCGAACAAACCGTCAAACATCTCCACAGATGCAGAACTGATGCAAGGAGACTCAAATTAGTGAGGAAACTAGGCGAAATAGAAATGGACCTAAAGCAAGCATTGATACATAAGACAAACGAGGAAGAAAACAAGGTAGCAGAAAACATAAAAATAACCCAAAATACTTCTATATGTTTGAGAAAAGGAAAATGCAATGTAAAGAGAGTATTTGTCGGTTCATAGACGGGGAGGCCAGACACACAAATAACCCCCAAAAACTGAGCGAACTGCTTAAGGAACATTTTAACTGTGTTTAGCATCCCTAAGTCTGAGATGAAAGTAGAAAAGCCTGACGAATTTTTCGACATTGATACAAATCAGCCAAGAACAAATTCTGGCACAAACCTATTAAGGCTCTATCACAGATGCGAGACAATTCAGCATCATGGCCAGACACATGGAGTGCCACGTTTCTGAAGAACTGTAAAGAGAGTATTGCCATACTTACTATGAAGGAAATCACTCAACACAGGACAAATTCCACTTCCATTAAAGAATGCGAACATTGCTCTCTTATTTAAAGGTGGTAACAGAGCAATGCCCAAGAATTATCGGCCAGTAGCTCTTACTTCCCACCTTATAAAGTGCTTTGAACATATAATTATAAGCAAAACTACCTACTACTACAAGAAAAAGACTCGTACAACCCAAATCAACATGGCTTCAGGACTGGAAGATCATGCCTATCACAGCTATTAGACCACCAGGAGAAAATATTGGGAACAGTGTGTCGAGGACAAAACAAAGATTTAATATATACTGAATTTGCTAAAGCCTTCGATAAATGTGACCATGGAATTATAGCACACAAACTTAAGAATACAGGAATTACTGGAAAGCTAGGAAGATGGATATTTAATTTCTTGACGCAAAGAACACAAAGAGTGGTGGTAAATGGAGTCAAATCCGAAGTCTCGGAAGTAGAGACCTCTGTCCCACAAGGGACAGTATTAGCTCCCTTGCTGTTCATAGTAATGATTGCAGATATTGATGCAGATACCAATGACAGTATTGTATCATGTTTTGCAGATGACACAAAGATATGCAAGGAAATATTGAACGAAGGTGACATATAAAAACTACAAAACGACATTGGAACCTTATTCCAGTGGGCAGACGACAACACTATGAAGTTCAACGAAGAAAAATCCCAACTTCTAAGATATGGTAATAACAAGTTCCTACAGAATAAAGGGTACAAAACTCTGAAGCCAGAGAGATAACACCAAATCCACAAGTCAGGGATCTTGGAGTAATAATGTCGTCAGATGCAGAATTCAGAGAGCATTATAACATCAAAATTACAACGGCTAGAAAAATAATGGGAATCATCTGGAGGGGCTTCCGCAGCAGAAAAGCAATCGTCATACTCAAATTATGGAAGAGTCTAGTCCTGCCAATAATTGAGTATTGCTCAGTACTCACAAGCCCATACAGAAAACGAGACATTGCGAACACTGAAGCTATACAAAGGACCTTTACGTCTAAGATAGAGGAAACGAACGGTGAAGAGTACTCGTCTCGACTACAATCCCTGAAACTTTACCCTCTGGAAAGAAGACGCGAACAGTACACAATAATAAATAGAAACAAACTGGAATGAGAGAAGAGGCAGATTTTGTACTGTCTCAGCTGCGGTGGGACAGGGGGGCCATGAAAACGAGAATGGAAAATACCCTCAAAATACGAGGCCCAAAGCTTTTTAATGCCCTACCAAAAGACGTGAGGAACTTCCAGCACACCGACCTGAATAACTTTAAGAACCAGCTGGATAGATTCCTGTGCAAAGTCCCTGACCAGCCATGCGTGGCTGGCTACGAGGACAGAAGGAGATCAGACAGCAATTCCTTCCTTCACCAAATCCCGCAAATGAGGCGGGATGCTGCAAAGGGGTTGACCGCAGGTCGATCCTGAACCGTTGTTCAAACTTGCATAAAGTAACATAAAGTAAGTATGCATTATACAGAAATGTGGATAACTTGTATTGCTTATGTTATGTTATTATCATCTTGTAGGGGTTTATCTATGATTAATTCATGGTGGTATTGTTTGTGGTAGCACTGTTATATGGGATTATTTGTGTGACTACCTAATGGTGTTGAAATCTGTCTGCTGACTGGTTGGTTTGAACTGTATGCCTAGTATTTGAATGTTGATTGGCTGGTATGATTTTTGGGGCAGTCATCTTTGACAGTTAGTTGAGTTTAGTTTGCTGTTGTGTGAAGTCTTACATGTTGTCTCTCTGTTTGGTTTTCCTCATTTGATGATGTAGTACAATGCGACTGGTACAATAATTCTAATGCTTTGTATTACAACCTAATTTCTATGTTTATCTTTTCTCGCAGTGAATACTCATTGAAAGCAATAAAATGCCACAAAATATGAAATACTGTTGTGATCCTCTTAAAATACATAAAAGGCATATACTTAAAAATATAAAACATGTTAATGATTATCTAGCCTCAAGATCCTATGGAGTATTGAAAATAAATGATCTTATATGGTCAAACTGTTATACTAAATATTCCACGATCCTACTTTACTTAAAGGTTTTGAACCTGAAATATCAACTGAAGAAAGTTCACCCAATAATGCTTCAGTTACATCAAGTACCACTTCAGATGGTACTTCACAAGCTGTTCTGAAAGGTGATAGTCTACTTAACCAAAACATTTTACACTATTTGGATGAAAGTCCAATAAAAAAGCGTAAGTCTACAAAACACAGTGAGCATTTGGTAGTTATGTTATACACATGAATACTTTTCGTAACTTTGTCTAGATTTGAATCATTTAAAAAAATTTATAGCAAAGAATATTTAAAAAATTTGAATTATTAATCTCAAGTTAATTGCTATAAATTTAATATTTTAAAATAAAATATTCCTGACAATCTGACATTATTTTTTTGTTCTCAGGTGGGTTAACTGTTTCTCAAAAGCAAGCAAAAGTAAATGCTAAGTTTCAGAAGGGAACAGAGATGTTGAAAAGAAGCATAGGAAGTGCCTATGGTGTTGAGTTCGACATCAGTAAGTTTCTTACACTCTCATTGTCTATTTGATTATTTGTTTCAGTTATATTATATTGTCATATAGTGAGATTAATCAGCTAAATCCTTGTGAGATTTAATTATTTTTCCATTTCAGGTATGAAAATCTAATGAACGAGCTTGAGGATGAATTCAGATTGTCGAAGAATTCTAAAAGAAAACTACAAATCTTATCACTTTCACCATTTACAATAAAGAAGACATGTGAGCTCTTTGAAACATCCACACGTATGATCAAGAAAAGTCGCAAGCTGAAGAAGGAGTATGGTATACAGTACTTTCTGAGGACCTGAAATACCTCCAATGAGTAAAGGGAAAGTTATCACATAAGAGCAAGCCCATACTCAGAATGAGTTGGATGATGTTAGCCGCCAAATGGCAGGAATAAAAGATTGTAAAACTATTGTGAATGATGATGGAGAAAAAGTGAAAGTGCAAAAGCGTCTACTGTTATGTAACTTGAGAGAACTCTATGATATTTTCGAGAGATTCAAGTAACCCAAACGTTGGTTTTTAGCATCTTTGTAACTCTTCGTCCTCCTTGGTGTGGTCTTGCTGAAAGCAGTGGTACACATACAGTTTGTATCTGTACACATCATCAGAATCCAAAACTACAGCGAGCATCACTTGGTATATAAAATCTTGATTATGAACAACTCATGGAACTTTCAGTTTTTGATATGACCAATGAAGCATGCATGTTACATCTATGCACCAATTGCCCACGTCAAGAAGGTGTGAAGACTTTTCTTGAAAGATTGGATAAAATGGAGAACACTACCTGAGGAGATTTATTATAAGCAGTGGGTAACTGTGGACCGTTGTAATCTCACAGAAAAAGCGGAATATCTTGATGATTTTGTGGATTCTTTAAGTAAAAGCATTGCTTAGCTTACACGTCATCACTTCATAATTAAATGTCAAGGAGAATACTTTAAAAACCTAAAAATAATCTACCAGTAGGTGAAGGATGTCTTGTTGGTGATTTCGCAAAAAAAAATTCTTTCATTAATTCAGGATGCTGTTGAAGTTTTTCATTTGAATATCTTTATCATCAGAGTTATTGCTTCATTTCAGATAGTACAAAACATAACACTGTCATGGTCTATGCTTTTCTTAAGGAACTGATTCCTCTTCTTCACTCTCAGCACAGAAATCTATTAAAGATCCACTATTTTTCTGATGGATGTGCTGGTCAGTACAAACACAAATACAACTTTTTAAACCTTTGCTACCACAAAGGTGATTTTGGACTTGATGCAGAGTGGCATTTTTTGCTACATCACATGGAAAAAAATGCATGCAATAGAATTCGTGCTACTGTCGAGAACAACAGCTAGAACAAGTTTGCAAAGACCAATTACAAATCAAATTTTAACACCAAAAGATATTTTCAAATTTTCCTTCTTTTTTTTTAATATAAATTTTGAAAAGATTGTGTAGTATGTAGGATTCATATATGTGTAGTGAGGAATAGAGGGAGAACTGTGTGTTTGAAAGCATGCTGTACTGCTTACAAGGTAGATGAAAATAGTATGACTGCAAAATGGGAGAGTGCAATTGCATGCAATATTGATCATATGAGTGCTAGTGCTAGTGCCACCCCACCCTCACCCCCTTGTTACAAGGTTCCAACCCTCCCTCCCCCTCCCACCAGGATGCCACCAAAAACAAAGGAAGCAAGGGGAAATCCCCCAAGCTGCCACAAGCTAGGGGGAGTCTCCCAAGCTGCCACCCAAACCTAGCCTAAGAGAGAGAAGGAAAGGAAGGAGAGAAGAGAATATGTTCTTGCTGGCATGTCGCATCGCTTAGTGAACGCTCTTGACCTCCATACTCGGCTTAGAAGGTGTGAATCAACCAGTTGGCTTAAGCAGCCATTTGGCATAGTGTATATATATATATATATTTGCATAAATGCATCGTTTATATATTCCCATCATCCCAGATATTCCTTAATATCGTTTATATACAGTATATACACTGAAGAAAGCATATGTTTCAATCGTTTACTGGATAATAAAACCATCTATCTATATAATAATAATAATAATAATAATAATATAATAAAATAATAATACCTACTAAATATATTCTTAGCTGAATTAACATCTTTGCAAGAAAAAGGTGCAGTTGTATCATCTGCAAACATTATGAAGTTCAGTATACCAGATGAACGTGGAAGCTCGTTTACGGGGCTCCAATAAACCTTAGCCCCCCCCCCCAGCCCATGGACTAAACCATTAGAGGTACAGTAAAACTAAACATACCTTACAAAAGAGAATTTAATCCTGCATTTAATGAGAAACAATTAAAACTTGGTGTTCCCGCCATTGGCTTCCAAGACAGCCTGAATTCGCTTTGGGTAGCTTGCCAAAAGTGGCGTGAATAGCTCTTGATCGTTACGCAAATTTGCTAAAACAGTTTCAATGTGTTGCGTCATTGTATCCTTCGAAAATCGATTTGCTGCAGGTTCTTGAAACAAGAGACATTCAACCTTGTCCTTTATAACTGATCCAATGTGTTCACAGACGTTCAGGTCAGGAGAATTTCCTGGCCATTCTTCATTTCCAAAGAAATCGATCTCATGGTTTCGCAACAACTGTTCAGTGGCCAATGCCTTAAAGCAGGGGGCCTTATCGTGCAGAAGTGTGACCTGATCGACATCCATAACATTGTTTGGGTTTCTTAGAAAAGGACTGACATGCTGGGATAGAATAATATCACGAAAATACTGTCCATCCCAACTCTGACCATTTGGCTTCAGCACCCACATGAGCTTCTTTGCAGTGAACAAAACAAACACACCAACACAGTCTGGACTTTTTAATAATTCGCGATAATGTTCATTGTCATCGATTTCACACGGTGTTGTGGGCCCTAGGGTTGCCAACCGTCTTTTTTTGAAAAGGACAATCCTTTTTTGTAGATTTTTGTCCTTGTCCTTTATTGAGTTCGGAAAGGACGCCATTTGTCCTTTTCTGATAACAATCTTGTTCCAAACAACAGTTTTGTAATAAAACTTTTGTTTAAAAGCAAATAATTACTGTCTTAAGTCGAGTAACATTTTATAAGTTCATTTCTTCACCTCAATATTAACGTTCCGTGTAGCGGGCCTGTAGGATTGCGTTTCTTAAATAAAACTTGCAATCACTTCTATGTAGATTGCAGGACCCATCTCGATTCGTTCAGTTCTTCTCCAGTCTCCAGAATTCCCTGAGGCGAGAAAGTTCCGAAAGTGTTAAGTGTCAACAAATAGGTACGTTATTTACGCAATAATCATAGTAATTTCCTCACCTTATATAAATTTGAAGTGTACAAACACAGGCAGCAAATGACACCTGCTATTGAAACATAGTGATTTCAAATTTGTGAATATTTTCAAAGTAGTATCTTTTGTTTTATCTATTTCTGGAACATCTGCATATTGCGAAAGAATTTTCAGTGTGATGAACGCTCAATCGCGTGATGATAGAAACCGATGTTCGGTTGAACTAGTAAAAAGTGAGCTTTTTGTTTATTTCAATTTAAAGGATAATTGTTTGGGTTTTGCGAAAAAAGTAAAAAATGATACTCTTTTACTGAAATCTGCAAAAAATCAAGAAAAGTATAAATTTAACAATAAATAAATATTAAGTTACCATAAATTTTGTCAATGTATGACTCAATGGGTCAATATCTGTATATCAATAAAAATATTTCCTTTAAGAAAATATGCAATAAAAGAGTATGCAGTATAAATTGTGATAAATTATAAATAAAATTTTACTTCTTTCCCTGACCCTGTAGACCAGTGATGCACAAACCCTGCCCGCGGGCCAAATGTGTCCCCCACGGGTCTTTTCAGTGGCCCCACGGGTCTTTTCAATTCAATGAAAAAGTTAGAATATAAAAGTGACCCAATTTATGACTTAGATGGAAAGTAAGTAGGCTAATACATTTAGTTATTTTCTTCGCTTGGCCCTCATCAAAAAAGTTTGTGCACCACTGCTGTAGACAGTATACTGGAATTGATGTTCTTGTCCTTTTTTTCAAACTTCTTGGAGTTGGCAACCCTAGTTGTGGCCCACACTCGATCATTTTGGTAGTTAGGCCGACGTGTTACGTAAACAAAAAATTCATCGGAGACAGCTAAATGCATGAAATCATCCACATCCCAATCTTCAAGATAATGGGCAAACCACATTCTGTCATCGATGTTAAGTTGAGTTTTTCTTGGCTTTGGAAGTTCATGCCAAGGCTTTAAACCTTGCCTATGACGGTACAGTCGAATGATCTCACCACTAGCGATCTTTCCTCTCAACACTTCGATCTCTCTAGAAAGTTTAGCACAGCTGTTTTTCAGCTTACGCGTACCGCTTTCAATGATGTCCTTCGTTTCCTGAAAGAGTGGCAAATTTGGGCGCCCAGATTTGGTTCTATCCATTTCACATTCATCCAAAGTTTTATTCCAATTTCTTTTGACGAAGTCCTCACTTCTTCGCAACTTTTTGGCAACCCATGAACGTGTTATAAAGGTGGCTCCAGCATCACGAGCTTCCCGAAATGTTATTGCTCGGATGCGATCTATCACACGTTGCCTCTCCGAATCACCAACTAATTGAGAAGCCATTATACAGGGTGTACATAAAGTCAGGATCTATTTTTGTGAAGCACTTGGAAATTATATGGAATTCAATCATAAAATGATAAAGTGGTAACATTTATTAAATAATTAAGAGTAGGATTCGACGTGACGCCCATCAGTATCCCTGCACAGCTCAAATCGTTCCGCAGCATTTCTAAACACATTCTGGAGCATTTGCGGGGTTATGTTATCTGCAGCAGTTCGTATACGTGTACGTAAGTTTTCAAGACTCGTAATCTTCGTCTGATAGACGTGCGATTTGATAAAGCCCCATGCAAAGAAATCTAAAGGGGTTAAATCTGGTGATCTCGCTGGCCAAGGTCTGTTGCTTCCGCGTCCGATCCAGCGATTTGGAAAACGTCCATTTAGATAATCCTGAAAAATTTTGGCATAGTGACAAGGAGCACCATCATGTTGATAGACGACGGTACTAACAATCCTATCCCCGTCGTCTATCAACATGATGGTGCTCCTTGTCACTATGCCAAAATTTTTCAGGATTATCTAAATGGACGTTTTCCAAATCGCTGGATCGGACACGGAAGCAACAGACCTTGGCCAGCGAGATCACCAGATTTAACCCCTTTAGATTTCTTTGCATGGGGCTTTATCAAATCGCACGTCTATCAGACGAAGATTACGAGTCTTGAAAACTTACGTACACGTATACGAACTGCTGCAGATAACATAACCCCGCAAATGCTCCAGAATGTGTTTAGAAATGCTGCGGAACGATTTGAGCTGTGCAGGGATACTGATGGGCGTCACGTCGAATCCTACTCTTAATTATTTAATAAATGTTACCACTTTATCATTTTATGATTGAATTCCATATAATTTCCAAGTGCTTCACAAAAATAGATCCTGACTTTATGTACACCCTGTATTATCACTTTATCAGCTAGAGTAATTTTAATAACTGCAATAAATAAAGAATTTTATATATTTTTACAATCACCAAAAACTATTTCGATATAAGTAAACATGTAAGCTGCAAATGGGGGGGCTAAGGTTTTTTGGAACCCCTGATATATATAATAAAATAACAATGGACCCAGAACTGAGCATGTGGCACCTTTCGTTTGACAAGCAATTTAGTTGAGGAAACTTAATTTCCAGTATATTTTCCGACTTTCATGTGTTAACACACTAGAAAATAAAATGGATTAAAACTTAAAAACTTACAGGTTGTAGGTATATAAAATCCTCATTATTATTACAATATATATAGTGAAAGACGTATAACTTTTCATTTGCCCAATAGATGAATGACTTGTTTCTTGCTAGACATTATTTCATCTGCTCGTGACGTCAGATGTTGGCGCGAAAGGACTTATTTATTTTTATTCCGGCCAAAATTTTTTTATTTAATTTAGTATACCATACTTACTACACGCTTCTATTTTTAAATGCTGATACAATATATTATATAT